>JANAVB010042619.1:12162758-12262758 GCA_029216955.1 Iris pallida | reverse complement strand
AAAAGAGAAAAAACCTAAATGACGAACAGTGCGTTCGTACTGTTCATCTTACTAGTCTAGCAAACTTGAGCGCAAGGAGAACGAGCCAGGGGACATACTTCATTGATTGAACAACCCTCAAATTCAAACAAAATTTTATCAAAATCTTTCCCTCATGTTCCTTATCCAATTCTCTTATAGATAGGATTAAAACCACCCCAAATCCAGATTTAAATTCAAAATAGATTTGATCAATAATTGACTCAAAATCCTCGTAATATATACCTACTCGGTTAAGTGTCCGATACCAGAACCGCGCGACAAACCCAACTTAAGTTTCTCGAACTCCAGAGGAATTCCGATACCCCACGACTGCATCAATGCCGCCCTACCGTCATCGCCCGTCCTGAACCAAGCATGCACAGAACAGCAGTGGCAGTCGCAGCATACGTGCACAACAGACCACCCTCCGATTGGGCATGATTTCTTCCTCCGTGGTCCTCTATTTTTCGATTTTGTATGTTCATTGCGTAGGCAACCTATACCTCCTTAAATCCTTTCAAGTAGTTTGGATTTAGATGACTTAGAATTCAAGAAAAATCGAACTGAAGTTCGAGAAAAATATAGTTTTCCGAAGATTATCAAGAACAGAACAACTATCCAAGTGCCCCTGTTCACTACTAAAATACAATGTTTTAGCGACGGCCCTATCCTTCGCTAATTGACATTACCGACGGATTACCGACGGATACTGGCTGAAAAAATCCGTCGGGAATAACCTCGTCGCTAAAACAAATTCGTCGCTAATCCGTCGCTTAGCGACTACTTAGCGACGGATTACCGTTGGCTACATCAAAACAATTAGCGACGGCTAGCCGACAGTTTCCCGTCAACTCCGACAGTTTAAAATTTTTATATAGCAACGTTTAGCGACGGAAAGATTCGTCGCTAATCTGTCGTAAATATGTCGGTAAAAGAGTATCGGAGAGTTTCGGATAAGTAATATCCGTCGCTAACCGTCGCCATTCCGTCGTTATGTGTTTTTCCAGAACCAAGCCGACGGATAATCCGTCGGTAATCCGTCGCTACCTCGTCGGATTAGCGGCATTGTAGCGACGGATAATCCGTCGCCATTCCGTTGCTCAGTGTTTTTCCAGAACTAGGCCAACAGATAATCCATCGGCAATCCGTCGCTATCATGTCGCGAGTCCGTCGTTAACTGCAATATTTTTGAAAAAAATTACAGGAAACAGACTATTCCCTCTACGTACAACATATCCAACATCCACCATACGCAAATATAACATATCCAACTTCCACCATCCACCATACACAAATATAACATATCCGACATCCAACATATCCAACAAATATCCATATTGCCAACACAATATCTCCAAACATCCAATATATCCCAACATACACAAAAAATATTCAACACAATAACCAACAAAATATCCAATACAATATCATAACATACATACAACAAAATATCCAAACATAAACAAAATATCCAAAATATACATATATCCAAATGTCCAAAAATATAAGCAAAATCACTGAAAAGGAGGAGGTGGATCGTCTCGTGCTCTCTTTGTCGCTTCTGCTCTGCATATATAATGCTCCACCATGTTTGTCGGCACTTGGGACAAGACATGGTCTAGAAGCGAGTGTAGCTGCTCTGACGACATCATATCAAGGAGTGCCACGATAGCAGCATCTGGTACCAGGCGGGCCTCGGAAGAGCGGTCAAAAGAAAGCCGTCCGGTGGAAGAAGGACCAGGTCGATCCGAAGCACCGGCAGGAGTAGTAGACAGACCGACAGCAGACGGACCAGGAGCAGACAGATCGAAAGCAGAAGAAGGATGCGGATAGTGCCCCAGCACTATCGCCTGCAAATTCGACACCGCCGTGGCAAGAGTCGCAAGCTGCATCCTCACATCATCTGCGGGGGCGCGGGAGGAGGCGGAGGCGGTGGATATCTCGGAGTCGACGCCTGCAACGACTCCGCCATAGAACCTAAGCCGTACAGACGTCCTTTCCTAAAGCCGTCGGCGGATTCTATGAATACGTCGTCGTAGCGAGCGACCATAGAAGAGGGCGTCTGGGTGGGCGTCATTTTGCCGACATCCTCGGTAGGGGGCTCAATCCGACGGAATGCCTCATGATACGCAGCCTATCCAATGAATGTGTTTATGCTATAAGTTTTCCTAAGTTATAATCTAAATCCTATGTTTTCCTAGTTATAGTCTGAATCCTAAGTTTACCTAATTAAGTTAACAATAATTATATTTCTAACATAAATCTCAAAAACGTAAGTACTTACATCAGTCTCCTGGGCCCTCGCGTCGATGAAGCTCCCGTCCTTCCGTCTCTTGTGCGTATGCATGAATACTTCGTGAGCGGTGACCGCCTCCGCCTTTCTCCCCTCATTCACTGCCCGTTGGGCCTGCATACGTAGAATTTAATTAACTTCATATATTAATAGTACTGAATTAAATAGTAGAATGAATTTGTGGTATCTCACCAAATCTGCACACATCCGTGCGTGGGGCCTTGATACCCCCTTATGTAGACCCGCGGCCTGTCTATTCACCTTAGCTTTCTCTGATTTCTTCTTGTATTGAGGAGTATCCATCTTCTCCAACATCTCCTTATAGTACTCCGCCCGGATCTAGTCCTTCTTCGTATACGTCGTACGAAGGTCGTACACCGTATCCCGTATCTTCTTTCCGGCGGCAGCTTTGTAGGTCCTACAAATCGTCTCCTCGCAATAGGGGGCCACCAGAACGTCCTTTGACATACAAATTCAAATATCACGTAATTAAAAAATTAATGAATTAAAAAATAATTAATAATTAACCAAAAGATATATACCCTCATCTCGTCGAGCCAGACGTACTGCCTGTCCTGAGGCACCTCAAAAAAATTGAGGTAGGGACCATGGTAGTTATCCCGGATAATGCGCCCTACAATCCGAGCAACATCCTACGAGAAAAATCTATAAAGAAGCAACGACTGGATTATTGACTTGAATAAATGAAACAAATTTAGTAAACTAACTTAAATTTACTTATGTTTCTCCCGCGGGCCATATTTCTCGTCGGAACTCGCCCATCGGTCTCTCTGGTGGCGTCGGAGGATCCGAGGGTCCGCGTATGTACTCCTCGGTAACAGAATGAAACTGAATTCGGGGGTACTCCGGGGCCCATCGTGCAGTAACTGCTAGGTCCGCTGCTGCATCTGCTGATGCATCCGCTGGTGCATCCGGTGGCGGAACGGATCCACTAGCGGATGGAGTCGTAAGCCTCGACGAAGATGATGGTGGCACCGAGGTAGATTGACGGCGGGAAGAGTTTGTGCCCGAGCTCTCTAGGTCGTGATCGGAGGTCACATCCGGGGAATACGTATGGCGACCACGACCGCTACCACCATGCCCATGCCCACGACGACCACCACCAACACCACCACTACCACGACCACGGCCAGCACCACCAGCACGAGTGCTCGCAACCATGCCCTGTAAATAGAACACATAAACATAATTAATAATATAAAAGTATAAATGAATATAAAACTAAACTAAAATATATATACCAGCAGCAGGACGACGAGTACCGGCCAGACGAGTAGGACTAGGAGTGCCATCTGCAAAAAAAATCATACAATAAGTAGATGATCGAACGACAAAAACATGAATTAAAATAAGAATATAGAAGTTTAATTTAAACTGAATCGTCCTCGTCCTCGACCTCGACCTCGACAAAAACATGAACTAAAATATACCGATATTTAATCATCGTCCTCGTCCTCGTCCTCGTCCTCGTCCTCGTCCTCGGCCTCGTCTTCATTCTCATCATCATCCTTATCCTCATCGTCGACTTCATCTGTATCCTCATCCTCATCCTCATCCTCATCAAGTTCTTCTTCATCTTCTTCTTCTTCTTCTTCTTCTTCTTCTTCTTCTTCTTCTTCAGTCTCAATACTTGGGACAAGACACCTCTTTCTCCCCTGGTTGACATCTAAGTCTTGTATATCAACCTCTTCCTTCCCTCTATTTTTCTCAGCAGGAGGTATATCAACCTCTAATTCAACATCTATGGTATCCGACTGTTGTCCCAAGTATTGGGGCTTTTCGATCTCGTCCTCTTGGTATGCTGGGTCTCCAACATTGAATATATTTCTATATTTAATCTTGCATACTACCCACCAGTCAAATCGATCTCTACGACGCCATGGGTAGCTTGTATAGTAGACTTGAACAGCCTGACTTGCTATCGTAAACATGTCGGACCCTTTATACCTCATGCGATGATTTATATCGATGAATCCAAATTGTTTATCGATTCTCCAACTGATATTTGGTGTCGTATCGAACCACTCACATTTGAACATCACAATATGCATATCATATGGGGCACTATATTGTAAATCTATAATATTTCGAAGCACTCCATAATAGTCAAAGTCTGGCTCGTTGTCATAGATGGTACCTCTTATGCAAACACCAGAATCCTTAGTACTGAAGTTTTCATTGACAAATTCGACATTTATAGCATGCTGAGTTGCCTTAAACTTGAAGCCATTAACGACATAGCCTGGCCAAGTCTTCATATGCTTCTTCGGTCCTAATGCCAAATAACGAATACGCTCATTTATGAGTATTGTTTCAGGCAATAAAACCTGTAAACAAATAATGATAATTTAAATATTTTACTTGCATATATTTTAATGGTAGCCACATAACATATTATCTCAGTTACTTACGTATTTTCGAAACTAGGTCGAAAATGTACAATCAACCTCTCTTTGAAGTCCCTCACAGGTAATATCGGGTGTCCTTATTTTGACTTCATCTCTAAATACACTGTTCGAGAGAATAAAAATAAGTTTAGTCACTTACTTCACCTAATTAGAGATTATAACGAGGTGTAGTCACTTACTTCTCCAAATCTCTCACTTCTTGTATGTCATAATTTAACAAGACATATCGGTGCGCGGCATCATACTCATCGTCAGTCAACCATCGTTTCTTACTAGCCCCAATAGGCTTGCCCCTTAAATTGAATATACCTCCATCCTCAACGTCTTCGTCATTCCTTTGAGGTTCTACATGTCTCCATAATCTGCACGTCTCCATAATCTGCACGTCTCCATCATACTCATCGTCAGTCAACCACTGTTTCTTACTAGGCCCTGACGTATCATACACCATATCTCGTGCAAGGTTCTGCACGTCTCCATAATCAATAGAGCATCCATCGTCTTCGAGGACATCCATTGCAGCATTATCATCAAAAGCATAAGTAGCAGCTTTCGCAGCCTGTCTTTCCGAATTTAATTCACCTTGCGATGACCATAGGCCGTAATCACGTACGAAATCCTTACGGGTCAAATGATCTCTCACAGTCACCACTTCTTCGTAATGTCTATTGTGACAATTAACACATGGACACTTGATTTTGTTACCGTCTATGTACTGAGCTTTGCTCATGGCATACTTGAGAAATACTTCTACGCCTGCCTGAAAATCATCACTCACACCAATTCTGCTATCGTGTTGCCATTTGTACATCCATGTACGATCAACAAAGTAACGATTCATCCTCGATTTGGATGTTAAAATCTGTATTGTAAGATAAACTAAACATAAGAATAGCCCGATACCGATATTCGTATAGGATTAGGGTTAGGGTTAGGGTTAGGGTTAGGCTTCGATACCGATACTCATAGGGATAGTCCAATATCGATACTCAAAGGAATAGCCCGATACCGATACTCATAGGAATAGTCCGATACCGATAACAATTTTGATACTCAAAAGAATAGTCCGATACCGATACCGGGACATGCCAAACTGTACCCCCCACCCCCTCCACCAACCTCCACCCCCTCCGCAACCCACCTCACCGACAGCACCCCCTCCACAACACCCCTCCTCCACCCCCTCCTGACCCCACTCCCCAACCCCCCTCCCCGACAACACCCACCCCCCACCCCCCACCCTCCTTCCTAACAGCACCCACCCCCACCCCTCCTCGACAGTACCCCCTCCACGACCCCCCTCCCCACCCCCTCCCCGACCCCACTCCCCAACCCCGCTCCTTAATAGCATCCACCCCCTACCCCCCTCTCCCACCCCCCAATCACTTCCCGACCCCCCTCCCCTACCCCCTCCCCCGACAGCACCCACCCCTCCCCCACCCCCGCTCCACCCCCCAACCCCCCTCCCCGACCCCCTCTCCCCGGCCTCGGCGATAGCCGACCGCACCCCCCCCCCCCCCGAAACCCTAAAATAGAGAGAGAGAGGGAAAAAGAGAGAGATATAGCTTACCTGCGAGATCGACGGAGGGAGAGAGATCGCCGGAGAGAGTGAGATCGCCGGAGGGAGTAAAATCACCGGAGAGAGAGGGAGATGAGAGAGAGTATGTTTGAGGGGGAATGAAAAATTCCCCCCCGTTGGTTCAATTTAAGTTAGGGTACAGTATTTTAGCGATGGACTACCGACGGATATATCCGTTGCTAGGTAGTCGCTAAATATCCACTAGATTATCGACGGAACGTTCGTCGCTAGTTAGACGCTAATTTATTGTGCCATTGTTTTGGATTTTGCCGCCAAAATGTGCGACATATTAGCGACAGAGATCAATCCATCGCTAAATTTTCGTCAAATTAGCGACGGAAGTGCTACTGATTTTGACACAAAAAAATAAAAAAATTATCCATTGCTTTCTGACGGTAGTCCGTCACAAGGTAGTCGCTAGTCCGTCGCTATTAGCGATGGATAAGATCCATCGCCAAATTAATGTATTTTAGTAGTGGTTTGAAGATTGCTCTTCATCAACCTATTAATAGTTTAAAAATTCTGTTTAAACAAACTTGTAGGCAACTAGTAGTACTTCGAAACCCTTCTTGTACTTTTTATTTTCATCTACTATAAGACCAAAAAACAGTTTCTAAAAATCGAGAAAAAAATAGTTTTTAAAGAGTTGAATTTCAATACAAACCTATGATCAGCATTCGCCTTGACAAATTGGGGGACGTGGTCGCAACCCATGAGCATCGAAAGATGCGTATGGATGTTATCGACGTGTGGAATTTGACGGAACTCGATATTGTGAGAGAACAATTCCATATTCGTCGTTACACACTTCGATTTGCAGAAAATACTTTATCGCTCCTAAATCCTTCACCTCAAACTCCTTCGCGAGTTTTGACTTCAGCTTAGTAATCTCGACTTCATCATCACCAGTGATTATTATATCATCCACATATACAGTAAGTATAGTAATATGGCCTCTTGTATGCTGGAGAAAGACCGTATGATCTGCATTTGTTTGATGGTACCCCATGCCTGTAACAGCCTTTCTGAATCTGTCAAACCAGCCTCGATTAGATTGCTTGAGTCCGTATAGTGACTTCTTTAGTTTACACACTTTACCATGCGACGTCCCTCCGTCTGATTCTGTCGCACCCTGGCGGGGGTTCCATGTATACTTCTTCTTGCAGGTCCCTATGGATAAAGGTATTTTTTACATCTAACTGGTATAGCTTCTACCCATAGTTTGCTGCAATAAAGACCAGAGTCCTTACCGTGCTCATTTTTGCTACTGGGGCAAACGTCTCATCATAGTCAATGCCATATGATTGTGTATATCCTTTTTCAACCAACCTCGCCTTGTACCGCTCTACTTTTCCTTCTAGCGTCTCCTTTACTGTGTACACCCATTTCCATCCCACAGCTTTCTTTCCTTTGGGTAATAGAACCAGCTCCCATGTCTTATTTTTCTCTAGTGCCCCAAGTTCTTCTATTATTACAGCTTTCTACCTTAGATTTTCCTTTGCTTCCTGCCAACACTTGGGCAAAGAAGTAGAGTCTAACGATGCAATGAAGGCTCGATAATTTAGAGAAATGTTAGAATAAGACAAGAAGTTGGCAATGTCATGTTCATATAAATCATAACGACGAGGAGCCTTACCCACATTGATACGAGAAGATCTCCTTAAAGGAGCAATAAGTAGTGGAGAGGACATACCATCAGAGTCAGAGAGATCCGCATCAGAATCAGAGTGATTCAGTGCCGGGGCAGGAGTAGACGAGGGACTTGGTATGGTAGGCACGGGACTTGGTACAGTAGGCACTGACACTGGGTATGGCTTCTCCCCCTACATAACATATGTATCGTCTTCTTCATCGGAGTCACTGCTATCTCCCCCTTTCGTCCAGTTCTCCGCGACCGGGCACGGGACCGATCCGACTACCACGTTTGGACTTATTCTTTCCCCCTCACGTCTAACACCCTCCGTGTTAGGTGTGTCACCAAACGCTGAACCTTCATCTGAACCATACTATGGTTCCAATTCTCGGAATATAACGTCCATGCTTACAAACAGTTTTCGCTCAACCGGGCTCGAACATGCATATCCCTTCTGAGTCGCCATGTACCTGACAAAGACATATTTAACTGCTCTAGGATCCAGTTTACCAACTCTTGGCCTATTATCTTGGACAAAACACACACACCCAAATACTTTCGGTGGAACTGTGTAAGTGGTTACACCAGTAAGCATTTCTAACGGTGTCTTCCAGTCCAATACCTGAGATGGCATTCTGTTGATGAAATAAGAGGCCGTCAAGTAGCTTGTCCCCATAAGTGTTTTGGGACATTCATAGCCAGCATAATCGTCCGTACGACCTCCAGCAGGTGTCTGTTCTTCCGTTCGGCCACACCATTTTGTGCCGGTGTATAGGCACATGAAGTTTGGTGTAGTATTCCATTAGTGGATAAATACTCAGCAACCTTCTTATTAGTATACTCTGTCCCAATGTCAGACCGTAAGCACTTAATTTTAGTGCCACATTGTGTTTCTATCCGGCAATAAAAATCTTAAAATGCCTCAAAGACGTCACTTTTATTCTTCATAAGGTAGACCCAAGTCACGCGAGTATAACAATTAATAAAAGTGACGAACCATCGAAAACAGTTAATACCGGTTGTAGGACAAGGGCCCCATATATCCGAAAGTATCATGTCAAATGCAGCTAAACTTCTATTCCTGGAGATCATGTACGAGCTTCTGGTATGCTTTTCCAACTCACAAGCATTAAAATATAACTTCTCTTTATTAGCCCTTTGATATAAGGATGGATACATTTGACTAATAACTTTAAAGGAAGAATGCCTGACATGCTGGTGATGGAGGAGCAATTCGTCTTCGACACTGCTACGTGAAGCGTCCGGTTGTGCATCTGCTACTAGAGATGCCAATGCTTTGTCGAGTCCGGTCCTGTCCAAGTACCATAGCTCCTTATGCCATGTGCTAATCCCTAGTCGTCGTTCTGTCCCCTTCTCCTGAAAAGTTACCTTAGGTATGTCAAAGGAAACAATACAGTTTAGATCAAGGATAATGGCACTAATAGATATAAGATTGACAGGAAAAGAAGGAGCATGTAAGACATTGTTGAGAGTAAGGGAAGGGGTGCATACGACAGTGCCTTTACCTATTACAGGTCTGGAGGTACCATCAGCAGTCTGAATAACCGACAACGGTAGGTGAGTATAGTCCTGAAACTCACCACGGGACCTCGTCACATGGCGAGATGCCCAGAGTCCATAATCCAACCTGGCTGATAGACAGATGCAAGAGCACGTACAGGTATACCTGTGCTGGGTTGGGCAAAGCAAGTGATGTGATCCTCCGAGGTAGATGACGCCCCAGGAGTGACATGACTATCGGCCAAACCCAGCTTTGTGCCTCGCAACTTTGCAAGGAACTCCCGCTCAAGCGGGGTTAATTTTGACAGTTGATTTTCTTCCCCTTCCTCCGCCAGATGTGCTTTGTGTCCTCCAAAATAATCTCCCCTTCTACCAGCATATCCTCCTCTACCACTACGACGTCCTCCACGTCCCCGTCTGCGATCACTAGACTAACTTTGCAGGGGTTTTGGACAAAATCTGATGTAATGTCTGGAGTCACCACAGTTGTGGCACACACCACTCACAGATGGAGGCTGAGTGAAGGCAGCAAGGGCAGACTTTTCAACTGCAGCTTGGTCCCCCTGGAAGGAGCCCTTGTTGGGCATCAACTTCAATCGAGCTTCTTCCTGTGTTATGACTGTTTGCCATAAAAATCAACAACAGGTATTACAGAACACTGAAATTGATTGCAAACTCGCTTGTATAAAGAAGAGCCTAGAAAGATGTAATGCCCCGCTCTGCACGAGGCATTTGGTTGGCTTGTTGGATGGGATCAGAATGTTGGACCGTGACTTATGTTGGAGATCAGGAGAATTGAGACTGATACAGTCTTTCTTAGCTGGCTAGATGGAATAGGTATTGGAATGTGGCTCGCTGGTGGAGCTACGCTTGATGAGATTGGAGCAGGAAGACCGTTATATAAGGCAAGTGGAACTGTCCTCCTTCCTCCTTATTCCTGCATGCTTAATAAATAGAATAATGTGATGCTATGAATAAGTCCCTAATGTCCCTTACCTTGAATGTTGAATAATTGTGATGCGATGCTTTAGTTGCTAATTCGATAGAGATTCATATGCTGGGAATCCTTGAATAAATAACACATGAACTTTGAATTGCTAAACGAATCACACTCGAACCACTAATGTAACATGATGCCTGAGATTGAATCGATAATGTCCCTGATGCTTAAGATTGATGAAATGAATGAATCACTTGAATAATGAGATGCTGCGTAAATGATACATGAGAAAAGAATTGAATATGCTATATTTTCTATAAAATAAATGAAATGCTATAGGTCCCTTTGAAATAAATGAATGTTGTTGTTCCTCCTTAGAAGGAACATAATGAGAAATGTTGTAATGAAGCAATGAATGAGAATTGATGAGGCTTGGGATCATTGAGATCACCAAATAAAATGATGGTAATGTTGGAAATGAATAAGTCATTGAACATGACTTGAATGAGATGAATGATGATGCACTGTTGTCTTTACTTCAATATTTCACCATGCATTTTATGTTCACGATTGAGTCGGACACGCATTCGCATGGTCATAGGACAACTTATGCATAAGTGATGGGGATATGTTTTCTCGGACGGTACCCCGGGACGTTAGGGCGACCGATCCGGCCTAGGAGAAAACATTGGCGTGCCAGTAGGGGCACGAGTTCTGCGAGGCATCCTTTGGGGCTAGCTACCTTCTCTGGAGTCATCGCATTACCAACGAAGACCTATATGGCAACGTCCGTATGGTTAAACACCAGTGACCATGTAGTCAGGATGCATGCTAATGAATGTCTTATGCAGGCAGAGTAAGTATATCTGCTAACCTGTATTTGATACAGGTATGAGGGAGTCGGCTATCGGTAAGAAATCACTTAAATGTGATAATTCAATATATGTGTTGGTTTAACTTGCATGCTTACGTTCCAAATAAGTTTGATGATGCTGTATGTAGCCTTTCAGTATGAGATCCTGCTTAACATGTTAAGTTCAGTATGCTAAGAAAGATGCCTTGCTAATCATTGCTCAAACACAACATACATGCTAAGTGGTGCTTGAAGTGAGAACTGTCATAATGTTTAAGATATTAATGTTAACGATGCCTCAATGATGCCTTTGCATGATAACACCAAGAATGTTAAAAAGATATGTCCACATGAATGCTACAAAGAATATGTTTACATGCTTCACTCTGATTATTGCCCATGAACTGTAAACTGATGCTAGGCCCCAAGTAGAAAGACCATTCTAATAAATGTTTGCTTAAATGATCACTTTAAATGTTGGTTTATGCGAGTGGGTTGGATTCTACTCGCCAGTGCATAGATGATGTGCTGACCCACGTTTTGTGGGCAGGTGCTCTTGCTTGGAATATTCTACACATGAAGATTGGCTTGATTGGTTCCGCGGCATCGAAGATTTGTTGGGCATACAGAAGCTCTCCTTGTACAAGATGATATCTTCTGTTTATAAAGGGCATAATGTATGGAACATTGTAATCAGTTGTACCAGTGAGATTGTAAGCCAAGTCGGTATATCGAGTTGTAATCTATTGTATCCAAATATCAAATGTAAGTTGTATAGCATTGTTCAGTTGGTTTCCAATGTAAAGAGAGATGTACTGTAATCATTGTACTTTAATACAAGTCTTGTACTCTTCTTCAATTATCAATAAAGAGAATAAAGTTCTATATATCTCTGTGTGGCTTCAAGTTACTCTTTTTCTCCGCTGCTATAAATAAGTGATGTACTTCTATTCAATGAGAAAGATTGTCCTCACTAACTTCAATTTGTCTGCTTCTGCCGCTGCGATGTGTTTCTATTTGAAGATAATCGATTATGTACCATCTTTGCCTAGTACAAGTGCAATACCAGACTTGTACAGCATCACGCCCAAGCGAGGACGATCGATTCCAAGAGATAAAATATGTGAAGAAATGACTCTACGAATCGGGGCGTGACAAAAGAAAGCCTAGGAAATATTCTAAGTACAATTGTTTAGTTTTGATTTTGGGGGGTGACGGTGGAGGCTCTGAAAAGTGCTATAAACTCTGCCTTACTCCGTGGACTATCTGATGCAATCTCTAGCTCCTGAAGATATTGTTTTTCTCTTGAAGGTTGCCAGCCTTGGATTGCCAACCATCTTGCAGGGGTATGACACCCTGCTATTTATAGTAATTTCAGGATGAAGGATATTTTGAGCCGCATAGATGACTACGTGGCAAATCCCTGAGCCACATGGCCGTAATCTTGCCTCGAGACTCGGTCTACGAATGATAGCTGGGGATTTGTTATGATTTATCGTTGAGCAGTTGAGACCTGGTCATCTTGTCACATGCATCAACTAATCTTCTGTGGCAAGCCGCGTGAAGGATATCTCCTGGCCGAGCCCTATGAGGAATGTCTTATGGCTGAGCCGTATGAAGGAACGTCTCATGACCGAGCCGCATGAAGGAATGTCTCATGACCGAGCCGTATGAAGGAAGTCTCATGACCGAGCTGCATGAGGGAATGTCTTATGACCGAGCCGCATGAAGGACATCTCATGACCGAGCCGCATGAGGAATGCCTTCTGACCGAGCTGCATGAAGAACGTCTCATGATCGAGCCGTATGAGAAACGTCTCATGACCGAGCTGCATGAGGAATGCCTTCTGACCGAGCCGCATGAAGGACGTCTTCTGGCTGGATGGGTATGGGGGCCCTAGGAGAAAGTGTTGTGCCGAATATCGCAATTTAAGAGAGTTTTGTTTATCTCCCTCTTGACTGATCTCCTTGTTCGAAGAAGATTTGACGGTGGACTCCTTCAAAAGATTGTGATGCGCTTGACTGAGATGATGTGCCTGATTGAGACATCTGAGTAATGCATCTAGTTGAGACCAGTCGTTACAATGTCTTCAATTGGCATCATGTTTCCGAGATGATGTTGGAAAGGCACAGTAGGTCGCAGTTGCTAGAACATAGACTGTCTTGATAGTGGAGCCACTGTCTTATGGCAGCAGTAGTTGATGGCGGCTTGGGTGCAGTGATGACCTGGAAAGAGCTCCTTATACATCAAGGTTGTTTTTTCTCCTTGCGTTTGTGAATGACCACCTCTTACAGGTTGAGAGCATATTGATCTATATTTGTAACCATTTTGTGGGCCCGGGTATCCCGAGTGCCCGGGTGCGTAGGTATCATATTTGCTCCCTGATCTAAGGCTAGTAAAAGTACTTGCTCTCGATCGTTGTAGGAAGACTTTTGGGACCATCATATTTGTTCCCTAACCTGAGGCTAGTAAAGCACTGCGCTCGGTCACCCTGTCCATTTCGCATATGGGATTGGACGCGGGTGGTTCTGTATAACTTTCCATCAGCAGGCCGTATAACAGTTAACAGTATCCGCTAATGGTCAGCAGCTTGGACAGTTGACTGGGCTTGTTGAGCCTGCACTGCCCTAGACTTCTTCGACTTAGCACCCGAAGGTGTGTAGTAGGAAGAGTCCAAGTTGGAAGAAGGGAAGGAAAGTTGGTACGCTTTTCAAAGGAGACAAGGGGGCTCCATTTATAGGATAGAGTGAGCCCTTTCTTCTTTTCCTTTTCGATGTAGGACTAAAAGCAATATTTTCTATGCTTCTACAAGACCCCTTTCAAAGTTTTCAAATTGCAAATATGGAATACTTTGAATAAAAAGCATGGAAAGTAGAGATGTTTAGATGTGGCAATCCTATCAGAGGTAGCATGGACGCTATAGGTTTGGGTACTTCCGCTGGAGATTTTATGTGGACTTATCATCCTTGGCGTACCTTGGTTTTAGGTACGGATAATAAGTTGAGAGCGGGAACCATCATATTTACTCAGAGGTGGTGAGAACATGGTAAATATAGGGTTGATGGTAATGAGGACGTGGTGGGAGTGGACTCAGATGAGGATACATAGAACAACTCAGAGATAATATAGACATGGAAGTTCTACGTAACGGATAATGAATGCCAAGGAACAACTGGGTTCCAGAAACATAAGATTGTGAAAAGGGGTGCATGTACAACATTTGTGGTCAACAGAGGACATTTGTGGACCTATTATCTTTTTTGTGTACTGGCGGTGCAAGTACTGATAATAAGTGGAGAGAAAACCAACATATTTACTCAGAGGTAATGAGGACGTGGTAAATATGGGTCTAAAGTAGAGCCTTCCTACTCAGAGGTAATAAGGACGTGGTAGGAGTGGGCCTAATGAGGATACACAGAACAACTCAGAGGTGCTATCAACGTGGAAGTTCTATGTATTAGGTGGTTTGTTTGTGATGGACGGGAAAACAACTCAGAGGTAATATAGACGTAGTTATTTTTCCCGTTGGAAAATTTTGTGGACCTATTACCGTTTTTGTGCACTGGTAGTGCGAGTAATAGATTTGAATGATATTTTATGGATCTACTACTCATTAGTACACCGATGGTGTGAGTAATAGATTAGGATAACTTTTATGGACTTATTACCCTTCTGCACACTGGTGGTGCGGGTAATAGATTAGGATAACTTTTGTAGACCTATTACCCTTCTGCGCACTGGCGGTGCGGGTAATAGATTTGAAACAATACCCAACAGAGGTGATAGATTTTGTGGTCGTAACACCGTGTCTTTTATCCCAGGTTGGGGTACAGGTGTTTAAGTCGGAAGATTATCGGTATCAAAGGTAATATGGACATGACACACGATAATCATGACCAGGAAGTTTGCTCAGGGATAATGATGAACTGGGCAGACTCCTGTGAGGTAAAGCATTAGAGTGGGAGTTCAGAGGTATCATCGTACATGACTCGCCACTCAAGGAGATGCAATAGAGTGTGAGTTCAGAGGTATCATCGTACGTGACTCGCAACTCAGGGAGATGTGATGGAGTGTGATGGACGAAAAAATAGCTCAGAGGTAATATGGACATGGTTGTTTTTTTTGTTGGGAAATTTTGTGGACCTATTACCCTTTTTGTGCACTAATGGTGCAAGTAATAGATTAGGACAAGTTTTATGGACCTACTACCCTTCTGCACACTGGTGGTACGGGTAATAGATTTTGAGGCATATTTTGTAGATATACTACTCATTGGTACACAGATGGTGTGAGTAATAGATTATGATAACTTTTATGGACCTATTACCCTTCTGCGTAATGGTGGTACGGGTAATAGATTTGGATAACTTTGGTGGACCTATTACCCTTCTGTGTACTGGCGGTGCAGGTAATAGATTTGAAACAAAACCCAACAGAGGTGATAGGTTTTGTGGTCTTAACATCGTGTCTTTTATCCCGGGTTGGGGTACAGGTGTTAAGTTGGAAGATTATCGGTATCAGAGGTGACACACAATAATCAGGACCAAGAAGTTTGTTCGGGGATAATGATGAACTGGGCAGACTCCTGTGAGGTAAAGCATTAGAGTGGGAGTTTAGAGGTATCATCGTCCATGACTCGCCACTCAGAGAGATGTGATAGTTTTGAGTGAGTACCAGCATGTCCTTTCGACATAGTATTTCTTCAGAAATTTGCCATAATAATGTCGGAGTTGACAGCTGCTGAGGCGATCGCCGACCGCTGCCGTAATTCAGACCTGGGTAGCCTCCATGTCGTATCCCTATTTTTGCATGAAGTACTTGGCCTGAGGACTATGCAGGTAGAGCGGTAGTCTCCCAGTATCGGGTTCAAGATCAATCTCTTGAGGCATGAAGGGTTGAGATCCTTATTTTCGGCCAAAGATGCCTGACACTAGAAAGTAGGCATCTTTAATGGGAGCAAGTCGGCTTGCGGTATGGACGGTTATCACATCATTAGGAGAGGGACTATCCACTCTTGCAACCAGATACTTTGCGAGTTCTGCATCTTCTTCTGCTACCCCCCGCGTGATCGGAGGTTGGGACGCTGTCTTGGGCAACTTGACCACCAAGGGTTGGACTTGTGATATTAGCTTGCCTGAGTATGTCGGATCGGCACTTAGTTGCCGACTCGTCTTGGGAAGACAGATGACAATCGGCTCAGCAAGGGACTTTGTGTCTTTCGGTCGCTTTGGAGTGAATTTCGGCAATCGGATTACCATCGGTGTTACAGAGGGCCTTGTATCTTCCTGTTGCCTTTGATTGGATTTCGACAGTCGGATCACCATTGGCCCTATGATAGGTTTTGGCTTCTGGCTGGATCTCGAGAGACGGATGACCATTAGTTCCAACTGCGTAGGTCGGCAGGAGAACCGAGCACCACTTTATGCAAGGTTGCGACAAGGGGTGCGGCCTTCCCGATTTGCGGGCTTGGAGACGATTTCTCAAAGGTTCTTTTGGCCCTGTAATGGCCTCCAGCTCGTCGGTTATATGTTTCTTGGATTCATCATATAGACAAGCCTCTGAAGAGTAATAAGATTCAACCCCTTTGAAGGGATCAATGTCGACGAATTTAGTCTTTACGAAACCGTACTTACTGACATATTTGAAATACTGGTGAAGGGTGGATGGCACGATCATATAGTCATGTATCCATGAACGCCCCAGGAGGATGTTGTAGGAGGTGTCTGTATTTATGACGTAGCAGGTAACTTCCGTCTTCAAGTCACCAATCTGGCACTTTAACCGGATCTTCCCCAGAGGATAGCTTCTTTCCGAGTTAAAACCGCTAATAGCACTGTTGGTTGCTGCTAGCTGATGCATAGGGATGCCAAGAAGTTGGAGCAGGCTTTTCGAGATGATGCTTGATCCCGGGTCAATATGCATCATATCCCCCTTGATGTCACCTATGTATCCAGTGTAGTACAAGGGGCGATCATGCAAGTTGGTCTTAATCAACATGCCCTGTAAATCTACTGGCGGGTCTTCCCCTAGAGGATTGACCTGAGCTAAGTAGGCATCAGCATTCTGGAGTGCTTCGCTTAATGCGACACGAAGATCCTTGGAGAGCCTTAGGAGCTCGTATAGCGACAACTTTGCTAGCATATTAGCCAATTATGCTAATATGTTAAAGTTGTAAGGTCTCTCCAGTCCCTGAGGTATATCATTGCGGAGTGGCCTATCGAAGCGGGTCTCCCTTGTCTTAGACTTACCCGCCAGTGGGGGCTGAGATGGCCTTGGAACAACAGAGGGAGGCAACGTTGCTGGCTGTGGATCTTCGGCTGGACTATCCCGTGCGGGCTGGACTTGTGCTCCAGACCGGGTAACAACATCTGCAGCTTCTTCAGCTGAAATTGTATGGCAGGCTTTAGACTTCCTGCCCTTCTTTTTATTGGTAGGAGATGACACCTCCTGGGTAACTTCGGACACCAAGTCTGGATGCAGCAACATAATTTCTTCTCGCGATGTGGTGAGGGGTACCAATCCAGGTGTCTGGCTCCGGGCGGGTGGAAGATTAGTAACCTCCATCGTTGCTCGGGGGACAGGTATTACCCCGTCTGGAGAGCTTGTTGGAGGGACGTCGCCGAACTGAATAGATACCATGTTCGCCGCCACAGTAACCTTTTCAAAGTCTATCGACAGAGCTTTGGAGTCGATAAGACTCTGAATGTACCGCTTCAATTGGAAGCAATCCTGGGTGGCATGGTGGACATAGCGGTGGAAGTGACAATACTTTGGGTCCTCCATTTCTGCTATTCAGGGCTCGTGCCTTGGTAGCGGAAGCTAGATCCTACCCCTTGCGAGAGCATATCGAAGATAGGTTTGACATGGCTATCTTCGAATGAGTAGTTGATCTTGGGCCAAGGACCTTCCGCCTGTTTTTGTTCGGGCTTCTAAGTCGCATCAGTGACCATGGCATGTTTTCCCTTACTGTCCCGGTTGGTGGTGGCGCCACTGTTGTTGTTACTGGAGGTGGAACCAGGACGTCTGCCCTTATCTTCTCCGTCTGGGATGTGTAATTCTAGTTGGCGAGCCTTCTTCAGTTTTGCCTCTGCATTTGTAGCACTTATGATGAAGGTCGTCCAATCCCTGAACTGATCATCACCCATCCAGAGGCTAATTACAGGGAGCAGCTTCTTCTGGCAGATTTTAATCAAGGAGCTCTCGGGATTGCCTTGGGGCAATCTCATTGTAGTTTGGCGGAACCGCTTGATATAGTTCCTTGTCAGCTCCCTCTCTCCCTAGACGACGTCCATGAGAGATGACATCGTCACATTATGCCCCACTTCATAGAATCTCTCCAGGAACATGTGCTTGAAGCCGTCAAAAGAATGGATATAGTTGTCGGAAAGGTTGCGGTACCAGTCGAACGCGATCCCCTCCAATGCTCCGATGAATAATCACGTGAGGATGGCATCACTATGCGGCAAATGGTCGATGGTGACTTCAAAGTAAGTCATGTACCGACTTGCAGAGGTCTTCCAATCATAAGAATCGATATGGAACGGCTTGTACCATGGTGGAAAAGGTACGTCCCTCAATGCGACGGGATATGGTTGCCGTATTCTGAGATCCCGAGAGGAGTCTCGGGTATTGAACATTGTCCGAAGCCACTGGACTTTCCTTCTTGCCTCCTTGGCTTCATCTGTAGCTGAAGGTACGGATGGTGCTAAAAGATTATCACCCAAAGGAGGGGCGGTCGTGTTGGAGTCCGAGTTGACTGTGGGTCCCATGCTTGTTTGTCCGGGCATCCTTGCTGGTTGAGTTGGTAAGGCGGCTTTAATCTCGTCCATGGATTTAACCAAGGACAGGATCATGGCTTCCAGCACTTCTAGTCATTGTCTGTCGGAAGGCGCTTCATGGTCGTCGTCAGTCATAAAGACTATCCTCACGTGGGTAGAGGTGAAAGGGATTATAGCAGAGGTACTCTCGGTACCGTACCCTTGTATAGAGAAATCGTCGGAGAATGTTGGAATATCATCTTCGTCAGACTCGGAAGGGGTGCTACCGCCTATGCAGGAAGCCGCATCGTCTTGGCGAGGGTGGTGTCCCTCAGGGAAATCCGATTTTGTTGCAGAGTTCTGGGGGATCTCTACCCCCTGTGTGTGCTCTTGGTACGCCGGGTTGTCGTATACATTGAGGAAGCTGCTACCTCCAGCTTCATCTTCTCTCAAGAAGGTCGAAGGTGCACCCTCGAGTGATAGAAGCTTCTTTTTGGATCGAGTGCCTAGATAGACCCCCCCTGTGGTTGATGTGAACACCCCAGATAAGGGTCTCCTTGCAATACTGGCTGAGATGGCCGGGCTGGAAGAACCCGTCTTCTTTCCTCCCTTGCCAGGGTAAACTTTTTGAGTTAAATTATAGGAGGCGGAAGAAAACTCTTCGTCCCCTGAAATTTATACCTGTCGGACAGGTGTTGCTGCTGTAGTCGCTGGAAAACTGATTGTCGATCTTCAGATGCTGTTGATTTGCCACAGCAGCAGCTGATGATGACTTGGGTGCAACGACGCCCTGAGAGGGACTCATTGCATGTCGACGCTGCCGTCTTGTGTTTGTGAGTAATCACGTAACGTAAGTCGGTAGGAGGCTGCTCTACCTTTGCACCAAGCTTGTAAACTCGAAAATCCCGAGCGCACGGGTGCTTAGGTATCATGTTTGCTCCCTGATCTGTGGCTAGTAAAAGCACTTACTCTGGATCTTTAGAGGGAGACTTTAAAGACCCACCCTGTCCGTTAGCCCTGGGGGACTGGACTCGGGTGGTTCTGTACAACTTTTCGTCAGGAGCCTGTGTAATAGTCAACAGGGCTCACCAACAGTTAGCAACTTGGACAGTTGACTGGCTGGTTGGGCCTGCACTGCCCTAGACTTTTTTGCCTTAGCACCCGAAGGCACATAGTAAAAGGAGTCCAAATTGATACATCCCATATCCTCAGTGGGCCATATGGCATTGGGCCCGCATGAGAGGCGGCCGAACACAGAGCTTTTGAGAGGGTCGTATGAGATGTCATGTTTGAAGCCAGGATTGGTCGTCGTATGGACCATCTTCTTGCGGCTGGCTGCCGCATGGATCATCTTCCTACGGCGAAAGTTGGCTGCCGCATGAGTCGTCTGCCTGCGGCCGGAGTTGGTCGTTGCACAGGCAGACTGCCCATATCCTCTCTGCGACCTCTTTTTTGTCCGTATGGAGTTCCCTTGTGCCCCCAAAAACTCAGCATCGTAGTGTTTTCCTCGACTGGATTTAGGGACAGTAGGATCCTCTACGGTTGGAAACAAAGCCGCAGGAGAGTTCTGGTCACCGTCTTGGGCTGTAGAAGGAGCTTCTTCGAGAACTTGGTCAGGGGCAACAGTTTTGCGTACCGACGCCTTGCGAGTCCTCTTCGGGTTGGCCCGCTTCTGAGACGGGCTGGCACTCCCTTTAGAGAGCAATTCTTCGAAGGCTTGTTGGTCAAAGCGAACCACAAGCATCTGTTGTGTAGAGTCGAGCTTGGACGTGTCAAATTGCGTCACCAACTTCTCATCGGAAGAGAAGGATCTCCCCAGAAGAGTCGCCATCGTGTTTGCCATAAAAATCAACAACATGTATTACAGAATACTGGAATTGATTGCAAACTTGCTTGTACAAAGAAGAGCCTAGAAAGAAAGCCTAGGAAATAATCTAAGTACAATTGTTTAGTTTTGATTCTGGGGAGTGACGGTGGAGGCTCGAGAAAGTGCTATAAACTCTGCCTTACTCCATGGACTATCTGATGCTGTCACGACCCGCACCCGCCTTTCGGATACGAAGCGTGTCCAAGCCCAGCCTACGTCGCAGTGTCGGCGGTAGTGCGCTGTCTATACACAAGTCACTGAATCTATAATCATGGGAAAATCTATATCTCATCCACACAGAAATCAAGACACAATGAATATCCATGAAACTAGCAATACTGAATATAAACTGAATGTATCCAAGAAATCAATGTTACGTCCGGTGGACACAAATCCACTACCAGTAGACGGATAAATAGAGAAATACATGGAGTAACTAACTGAATAAAAACTGCTAATCTAGACCACAACCTGCTAACCAAGTAACCTCAACTGCAATGCGCTACGATCTGAAGCTGACTCAAACCTTCTTGCCCGCTCCTGACTCAAACTCGACTAACCTGAAGAGATCATCAGGTCCTCAGAGGACTAGCAAGATACATAAAAATGAGCCTTTCTAACAGTTTATTATGCATGGAGAAAATACAGAATAAACAAGTAAACTGAGCACTGAATAAAGCACGAAACTATACACTGTCTATACATAAATGAACTGCTGAACGAGGACGATAGAACTCCTGTCAAGGTGTCAACGGATAACCGAAACGAATGCTCAAACCCTCGTCCCTAGCGTGGACTCACAGGTTTGAACTACTAACCCTCGTCCCTAGTATGGACTCGCAGGCTAGCCTCTACTACTAACCCTCGTCCCTAGTGTGGACTCGCAGGCTAGCATCACCCTCGTCCCTAGTGTGGACTCGCAGGCGTAATCCCTATACCACTAACCCTCGTCCCTAGTGTGGACTCGCAGGCTAGCATCTACTACTAACCCTCATCCCTAGTGTGGACTCGCAGGCTAGCATCACCCTCGTCCCTAGTGTAGACTCGCAGGTGTGGACCAATAACAACTAACCCTCGTCCCTATCGTGGACTCGCAGGTTAGCTTCAAGGTTCAAGACACGGAGGCACGACTCGATCAAGGCACGACCAATAAGACACAAGGCTAACTGTGAACACGGTCTATAAATCAATGATACCAATATATGAACAGGATATGAACGATACATATTGATAATATGAGAAAAACTGGATAATAAATATAGATAGTGTATGTAAATAAAGCTGTGTCGAAAGGCAAGGTATACTTGCCTGTGGTCCTGAGCTGCTGGCACGGGTCAGAATCCGTGTCAATATCCAAGTAACCTGTTTTATGAGTTTACTATGTTAATACATAAATTGAAGCAAGAACTATTTTATCTAATTGATGTTCAGTCCTTTGGTCTTTATTGAATTTGGTTTTCCTAACCAAGTAAGTTGACTTGGTTTTGTATCCCTTGTTTGTATGACCTTCCTATACTTGCCAATCTTGTGCCTACATAGGAACTGTTTTTCCTGCTATAACCCTGTGTTCTTTGTACCACATATCTATTCATTTACAAATGGTTCCTGCACTTGCTTTACACTAGGATTTATTGGGGTTGGATATCTCATGGTTATGCCATTACATTTGTTGTCTACAGGTTCCTAACCTTGAATAGGACCTTCAGTCCTATAAGCAATTTAAACTAAGGCTTCATCTATAATACACTAACATATGTGTACCAGCACATATCAGCAACACAAAGGGGCAGGACAGCATGGTATAAGTGCAGGCAATCTGTGAATGCAGTGAAGAAAATAAAATAGAACATCAAAAAATATACATGGCAGATGATTAATGAGCCATCTGCTGAACTTATCTGAACCCAAATGGGAGTAGTGGTCTAAGGTCATGTAGAACACTCTACTGTACAGATCATAAGTGTTGGTATTATCAATGCAGTGAAGGTAATATGGGAATGCATCAGGTAATGTGATGTAAATAATGTAATGCAAGGTGCAGTTGGTTAAATGGAATATGTAGGGGAATGTATGAGCTAAGGTCTGAACTTGCATATGATGGAATTTAAGATAATTTGGACTGCGATAATTTTTACCTACTCAAACAAGGAAGATACTCTGTTTGCAGTCTAACCCTTATTCAGGATAGCCCATACCTACACCACCCCTGCTCATACCACTATTACCCAAATTCGACTAACTATAACCATGTACAACTCACACCAACTAATACTGATTTCCCACATACTCTTGACCTGTACACCAAGGATCAATACTCATGAATAAGGACTAAAACTTGGGTTGATGCAGACAACATAAAGATTCACTGCTGCCTGGATCTCTATGGTCCATGGTTTAGCTGATACCCCCATGGCTCCTTCTCAAATCTGAACTTCAACAAGGATGGTGAAACTTATTACTAGACTATTGGAGAGCAGGACAGTACAGGTAACAAACTAACTCCTAAAGTTAAGGCTGAGTATAAGTAAAGTCCTACACTCCCCTTCAACCCCTGATACATGCTGATACATAAATCCTATTATCATGCATACTGCTGCTATAAGAGAACCTGACCTCACTGGTTCATCAGTTCACAAGGATTTCCTTAGCAATTAACCTCTTGTACACAGGTTCTGTCACCAGGCACTTGTGCACTGGTTTCCTCTCACTGTCACATATTACTCCTAACTGGTCACTCCATCTCCTAGGCTCTCCTCTCATCTGATACTACATGGACCCAATACCTAATAGCTTAAGCAGGAGAAAGGGTGTAGCTGCCATATGTGACGTAGAGTGACTAGCCTTGGTACTCCAACTGAACTTCCATGTCTATCCTGAGCCTATTTGATGCAGGGGATTAACACATATTGCTGCCCTGTGTTAAGACTAGTCCTACTGCTCTGTGTAACAGCCAATGGTACACAACCTACCAACTCTAACCAAACCTTAGGACTGGTATAGGTCTGAACCAGTGTGCCATTGCCTGATATGCTTATGGTGTATCATTGTACAACTGTTTAGACATGGGGTCCCTGAAATCCTGGAGACCTGACATGGGTCTTCCCTGTCAAATTGCTAACTGGTACCCTAGTTTTAAGGTTTGCTAACACCATCCTGTGTACTCAAAATTGTCAGGAAGTAATAGGACTAGGAATGTTCTGCACCTTATGGAGAAACTCCAACAAGACTACAATAATATATATATCTTAAACAAAAATGTACATGAAACCAGATCCAGGATAATGTGGGTGAGGTAATCTAAGGATACTCCCTTCCCTGGATACCTGTCATATCTGCAATTAACACTATCAGCTATTGCCCATCCCTTCATGCTCAAAAGTTCTTAGGTGCAAGGACTCCTGGTCCTAAGGATATGTTGTCTACTCCCTGGGGGGTTAATCGATTTTGGTGCCTGGTACTATGGCCAAAACCTCCTTACATCTAGTAGATATGTCAAGTTCGTATCCTGTCCTGCAGTCTATCGCCTATTCCTTGTACCTATGTACAGGTAGCAGGAAACAGTTGCAAGACACATCTCACAACATGGCCATCTGGATTCCCTGGTGGTATGCCTGGTACCCAAATCATGTCCTTGCCTGTGCCAGTGATTTATTGGTCTGATACATTGGTGGCTCTTACTCCTAGGCTTCTAGGGACATGGCCAAAATCAGTTGAGGTTAGACACCCCCCTGAACCATTGGCAGTGCTATACTCCCTACACGACTGTACAAAGTCACCCAAGAACATGAACAGGTACCCTATCCCATGTTCCCTATGAATTTGGAACCTATTCTTACATTCTAACAGTGTTGGATTTATCCAGCCTATTACCCTCCCTAGCTTGTTACTAGATACCAGTATCAACTAAAGTCTTCTACGCATTGTTTCGAACATTAGAAGCACCCAGATGGACCAATGGAAATATAGGAATACCTGAGGTGCAGTAGCAATGATCGAATGGCTCCTCAGTCCTTCCTTGGTCGTTCTGCTCTGGAGAGGTGCTCGAGAAGGGTTGTTAGGGTTTGTTTAAGGGGGAGGAGAGGAGAATCATTATGTATTTATATACAGTTGATATAGATAGGATCGAAGGAAACAAGAAAGAATTCAAATTATTTAAATAGGATCCTGAGTTTATCTCTTGATTCCTCAGAACAAAATCTTTATACATTCGATTCTAGGAGTGTTTGGTGTAACTTGAATTTAAATTCTGAAATATTTCACTGAGGTCCCTGCCCTGTTTAATATTTCCCTGTGGGTCCTCTCTTCATATAAAATTTAATAAATCCACAAATCATATCAATTTATATATGTAAGACCATGACAGAAAAATAAGAGACAAATAAAAGTGAATTTCAAATTCACCAAATTCGAAAAATTTGGTCAAGGGATTGACAAATCTACCCCCTTAAACAAATTTCGTCCTCAAAATTTAATGGAGTTGCGGTCTACTAGAAAGAATAATTTAACATTTTGCTATAGAATTGTTGTGAATCTTTGTAAGTCAAAACTAAACATAATACTCCTCAATAATGCTACTACTATAATCTACTAAAAAATTTCGCCATTCGTTCTGTGTGGTGTCGCCGCATCTTCCGTGATCATGGCAAAGGCTCGTCCTCCTCCTGCGGTTGGTAGTGGTGGGGCACTCGTATTCTTCTTCGGGCAATTGCGAGACAAGTGTTGGTTGGATCCACAAGTCCAACACAATCCTATTCTGCTGCGACAATTTTCTTGAGTGTGGCCTTTCTTCGAGCAATGCTGACAGATGGAAATGTCTTGGATGTGGGACTGCTTGTGGTTGCTGATGATGCGGCTGTGCTGAGGTCTTCTCAAAAATATTAGGGCGTTTTGCTGGTGCTGTTTGGTTGTTGCCTCCTCCGAAAGCGTCTCGATTCCTCTTCGGCTTGTGACTCAGCTCCTCTTCTACAGCTTGGGCGACTTCTAGAATCTCCTCGTAAGTGGTGACTCGACTGGTGGCGATGGCTAGTCGAATCTCGTGAGACAGTCCTTTCCTGAATCGTCGCGCCTTGTCTTCAGGGGTGCTTACCAAGTTCT
This sequence comes from Iris pallida, assembly GCA_029216955.1. Lineage (NCBI taxonomy): Eukaryota > Viridiplantae > Streptophyta > Magnoliopsida > Asparagales > Iridaceae > Iris > Iris pallida. The sequence goes on along the minus strand of JANAVB010042619.1, from coordinate 12,236,770 downwards.
CCGCGAATCGGCTGAGGCGAGAAAACTCTGATATATACTCGTCGACGGTGTGGTTGCTATGCTCTAAGTGCTCGAACTGACTCACCAACGCTTCTCGTGCTACGTATGGATAGAATTTCCTCTTGAACAGTCGCTTGAACTCCTCCCAAGTCACGTCTGGAGCAGAAAATCGGGGTTCGCCTTGATACCACGTCCGCGCAATATCAAAAATCTGTCCACTGACTGACTCAATCTTCAAATCATCTGGAACTCGGGCCAGCTTCAGATACTTCTCCACGTTCTCCAGCCATTCATCAGCGTAGACGATCCCCTCTGTCCCATGGAACGGCATGGGCCTAAAATCTATGAAGTGCTTGGGATTCCCCGGACGCTGTCGCGGAGCGTCTCGAATCTGAAGAACCTCTCTCAAAGTGTCGCGAAAGATGTTGGCCTGCTGCTGGAAAATTCCCAGGAGGGTGAGGCTGTCCAGTACCGGTGGCGGGGGCAGAGCAGGTGCTGGATACATCATCAAGGCTGGATACATCGCCGGTGGTGGGTGCATGGCATATGCTGGATGTATTGCTGGTGCTGGATGCATGGCAAATACTGGATGCATTGCTGGTGCTGGGTGCATGGCTGGTACTGGACGTGGAACCCCTGGCGGTGGGACAGATACTGGTGGCAGACCGGGTGCTGGTGGTAGTGTCTGCGGAGGAAACTGTGAAGGCGGTGGAATATCGTCTCTGCAGAATCTCGAGAATTGCGGTTTATTACTCGCATGAGTGAGCTGGCCTCCTTGTGTCGGTGGAGTCATGTACGTGAAAGAGCCTTCCGTAGCCAGTGGGGTATTCAGTGCAGCATTGTTCCTGTCTTGAGAGTCCATCTTAACTGTAACAAGAACAAATACTTTAGCCGTTGAAGAGATTTCAAACAGGATACAAATCAAGGACTAGAGATTAACAAGGAGTCAAAATATGTGGATGAGATCCTAAGTGTCTAATCCTATTCGCAGGCTCACGATGGCATAGTGACGTAACCGAAGCGATTAACGTAGACCTGCATGGGCCACCAAAAAACTTGTCACGACCCGCACCCGTCTTTCGGATACGAAGCGTGTCCAAGCCCAGCCTACGCCGCAGTGTCGGCGGTAGTGCGCTGTCTATACACAAGTCACTGAATCTATAATCATGGAAAAATCTATATCTTATCCACACAGAAATCAAGACACAATGAATATCCATGAAACTAGCAATACTGAATATAAACTGAATGTATCCAAGAAATCAATGTTACGTCCGGTGGACACAAATCCACTACCAGTAGACGGATAAATAGAGAAATACATGGAGTAACTAACTGAATAAAAACTGCTAATCTAGACCACAACCTGCTAACCAAGTAACCTCAACTGCAATGCGCTGCGATCTGAAGCTGACTCAAACCTTCTCGCCCGCTCCTGACTCAAACTCGACTAACCTGAAGAGATCATCAGGTCCTCAGAGGACTAGCAAGATACATAAAAATAAGCCTTTCAACAGTTTATTATGCATGGAGAAAATACAGAATAAACAAGTAAACTGAGCACTGAATAAAGCACGAAACTATACACTGTCTACACATAAATGAACTGCTGAACGAGGATGATAGAACTCCTGTCAAGGTGTCAACGGGTAACCGAAACGAATACTCAAACCCTCGTCCCTAGCGTGGACTCGCAGGTTTGAACTACTAACCCTCGTCCCTAGTGTGGACTCGCAGGCTAGCCTCTACTACAAACCCTCGTCCCTAGTGTGGACTCGCAGGCTAGCATCACCCTCGTCCCTAGTGTGGACTCGCAGGCGTAATCCCTATACCACTAACCCTCATCCCTAGTGTGGACTCGCAGGCTAGTATCTACTACTAACCCTCGTCCCTAGTGTGGACTCGCAGGCTAGCATCACCCTCGTCCCTAGTGTGGACTCGCAGGTGTAGACCAATAACTACTAACCCTCGTCTCTATCGTGGACTCACAGGTTAGCTTCAAGGTTCAAGACACGGAGGCACGACTCAATCAAGGCACGACCAATAAGACACAAGGCTAACTGTGAACACGGTCTATAAATCAATGATACCAATATATGAACAGGATATGAACGATACATATTTATAATATGAGAAAAACTGGATAATAAATATAGACAGTGCATGTAAATAAAGATGTGCAGAAAGGCAAAGTATACTTGCCTGTGGTCCTGAGCTGTTGGCACGGGTCAGAATCCGTGTCAATGTCCAAGTAACCTGTTTTGTGAGTTTACTATGTTAATACATAAATTGAAGCAAGAACTATTTTATCTAATTGATGTTCAGTCCTTTGGTCTTTATTGAATTTGGTTTTCCTAACCAAGTAAGTTGACTTGGTTTTGTATCCCTTATTTGTATGACCTTCCTATACTTGCCAATCTTGTGCCTACATAGGAACTGTTTTTCCTGCTACAACCCTGTGTTCTTTGTACCACATATCTATTCATTTACAAATGGTTCCTGCACTTGCTTTACCCTAGGATTTATTGGGGTTGGATATCTCATGGTTATGCCATTACATATGTTGTCTACAGGTTCCTAACCTTGAATAGGACCTTCAGTCCTATAAGCAATTTAAACTAAGGCTTCATCTATAATACACTAACATATGTGTACCAGCACATATCAGCAACACAAAGGGACAGGACAGCATGGTATAAGTGCAGCCAATCTGTGAATGCAGTGAAGATAATAAAATAGAACATCAAGAAATGTACATGGCAGATGATTAATGAGCCATCTGCCGAACTTATCTGAACCCAAAAGGGAGTAGTGGTCTAAGGTCATGTAGAACACTCTACTGTACAGATCATAAGTGTTGGTATTATCAATGCAGTGAAAGTAATATAGGAATACATCAGGTAATGTGATGTATCTAATGTAATGCAAGGTGCAGTTGGTTAAATGGAATATGTAGGGGAATGTATGAACTAAGGTCTGAACTTGCATATGATAGAATTTAAGATAATTTGGACTGCAATGATTTTTACCTACTCAAACAAGGAAGATACTCTGTTTGCAGTCTAACCCTTATTCAGGATAGCCCATACCTACACCACCCTGGCTCATACCACTATTACCCAAATTCGACTAACTATAACCATGTACAACTCACACCAACTAATACTGATTTCCCACATACTCTTGACCTGTACACCAAGGATCAATACTCATGAATAAGGACTGCAACTTGGGTTGATACAGACAACATAAAGATTCACTGCTGCCTGGATCTCTATGGTCCATGGTTTAGCTGATACCCCCATGGCTCCTTCTCAAATCTGGACTTCAACAAGGATGGTGAAACTTATTACTAGACTATTGGAGAGCAGGACAGTACAGGTAACAAACTAACTCCTAAAGTTAAGGCTGAGTATAAGTAAAGTCCTACACTCCCCTTCAACCCCAGATACATGCTGATACATAAATCCCATTATCATGCTTACTGCTACTATAAGAGAAACTGACCTTACTGGTTCATCAGTTCACAAGGATTTTCTTAGCAATTAAGCTCTTGTACACAGGTTCTGTCACCAGGCACTTGTGCACTGGTTTCCTCTCACTGTCACATATTACTCCTAACTGGTCACTCCATCTCCTAGGCTCTCATCTCATCTGATACTACATGGACCCAATACCTAATAGCTTAAGCAGGAGAAAGGGTGTAGCTGCCATATGTGACGTAGAGTGACTGGCCTTGGTACTCCAACTGAACTTCCATGTCTATCCTGAGCCTATTTGATGCAGGGGATTAACACATATTGCTGCCCTGTGTTAAGACTAGTCCTACTGCTCTGTGTAACAGCCAATGGTACACAACCTACCAACTCTAACCAAACCTTAGGACTGGTATAGGTCTGAACCAGTATGCCATTGCCTGATATGCCTATGGTGTATCATTGTACAACTGTTTAGACATGGGGTCCCTGAAATCCTGGAGACCTGACATGGGTCTTCCCTGTCAAATTGCTAACTGGTATCCTAGTTTTAAGGTTTGCTAACACCATCCTGTGTACTCAGAATTGTCAGAAAGTAATAGGACTAGGAATGTTCTGCACCTCATGGAGAAACTCCAATAAGACTACAATAATATATATATCTTAAACCAAAATGTACATGAAACCAGATCCAGGATAATGTGGGTGAGGTAATCTAAGGATACTCCCTTCCCTGTCATATCTGTAATTAACACTATCAACTATTGCCCATCCCTTCATGCTCAAAAGTTCTTAGGTGCAATGACTCATGTTCCTAAGGATATGTTGTCTACTCCCTGGGGGTTAATCGATTTTGGTGCCTGGTACTATGGCCAAAACCTCCTTAAATCTAGTAGATATGTCAAGTTCGTATCCTGTCCTGCAGTCTATCGCCTATTCCCTGTACCTATGTACAGGCAGCAGGAAACAGTTGCAAGACATATCTGATACTCACACAACATGGCCATCTGGATTCCCTGGTGGTATGCCTGGTACCCAAATCATGTCCTTGCCTGTGCCAGTGATTTATTGGTCTGATACATTGGTGGCACTTACTCCTAGGCTTCTAGGGACATGGCCAAAATTAGTTGAGGTTAGACACACCCTGAACCATTGGCAGTGCTATACTCCCCACACGACTGTACAAAGACACCCAAGAACATGAACAGGTACCCTATCCCCTGTTCCCTATGAATTTGGAACCTATTCTTACATTCTAACAGTGTTGGATTTATCCAGCCTATTACCCTCCCTAGCCTGTTACTAGATACCAGTATCAACTAAAGTCTCCTACGCATTGTTTCGAATATTAGAACCACCCAGATGGACCAATGGAAATATGGGAATACCTGAGGTGTAGTAGCAATGATCGAATGGTTCCTTAGTCCTTCCTTGGTCGTTCTGCTCTGGAGAGGTGCTCGAGAAGGGTTGTTAGGGTTTGTTTAAGGGGGAGGAGAGGAGAATCATTATGTATTTATATACAGTTGATATAGATAGGATCGAAGGAAACAAGAAAGAATTTAAATTATTTAAATGGGATCCTGAGTTTATCTCTTGATTCCTCAGAACAAAATCTTTATACATTCGATTCTAGGAGTGTTTGGTGTAACTTGAATTTAAATTCTGAAATATTTCACTGAGGTCCCTACCTTGTTTGATATTTCCCCGTGGGTCCTCTCTTCATATAAAATTTAATAAATCCACAAATTATATCAATTTATATATGTATGACCATGACAGAAAAATAAGAGACAAATAAAAGTGAATTTCAAATTCACCAAATTCGAAAAATTTGGTCAAGGGATTGACAGATGCAGTCCCTAGCTCGTGAAGATATTGCTTTTCTCTTGAAGATTACCAGCCTTGGATTGCCAACCATCTTGCAGGGGTATGGCACCCTGCTATTTATAGTGATTTCAGGATAAAGGATATTTTGAGCCGCATAGATGACCACGTGGCAAATCCCTAGGCCACATGGCCGTAATCATGCCTCGAGACTCGGTCTGTGACTGATAGCTAGGGATTTATTATGATTTGTCCTTGATCATTTGAGACCTGGTCATCTTGTCACGTGCATCAACGAATATTCTGTGGCGAGCCGTATGAATGATGTCTCCTGGCCGAGCCGCATGAGGAATATCACATGGCTGATCCGTATGAAGGAACGTCTCATGACCGAGCTGTATGAAGGAATGTCTCATGACCGAGCCGCATAAAGGACGTCTCATGACCGAGCCGCATAAGGGAATATCTTATGACCGAGCCACATGATGGACGTCTTATGACCGAGCCACATGACCGAGCCGCATGAGGAATGCCTTCTGACCGAGCTGCATGAAGAACGTCTCATGACCGAGCCACATGAGAAACATCTCATGACCGAACTGCATGAGGAATGCCGTCTGACCGAGCCGTATAAAAGACGTCTTCTGGCTGGATAGGTATGGGGGCCCTAGGAGAAAGTGTTCTGCCGAATGTCATGATTTGAGAGAGTTTCGTTTGTCTCCCTCTTGACTGATCTTTTTGTTCGAAGAAGATTTGACGGTGGACTCCTTCAAAAGATTGTGATGCGCCTGACTGAGACGATGTGCCTAATTGAGACATCTGAGTAATACATCTAGTTGAGAGCAGGCCGTTACAACGTCTTCAATTGGCATCATGTTTCCGAGATGATGTTGGAAAGGCGCAGTAGGTCGCAGTTGCTAGAACACAGACTGCCTTGATAGTGGAGCCACTGTCTTATGGCAGCAGTAGTTGATGGTGGCTTAGGTGCAGTGATGTCCTGGAAAGAGTTTCTCACACATCAAGGTTGCTTTTCTCTCCTTGCGTTTGTGAATGACCACCTCTCGCAGGTTGAGAGCAGATTGATCTACCTTTGCATCCGTTTTGTGGGCCCGGGTATCCCGAGTGCCCGGGTGCGTAGGTAATATATTTGCTCCCTGATCTAAGGCTAGTAAAAGTACTTGCTCTGATCGTTGTAGAAAGACTTTTGGGACCATCATATTTGCTCCCTGACCTGAGGCTAGTAAAACACTACGCTCGGTAACCCTGTCCATTCCGTATATGGGATTGGACGCGGGTGGTTCTGTAAAACTTTTCATCAGCAGCTCGTATAACAGTTAACGGTGTCCGCTGACGGTCAGCAGCTTGGACAGTTGACTGGTCTTGTTGAGCCCGTACTACCCTAGACTTTTTCGACTTAGCACCCAAAGGTGCATAGTAGGAAGAGTCCAAGTTGGAAGGAGGGAAGAAAAGTTGGTGCGCTTTTCAAAAGAGGCAAGAGGGCTCTATTTATAGGATGGAGTGAGCCCTTTCTTCTTCTCTTTTCCGATATGGGACTAAAAGTAATATTTTCCATACTTCTACAATGACCTCTATAGCTTCCTCCAAGGCTGGAAGCGTGGGTTGGGACAGAAGAATATTCCTTCTCTGCTCAAACACAGGGTTGAGCCCCTTCAGAAACTTTATCATTCGCTATCGTAAAATATAAGCCAGGAACGTCTGAAAATACTTCGCAAATGCCGGTTCGACTTATGCATCTTCCATCCCAAGAGGATCATAGTGATCCAAATCAGACCAGTACTTCTTCAACAGGGCCGCGTACTCAGAGATGGTATGGTCATCTTGGGCCACCCTATCAAGTTCATCCTGAAGTTGGAAGACCCGTATAGGGTTGCCCGAGCTTGAGTACATATCCTTCAAAGTCCGTCATATATTAGCGGCAGCCTCCATCTCCTCAACATTGCCCGACACCTAGTCGGTTAAGGAGGCTGTCAACCACCCAGCTAAGACGTTGTTGACAATCTTCCATATATCAAACTCCTTTGAGGAGGGATCGGATGGCGCCTTCGTTTGGCCATTGACATAGCCAACCAAGCCACGTCCCTTCAGCGTCCGCATCGCCTGCCTCGACCATTTCAATTAGTTGGACGTTCCTTCCAACTTTATCTCCAGCTTTTCCAACTTCCCCATTTTGTAGGGTGACAGATCCACATCAGTATGGGTCACCCGTGGGGTTGCCTCGGTTAATCTCTTTGATAAGGTCTCATCAACCAGGGCCTTCATCTCTTCTGCCGTCAGTTTACCACTGATAGAATCCATGGCGTCTTCAACTGTGAGTAGGGAGGTCTTGTTGTATCCCTAGTCGTCGTCCTCGTCGTCGTCTGCTAACTGCTGGGTGTCCTGATCTCGGGTGTCTATGTCATCAACTATAGAGACCAGGGGGAACAACAAGTGGCCTCCTCACAGAAATTCTTCCGGCATACGAGCAATTAGAACCGCATCATGATGACGAGGATAGATAGTGCAAGCATAACCAATTGGACCGTGACTTCGGCTTGATCGATATTTCCATAACTCCGAGTAGGAGCTGTGCGAAAATAACGTACTTTTGCAAGCACTTCCAAAGAAGGTGCAAAAAACAAAAAATCGGGGTGCTGCACAGCAGTTCCGGGAGGGCAGGTCCGGGGGCGCTACACAGCAGGTGCGGAGGGGCAGGTCCGGGGCGCTGCACAGCAGGACCGTGGGGGTGCAGGTGGGGGCGCTGGAATAGTAGATTGGGGGTGGGGGGTAGCATCATGGAGGGAGGGGTAGTTCGGGGTGCTGCACCGCAGGTCCGGGGGGGAGGGAAGGAGCTGGAATAGTAGATCGGGGGTGGAGGGCTGGCGTCAGGGAGGGAGGTCAGGTCCGGGGCACTACACCGCACGTCCGGGGGGAGAAGGAGCTGGAATAGTAGATGGGGGGTTTGGGGGGGCTGGCGTCAGGGAGGGAGGAAAAATTTTTTTGGGAACTTGGCTCTGATACCAAGTTGAAATGAGTGGAATTTCTCAGATGATTTTATTGATGGGCTCCTGCCACTACTTATAGAGAGTACACCTACTCTTCACAAAACAACTTCCGATGTGGGACTAAAGTCCCTTATTAGTTCTCAACAAAAACACCTAAAATCTTCTTAATCTACAAAACCGAACTCTAAAGGCTAAACTTTGTTTGTTTCTATTTTTTATTTACTTACTCTCAATTTAAAAAATCTAAATAAATATGAATTTATGAATCAAATTTAGAAGTTACCTGGTGCCCTTTTCACTTTGTAGATAATATGCTAGACTTCAAATGTTGATTGTTCTTTTATCATGTAGGAAACCTATTGAGTATTGTTAGTAGGTATTTGGTTCTTACAAACTTTAGGTTGATTGGCTATTTAACTATTATGATATCATGTTTTATCAATACTTCACATATTATGATAAGCCTACTTTTATATTGTACGCAAACTCCTGAATCTTTTTTTTCTAATCGCAAACTAAAAACAAAATAAAAGAAGACAAATGAACCCAAAAAAAAGTTTTTCGATGTAAATAAGAAAAATAATGTAGAGAAGACTTCCAAATAAAGACATGTGCCCTTCTAATCGCCCATCGCAGTATGGATAATATTATAGTTTATCAAATTCCACAATTAAGTTTAGAAGGTTTCACTCATGGTCAAAATTTTCGTCGACTATGATTGAGGAATTGCTAGCCGTATCAAAGAGCATATGCACCAATTTAATGAATGACTCCTAAATTATTTGTTTCAAATTAACTTAGCTAGCTATAATATAACAAAATACTTTATTTCTTTTTTGGATATCCGAGGTAAGGGATTATCTTCATAAAGCATTTGAAGGACTAGTTTCTTCCTGTTTCAAACTAGAGCATATGTTGTTATCATTGACAATGACAAAAATTGTTACGTAGTTCCTAATACTTTTTCAAATGAGATAAAACAATAAAAAATAACAAATACTTTGGAGGAAACTCCTTAAGCACCCATGACTGGTTTGTAACCTTCAATTGGCTCAATCCGACCCAACCCAACAAAATGTTGGTGTTTTTGCTTGTTGGTATTTTCCATTAGAAACTAGAAAGATAGTCCCACTTTGGAAAAACCAAATGGAGGTATCACTATATAAAGCTTTGCTTGTGTTGAGAGATCACATGAAATGTGTAGAGGCACATGGGTGCCATGTGGGAGCATTTTTCGAGTGGAAAGAAGGCTAAAACCAATAAAGAAGCATTAATGCTTTTTGTCATGCTCATGGAATAATTTTTCTATGGAGCTAAGCCCTAAAGGGGCTTAGCGACTCGGACTCGGGATCAAGGGCGTAAAGTGGCACTTTGTTGGTGCGCTTTGCACTTAGCATGTCAGCACCAGCGTAAGGCACCTTGTGTGCAGTTGATGCGCTCGTCTCTGCACGAGTCGCATGCTCAGTGGCTACATAGGGGCACGCAGATGGTACACAGTGGCTGTACAGGGGCGCACAGGCACTGCTGCGTGGCTGTGCTGCTACGCGTGCAGGCTGACGGGCTAAGTGGGCTAAAGGGTGCAGGCGGCTTATGATGTGGCTGATTGGAAGATTTGAGCGGCTATGGAAAGATTGATTTAATTGATCATATCCTATTTTTGCTGGATTTGAATTTAATTCATTCAAATCTTTCCATGATTCGCTCCTATCTTTTTACAATCAGTTACGATCAGGATTAGGATTAGGGTTTTGGCCATTCTCTATAAATACTCTCTTCGTGCCTTAATTGAGGACTTACGCTAAAATAAAGAGACGAAGAGAGTTGTCCCTCTATTGTCATTGGAGTTCTTTGAGTTCGTAAAAGGAGGTGACAGCGAGCATTCCAAAAGTTTGCTGGTTCTTGGGAGCATATCGCAATAGGACGAATCTTGCTTTTAGCTCCTTATCACCCCAGCAAAGTCGTTGCGTCAACTCTGGTTGAAAATGAGTAATTGCATCAACTCCGGTTGAGAACGATTATTCATCTTCGTTGCATCAACTTTGGTTGAGACCGATCAGCAGAATTGCGGTGATCCTTTTTCCCCTGCTAAGTTGCTTTTATCCATCTCACTCTTTTTAAGAGATCGAGATTTCCATCTATTGATCTATTTCGGGAATAACAATCTAAATGCAAGATTTAGATCTGATGGAGAACAACTGTGTATAACTTTTCGATACAAGTTTTAAACTTGAGAAATTTAATGAGGAGCATTTCAACGTATGAAAGAGAAAGAGGGTGAAAATGCTCGAATGGTTGCCGAAGCCACGGCTTTGCAGTCGAAGTGGAGACGGGATAACAACCTCTACAAGTTGTTAATCCAAAACTCGATGGAGGACTCTCTGGCAGAGTCATACAGCAAGACGGTCAATGCAAAAGACGTCTGGGAGTCTATAGGAAATCTCTACAAAACAGATGATAACAAAAACAAGATGTACATGGCCGAAAAGGTTTGGAGGATACGGTTTGAAGACGACAAAACCAAGTTGCCTCAAGTTAAGGAGTTTCTCAAGTTACGTCAGAAGCTAGCGGATGATGGCATGCCCTTGGTCGACGCTTTTGTCGTTGGGGGTATTGTCGCCAAGCTCTCACCTGGGCGAAGCAACTTCATCGCGGACATGCACCACAAGAAGATGGAAGTGGATCTAGAATGCCTCTTGTACTGGATACATATTGTAGACGAGTTGAGGTCTCAACTAAAGTGGACGCCTTGTCCAAGTATATGGCTAAGGATAATATGGTTCAAGGAGGAAATTCTAAAGGGAAGCATAAGGCTTCCTACCAAAAAAAGAAAGACGTTCACATCTGAAGGTGAAGTCGGCTCAGTTCAAGCCCAAGTCCAAAGATCTTGGGGCTTGTTTCAGCTGTGGCAAGAAAGGCTACTGGAAAAGGGACTGCAAAGAAAAACCAAAACTAAAGGAGCAAGGTGAGGCTAACTTTGTTGGTATGATTGTGCAGGTTGACTTAGCTGGGATTGAGATGGACTGGTGGATATGTTGGCCCATTCCATGGTCACACCCGATTTCGATAATCAATATGCACTTAAGTCAATACACAAAATATACAAACTGCTGCTAATCATTTCAGGATATATGAAATCAATTTCAACGAACGTTGTACTGCATCAACGAAGCATCAACATCATCAAATCTGAAGATGACTCATTTTATATTTTATTCTGTATTTTACATATTATTGAGTCTAGGATTTATTTTGTAAAATCAGTTTTGGTAATAGTGGCTTAGGGTTATCTCAGTCCACATTCTAAAAAGTCTACCCATTACCACTCATATATCATTTTACAAAATATTCCAAAATTTCTTTGAAAACAATTTTTGATAAAATATTTCGAAAATCTCCTGACAGAACTCATAACCGAGTTCGGCCCGAGTTCGGACCAAACTCTGTCCGAGTTCGGTCAGTTTGTATTCAAACTTCTGTTGCCTCCAAATCTGCGAGCAACGTCTCTTTGCGAGATATCTGCATCCGAACTCTGCTCGAACTCTGTCCGAGTTTGGTCCCAGAAAACACCTATAAATAGAGAAGAACTTTTTATTTCAAATCATTCATTCACTCTTCATCTTCTCTTCTCTACTATTCGAGTGTTTTCAAACGATCCAAGATTTTCAAATCATACCTATACACCTCTTAGCCAAAAGCCAGTAATATCAGAGTTGATTTAGAGTCTTTTGGTATTCCAAGAGTTGTGAAGAGGTCGTTCCAAATTCAGCAACTTTGTGGAGCTGGTCGTGCGCTCGTCACCAAGCACGGTGTTGTGAAGTCGGTCGTGCACTTGTCACCAAGCACGGTGTTGTAAGAGACTGCAAGCTCTCAGTTAAAGCTTGTGCCATAGTGGATTAACATCGAGCAAGAGTACTCGAGACTGGATTAGTCCTCTCAGAGGGATACCAGTATATATCGCTGTGTCGCTGAGTTTAAATTTTCTATCTCTTGCTGCATTATATTTACTGTCTCTTATTTTACTGCCATAGTTTAAAGTTTTAATTGGTAATTATTTTCCGCTGCACACACACACACTCTATTCACCCCCCTCTAGATGTGCTCAACGGTCCTACAATTGGTATCAGAGCAGGTTATATTTTTATATAACAAACCTCAGAGAGTATATATGGCAGCCGTGAAATCAATATTCAACGGTGAAGGGTAATCCACAAATAGACCTCCCCTATTTGATGGAACAAATTATACCTATTGGAAAACACGAATGACTTTCTTCTTAAAATATCTCGACTTATCTTTGGTCTATAGTCATTGATGGTTATAAGAAACCAGCACCCACAGTGGTTGAAGGCCAGCTTGTAGACAAGCCTCATGACAAATACACTGAAGCTGAAAAAGCTAAGGCTAGTCTAGATGCTCGTGCCATCAATGTACTATTCTGTACAATTGATAAAACGGAGTTCAACAGAGTTTCAACCTGTAAGACGTCTCATGAAATTTGGAAACTTCTTGAGGTAACTCATGAAGGTACTTCCCAAGTGAAGGAATCTAAAATTAGTAGACTGACACAGGAATATGAATCTTTCAAGATGAAACCCGGTGAGTCCGGTGAGTCAATTACACAGATGTTTACTCGTTTCCTTGATATAACTAATCCTTTGCAATCTCTTGGTAAGGATTACAGCAATCACGAGAAGATCAGAAAAGTGCTGCGGGCGCTAACCAAGAACTGGAATCCAAAAGCCACAGCAATTATTGAAGGAAACGATCTCACCACTATGTCCTTGGAAACACTGATGGGGAAGCTGATGACCCATGAACTTGATTTGCAAGAGTTTGAAGAAGCAATACCAAAAGAAAAATCTATTACTTTCAAAGCTCAAGCAAGAAAATCAACATGTAATGACTCTGATGAAGAATCATCAAGTGGTGATGAACAGGCCCTACTTGTGAAGAACTTTCGAAAATTCCTAAAGTTTGAGAAATCAAACAGAAGGAAGAGAGATGTCCAAGAAAGTAATGAAGATGAAACCATTTGCTTTGGATGCAAGAAGACGGGGCACATGAAGAAGGACTGTCCAACTTCAAAAAAAAGCAGTCCATATGACAGATCAAGATCAAGCAGCAAAGCAACATCTGGTCGAAAGTATGCCAACACAAGTATCTGGCATAAAAGTGATGCCAGCGATACAGAAGAAGAGGATAGACCCTGCGATAATGCAAATGTCTGTCTTATGGCATTTGATAAGGTATCTTCAAACCCTCTATATGATGATTTTACTTTCGTTGAATTAGAAAATGCCTTTAGCGAATTACTTGAAGATCACAAAACTGTGCTCGACAAGTATAAGCAATCTCGAAAAGAGATTAAGACATACACAACCGAGTTAGCTAGACTGTCCAATCTTATTGAAGATATTAGAAAGACGTCTACTACCGGTAACACGAAAGAGATAGCCAAACTCAAGGTAGACTATCATGAGGCTATCCTCAAAATTGAAAAGAAATAAAGAGACTATGTCAAGATGCAAGAACTATATGACATAGAGAAGAAGAAGCACCTAGTAACAGAACAAAGACTCTCAGATATGACTGCTAGATATGAAGAGTCTATTGCGATTTCTAAAAAGTTAGAAATCAAGTTAGGCAAACAGGCAATACCTGTGACACAGCCTAAATTTAGTCCTAATGCTAAGCATACACCTAAGAGGACTAAAAATAAGAAAGCACAGAAGAAACACGAATATCATCTTGCTTTCACTTATAGGTTCTCCAAACCAAACAAGCATGTAAACACAGTTTCAACCACATCTGGTTCTAAACTGACTTGCACTTATTGTGGTACGCACGGACACATATCACAGTATTGTTTTGCAAGAAAGCTTGTTGATAATCACACTTTAATCTGGAGACCTAAAGCTAATCAGAATGGACCCTTCAGAAAATAGGTACCAAAGGATTCATCTACTTGTCTTGTAGGTGGACCCCCAACCCTCTCATGCTAGAAGCAAATGGATCCTCGATAGCGGATGTTCGCGACACATGACCGGTGATGCATCTTTGTTCGCTACGCTATCGATGAAGAAAGAAGGATATGTCTCCTTCGGAAATAATTTGAGAGGTGATATAATTGGTAATGGTACTGTAGGTATTTCTCCCTATCCAGTAATAAAGGATATTTGTCTAGTAACAGAATTGAAACATAACCTATTAAGCATAAGTCATTTGGCAGATAATGGTTATGGTATCAATTTTGTGAAAGATAAATGTACCATATATGATATGTCATCTAGTGATCCTATATATAAAGGGATTAGAGAAGACAATATTTATGTTTTCTTTCTGGAGAATACTAATAATGCAGGTAGGTGCCTAGTAGCCAATCAAGATGAAAGCTGGCTATGGCACATGAGACTAGGACATGCAAATATGGATACTATCTCATGACTAAGTACAAAGAAGTTGGTAAGAGGACTCCCTGAGATTCCATTCAAGAGAGATATGGTATGTGCTGACTGTGAAAAGAACAAAGCACATAGGTCTAATTTTAAATCCATCAACGCTGTAAGTACTTCTAGACCTTTGCAGTTAATTCACATAGATTTATTTGGTCCTAGTAGAGTCGCTAGTCTTGGCGGTAAGCTCTACGCTTTTGTTCTTGTTGATGATTTCTCTCGTTTTACTTGGGTTTATTTCTTATCAAACAAAAGTGATGCAATTTTTAAATTTCAGATATTTTGCAAAAAGGTACAAAACGAAAAAGGCTTTATGATTACTCGTATCCGAAGTGATCATGGTGGCGAATTCGAAAATTCTGATTTCAAAAAGTTTTGTGATGATAGTGGATATTACCACGAATTTTCTTGTCCTAGAACTCCCCAACAGAATGGTGTTATGGAGCGGAAGAATCGTACTCTAAACGAAATGGCTAGAGTCATGCTGAATCAGTATAATCTTCCTAAATATTTTTGGACAGAAGCTGTTAGTACAGCCTGTCATGTTTTGAATAGGGTGTTAATTCAACCAATCTCGAAGAAAACACCATATGAGCTTTGGGTTGGAAGAATTCCAAACATTTCTTACTTTAAAGTTTTTGGATGTCGCTGTTTTATCCTGAACACCAAGGATAACTTGGAAAAGTTCGACTCCAAAGCAGATGACGGGATATTTCTCGGATATGCTGCTAAGAGTAAGGGATATAGAATTTTCAATAAAAGATCTATGATTGTTGAAGAAACTATTAATGTTACTTTTGATGAGTTAAATAGTCACAGATCTAGCGACAGTGATGATGAAGATACACATGCAAGGACTGAGAAGAGTTCTGTGAAAGATCTGACCCAAAATGCAAGGACTGAGAAGAGATTTGTGAAAGATCTGACCCAAAAGTTTGAATCATTAAAATTCATGCCAGATCATCCAGAAACACTCATCATAGGTGATGTATCTAAAGGTGTAAGTACACGTTCATCTCTTAAAGATTCTGATATAGCAGCAAATGTAGCATTCATTTCTCAAATAGAACCTAAGAATGTAGATGATGCTTTTACTGATGAGTTTTGGATTCATGTCATGCAAGAGGAACTAAATCAATTTGAGAGAAACCAAGTTTGGGAACTCGTTCCTAAACCTATTGGTCAATCGATAATTGGTACCAAATGGATGTTCCAAAATAAACTCAGTGAAGATGGACAAGTTCTACGCAATAAAGCACGTCTAGTGGCACAAGGTTATAATCAAAAAAAAGAATTGATTATGATGAGACCTATGCTCCTGTTGCTAGACTAGAAGCCATCCGCATGTTTTGTGCATTTGCATGTTATAATGATTTTAAATTATTTCAAATGGACGTGAAAAGCGCATTTTTAAATAGATTTTTAAAAGAGGAAGTTTTTGTGAAACAACCGCCTGGTTTTGAAGATTTTCAAAAACCTGATCACGTCTTCAAGCTTAAGAAAGCCCTTTATGGACTCAAACAAGCACCTCGTGCTTGGTATGAATGCCTAAGTGCCTTCTTACTTGATAATGGATTTTCAAAAGGAAAGGTTGGTACTACTTTGTTTATAAAATCCTTGAATGATGATATCCGCCTTGTGCAAATTTATGTAGATGACATAATATTCGGTTCTACTAACGAAAAACTCTGTCAAGATTTTGCTAAGTGTATACAGAGTGAATTTGAGATGAGTATGATGGGAGAGCTAAACTTCTTCCTAGGACTTCAAATCAAACAGCACTCAAAAGGAACATTCATCAACCAAGCTAAGTACACGAAGGACATACTGAAAAAGTACGACTTCGAGAATATAAAGCCAATCGGGACTCCTATGGCTACATCTACAAAGCTTGATGCTGATGAAAGTGGCAAACCTGTCGATCAGCGTAAGTATCGAGGTATGATTGGTAGTTTATTATATTTAACTGCTAGTCGTCCTGATATTATGTTTAGTGTTTGTATTTGTGTACGTTATCAGGCAAATCCTAAGAAATCACATCTTAGTGCCGTTAAGCGTATCTTCCGATACCTTAAAGGAACTTCTATAGTCGGCTTATGGTATCCTAAAACCAAATCCTTTGACCTGATAGGTTACTCGGATGCGGATTTTGCAGGATACAAAGTGGACCGTAAAAGTACCAGCGGCACATGTCATTTCCTAGGAAAGGCCTTAGTCTCTTGGTTTAGCAAGAAACAAAATTCAGTAGCATTATCAACAACTGAGGCTGAGTATATCGCCGCAGGACGTTGTTGTGCTCAGATTTTGTGGATGAAGCAAACCTTAGAGGACTACAATCTGCACTACACTAAAGTTCCTATTTATTGTGACAACACTAGCACTATTAATCTGACTAAGAACCCTATCTGTCATTCACGCACAAAGCATATAGAGATAAGACATCATTTTTTTCGTGATCATCAACAACACGGGGATATCTGCTTAGAATTTATTGACACAGGTCATCAACTAGCAGACATATTCATAAAACCATTGGCTGAAGACCGTTTTAACATAATGAGGCGTGAGCTCGGTATACTTAAATTTTCAGATTCATAATGTAATATGGTAATTAAAATTAATTTTATGACTTGCAACTTTGAAATTTATTTAACGAAAATTATTTTTGGGTACAAACCTAAAAAGGGTATGTTTGTCACCACGACCACGGTCGAAGCGAAGCGGTACTTAAAAGTTCACCGGTGAACCTCCGTTAGCTGGGACAACCTCTACAGTTAACCCATAAATAGAGTACGTTATTAAATACTAGAGTCAAAAGTCATAAAGTTACTTTTAACCAACCAGAACTGCATTTATTGTCTCGGGAATACAAGTTACCGAACTCAGGCCGAACTCTAACCGAGTTCGGACCGAATTCTAACCGAGTTCGGTTGGCGCTGTATTAATTTCCAGAACCGAACAGCCGGCCCTAAACTCTATAAATTCAACTCTTTCAACCATCTTTTCCACACACCAACCCGTGGAAACATCTCCTTCCTCCCTAAAATTTCTTCCTCCTCCATCTTAGCAAGGAATCTAAGAGATCTGGTGGGCGTTTCAACATTCTCATCTTCCTCCTTTCTCAAAAAGGTATTCCTTCTCCATGGCTCCTAAACGACATAGAGGATTATCTTCCCAAGGTGCCTCCTCCTCTTCTGATTATACACCAGCTAGTCTATTCAGTCCAACACGACCAATAGATGCAGAAGACTATGATTCTACTTTGTTTCTGGACAAAGAGTTTTCTGATCTTTGGTTCGATTCTTTTTCTGGCCGTAAGATTTGCAATGGAGCTTTTGTTAACTTTACCATATTTTCTGAATATGCTCCTACTTTTAACCACTTAGGCTACCGAGATTTTTTTGAGGTAGCAGAAAATATTTTTGACAATGCTGTCCGAATGTTTTACTGCAACTTGCAAGTAAAACCTAACGAAAACTTCTATTCTTGCGTTGCTGGGCAAGAATTAGAATTCAGTGCTACCAATATCAGTAAATTTTTCCATGTTCCTGATCTTGGTGAAGCATTGGTTGACATTACCCATGTCCAATTCCCTGCTGATGTTACCCTTGCCTCTTTCAGGGAACTTATTTGTCATCCAAACCCTGTTCCTCGTAGGGTTTATTCAAAGCATTTGAACCAATCCTTTTATGAACTTCATCGCATGATTTTCTCTGTACTCCTTCCAAAGAAAGGATCCACAGATGAAGTGACCTTCTTGGAACTCTCTGCTTTATACCATATTCATTTTGGTATTCCATCCTCTATCCCAAAGACCATGATGTCCTGGATACTGAACTGCAGAAATGCAGGAAGGAATCTGGTATATCCTATGCACTTGGCGTCTATCTTTCGTCATTTTGAAATTGATCTTCAAACTTGTGCATTCTCCTCCACTCCTATCGAGCTTACCAGATCCCGCCGATTTTCTGCTCCACCTCTGCCTCCTAGAGCTCAGCCTGCTCCAGCTGCTGACGCTGAGGTTCCTGATGCTGCTCCTGCTCCAGCCCCTACCCCAGGATTTGATCAGGCTTTCTATCAGCGCTTTGATGATTTGTTGCTATATCTGCGCAACGTCATCAAAGTTATCTTGATTCGGAGTTCCGACGCATCTCTCAGGCTCAGGTGCTGAGGAATGGGATTGCTGACCTCCACTACAGCCTAGCCCATGATCCAGTCCATCCGATCACCATCCTGCCTCACCCAGGCTTTCCGGGTCCTCGGTTCACAGATGAGGCTTCCTTCCAGCACTTCGACCCCACTGCAGCCTACTTTCCTCCAGAGGCTCCTGGTGCTGACGACCCCACTATGTGACGCGGGTTCAGCTTTTGGATAGTGGATACTTGTTAGATGATGATCTTTATGCTTTGTTGTAGTTTTTCTTTTTCTGTCTAAACTCATTAGTTAGACATTTTCTGATGATTGTACTCAGCACTTTTTAGTATGACATTTTCAGTACTTTATTTCTAGCATTTTTTTTCCATAGTAGTTGTTTTATGCTGTGATCATGTCTTTTTTGCTTCACTTTGTCTTTTGTTTTCTATTGTTGCTACACATATTACGGGGGAGCCAAGTCATTTTACTATATGACAAAGGGGGAGAAAAAGGGTACACATATACCAAAAAGAGTGCATACAAATCCAGAAACAAAATCAACCATCTCTTTTATTCAGGTACTTTTATTCAGGTACTTGTATTTTGTTTTATTTTATAAAAATATATTTTGGTATAGACTCAAGTTTGTCAATTATCAAAATGGGGGAGATTGTTGGCTCATTCCATGGTCACACCCGATTTCGATAATCAACATGCACTTAAGTCAAAACACAAAATATACAAACTGCTGCTAATCATTTCAGGATATATGAAATCAATTTCAACGGACGTTGTACTGCATCAACGAAGCATCAACATCATCAAATCTGAAGATGACTCATTTTATATTTTATTCTGTATTTTACATTTTATTTTGTCTAGGATTTATTTTGTAAAATCAGTTTTGGTAATACTGGCTTAGGGTTATCTCAGTCCACATTCTAAAAAGCCTACCCATTACCACTCATATATCATTTTACAAAATATTCCAAAAATTTTTTGAAAACAATTTTTGATAAAATATTTCGAAAATCTCCTAACAGAACTCATAACCGAGTTCGGCCCGAGTTCGGACTGAACTCTGTCCGAGTTCGGTCAGTTTGTATTCAAACTTCTGTTGCCTCCAAATCTGCGAGCAACGTCTCTTTACGAGATATCTGCATCCGAACTCTGCCCGAACTCTGTCCGAGTTTGGTCCCAGAAAACACCTATAAATAGAGAAGAACTTTTCATTTCAAATCATTCATTCACTCTTCATCTTCTCTTCTCTACTATTCGAGTGTTTTCAAACGATCCAAGATTTTCAAATCATACCTATACACCTCTTAGCCAAAAGCCAGTAATATCAGAGTTGATTTAGAGTCTTTTGGTATTCCAAGAGTTGTAAAGAGGTCATTCCAAATTCAGCAACTTTGTGGAGCTGGTCGTACGCTCGTCACCAAGCACGGTATTGTGAAGTCGGTCGTGCACTTGTCATCAAGCACGGTGTTGTAAGAGACTGCAAGCTCTCAGTTAAAGCTTGTGCCATAGTGGATTAACATCGAGCAAGAGTACTCGAGACTGGATTAGTCCTCTCAGAGGGATACCAGTATATATCGCTGTGTCGCTGAGTTTGAATTCTATATCTCTTGCTGCATTATATTTACTGTCTCTTATTTTACTGCCATAGTTTAAAGTTTTAATTGGTTATTATTTTTCGCTGCACACACATACTCTATTCACCCCCCTCTAGAGGTGCTCAACGGTCCTACAATAGACACTGGGGCCTCGTGTTATATTTGCTCAAAGAAGGAGTGGTTCACCACGTACCAACTTGTTTCTGAGAAGGTTATGGTGGCGAACCAGACACAAGCTGAAGTACTCAGGATCGGGATGGTGGTAATCCAACTGACTTCGGGGAAGCCGCTGACACTTCAGAATATGAAGCACGTACCTGCTATAGCCAAGAACCTAGTCTTTGGAAGCCTGCTCTGCAATGCAGGCTTGAGGATGGACATTAACACTGATCAAGTCATTATGTCATATAAAGGAACATACTTGGGAAAGCTTTCTGTACCGAAGGATGTTTAAACTTCAACTTGTAACTCCTACGGAGATAGTGAATGTAGTTTCTTCTTCTGGTTATTCTCTTGAGTTGTGGCATAAGAGACTAGGACATGTTCATTGTAAAAGAATAAATAAGATGACTAGTCTAGGTCTTATCTCTAAATATGGGGTAAAGAGTTGGAGAAGTGTGAGGTCTGTGCGCAGACGAAGATCACAAGAAAAATGTTCAAGCAGATAAACCAAAGTACAGATCTTCTGGAGTTGGTGCACTCAGATATCTATGACTTCAAACAGTTCTCTACAAAAGCTAGGATAAAGTATTTCATTACTTTTATTGATGACTTCTCAATGTACAAGTTCGTTTATCTGATCAAGTCTAAAGATGAAGCATATGAAAAGTTTAAGGACTTCTAGCTGAAGCCAAACGTCAAATCGGACAACAACTCAAGAGACTCAGAAGTGATCGATGTGGCAAGTATAGGTTCCATAAATTCCCATCGTTCTACAGAAAACATAGAATCATCAATGAGACAACTGCTTGGTAATCCCCTCAATCAAATGGTGTTGCAGAAAGGAAGAACAAAATGTTAACAGAGATGATGAACTCAATGGTGTTGACTACGGGTCTTCCAAATTGCTTCTGGGGTAAAGCAGTGCTAACGGCTACGTTCATATTAAATAGAGTACCGCATGCTACTTCGAAAGTCACTCCTCATGAACTCTGGTTCAAGGCAGACTCAACTTGAATGTTATTTGCGTGTGGGGGTGCCTGGCGTATGTGAAGCTTCCATATTTGAAGATTCAGAAGCTGTGAACAAGGACTACGAAGATTATATTCCTGGGTTATGCTGATAAGAGTGATGCTTGGAGGTTCCTTGATATTGAGTCAAATCATATCATTGAATCTTGTGACACAGAATTCATTAAAGATAAGTTTGCAAGGCACAAGAACGTTGTTCTCGTAGATATTTTAGAGAACAATATGAGTGCGCAGGAGGCTCAAGTTCTTTATGAAGAGGTAGTCCAAGAAGATGTTATTGCTGCAGAAACAACTGTTGAATCGGAACTCGCAGAACCGCTATCTAAGCGAGTGATGAGACAGAAGGACTTCGGAGAGAATTTTATCACCTATCATGTGGAAGCAGACCCGCTTACTTATGATGAGGCGATGGAGACCAGAGATGTTGTCTTCTAGAAGGAGGTTATTAATGATGAGTACGACTCGATAACCTCCAACAACACGTAGGTGTTGGTCGATCTGCCTGAAGGAGAAAACCAATCGGATGTAAATAGATCTTCAAGAAGACGATGAAGGCCGATGGAACTGTTGACAAGTTCAAGGCAAGGTTGGTTGCTAAGGAGATTTCTCAGAAGCAGGGGATCAATTATTTTGACACATATACTTTAGTTGACGGATGACGACCATCAGGATGTTGATTGCTCTTAGCACAATTCACAAGCTGGTAATTCATCAGATAGATATTAAGACCGTTTTCCTGAATGGTGAATTGATCGAAGAGATTTACATGCAACAACCAAAATGATTCTTCGTCAAGGGCATCGAAGACAAAGTCTGTAAGTTGGTAAAATCTCGGTATGGTCTGAAGCAAGCTCCCAA
The DNA here is from genome assembly GCA_029216955.1 of Iris pallida. Lineage (NCBI taxonomy): Eukaryota > Viridiplantae > Streptophyta > Magnoliopsida > Asparagales > Iridaceae > Iris > Iris pallida. Next base: position 12,214,218 of record JANAVB010042619.1, on the reverse strand, counting down.
GATGTGGTATGAGAAGTTTTATAAAGTCATAAGATCAAACGACTACAGGGTCAGCAAGATGGATAAGTGTGTATACACAAAGTTTGCTGATGAGACAGGAGTTGTCATTTGTCTTTATTTGGACGACATGCTGATCTTAGATACAGATATAGCAAGTGTCACTGAGATGAAAAAGTTCCTCTCATCTAAGTTCAGCATGAAAGACTTAGGGGAAGTTGTTGTTATCCTGGGGATAAAGATCATCCGGACAAATACTGGAGTGGCATCACAGTTTAATACATTAAGAAGAAGCTCACACGCAACGGGTATCAGGATCTTCTAGGGATCAATACGCCGTATAGGTGTGACAAGAAGTTGAAGCCAAATCTAAGGGAAAGCGTCAGACAGTTTGAGTACTCAAGCGTCATCGGGAGTTTGATGTATATGACTACGGCCACAAGGCCTGACATAGCTTTTGCCATGGGGATGCTGAGTCGGTTCATGAGAAATCCAGGTATGGATCATTGAAAAGCTGGGAAGAGGGTTATGAGATACCTCAAAAGGATTCAGAAGTATATACTGCACTATTGTGAAGATGCAAAAGTAGTGGAAGGCATCAGCGATGCAAGCTGGTGCTCCGAAGTAGAGAGTGAAAGGTCCACAGGAGGATACGTCTTTTCCATGGGTGGAGCTGCTATATCGTAGAAGTCGAAGAAGCAGAGAATGTTGTCTAACTCTTCTATGGAGTCTAAGTTCTATACACTGGCAACTGCAATGGATGAAGCGGAATGGCTTCAAGAGCTCATGTATGATCTTCCAATGGTTGGTGCACAGATATCGACGGTACCGATATACTGTGACAACCAGGCGACTGCAGCGGTGGCAATGAATGACTTCTTCAATGGCAAGAAGAGGACCGTGCGTCTAAGGCACAGGGCGGTAAATGATCTTATTAAAAGAGGTGTCATTGCCGTAGTGAATGTTCAGAGTCAGAAGAATCTGGCAGATTGGTTCACCAAAGGTCTCAAGCGCCAGCTGGTTGAAGATACAACAGGTAAGATGGACTTGAAAACACTCTGATATTATGTTTGACCTAGCAGAAGATCTAGAGCACGTTCTAGAGGGGGGACCGTGGACGTTCGACGGAAGGTTGGTGGTGCTAAAGAGATGGTACCTTGAATCATGCTTCGAGAAGGATCGGCTCTCGTCAGTTCCTATATGGATCAGGCTCCCCTGGCTATCCCCCCAGTTATGGAGTACGCCGGCCATTATGAAAATTGCTAGCATTGTGGGGAAGCCTCTTCGAACAGACATCCTCACAGCCCGACGCAAAAGATTATCCTATGCACGTGTGTTCGTTGAAATTGAAGTCTCCCAAGAACTGCCACGACAAGTCGAGCTTATCCTTCCAAATGGAGAGGTAAGATGGCAGTCCGTCGAATATGAGTGGGTGCCACCATCTTGCATGAACTGTAGGTGCTTCGGACATGTCAAGTCTCATTGCCACGAGCGGGTGATACAATTGGAAGAGGGGACGCCGGCTAATACCAGCCCGCTAGAGGAGGAAGAGGGAAATAGAGGAGGTCGACAGGAAGATAGGAGGCAAGAGATGAATGAAGGAGTGGTGATGGAAGAGGATCACGTCGAATCTACTCAGAGGGTTAACGAGCCTATGGGGGGACAAGGAGATTCTCTACTAGGGAAACGGTAGGTTCCGGAGAAAGAAGGAAGCGATGGGGGAAACCTCCAGCTATCCATATGGGAGAACAGACCTATCAGCGGTGAACTACAGGAAGGGGAGAATAGCATGGCCATGGTTAGCTTGCAACCAACAACCAGTGCAAGGGAGGACAACTCGGGAGGAAGGGTTGCTAAAGTGGTTCGATTATACGGGGAAGGAAACCGGGAACAAACAAACAGAGGATATTATGGGGATCTTGCAGAAAGGAATTACACAAGTACAGGGGACCCTATATCAGAGAACCCTCTCTGGCTCGCCCGATTGTAGAGAATTAGCTCGGAGAGGGTGAACGATAATGTCCGGACCAACGAAGCGATGACAGACACAAATCAATCTAATCGTCCAAGAGAGAGTCTTCGCAACACGACGGACGGCCAAGCTTCTCACTAATGATGGTATTAACCTGGAATGTTCGGGGGGCAAACTCGGTAGGACGGTGGAAGGAAATTCAGCAAAGAATTTGGAGTTCTAAGGTCTCGATTGTGGCTATTCTAGAGAGTTAAACTAAGTCGATGGACAGGCTTAAGCAGCGAACTCCTACTAATTGGGAGGTTGCCCATAACCTCCTTCCGGGAGGAGCGACACGGATTTGGGTTATGTGGGATGCTCGTGAATGGACGGGAAACGTCCTATACTGCTCGGATCAAATAATAGCTCTTAATTTCATCAATAAGGGTGGACTAGAAGTAGTTTTTAGGGCCGTTTATGGTCATAATGATCGACGTCTAAGAGAAAGATTGTGGAAAGATATCACCAGATTATCTACCGAATTGCAGAACCAATCACCATTCCTCGTTAGCGGAGATTTCAATGCTATATTAGCAGGGTATAAGAAAGACGGAGGTAGACCAGTTCCACCCAATATCCTGGCAGATTTTCAAAATTGTTTAACCAGGTCGGGACTTGTTTATGTGGAAAGAACGGGGCAAATTTGGACTTGGAACAATAGCTCAACCTCCAATCGAGTTCAATGTCAATTGGATAGAGCTCTTTGTAATATGAGGTGGCTCGAGATGTTCCCCAATGTCAGGGTGGAGGGTCTCCATAGGGGAACTAGCGACCACGCTCCCCTTCTCATCCGAATGGTTCCATTGCTGCAAACTGGAAGACGACCATTCAGATTTTCGAATGCGTGGACATTGGTTGAAGGGTATAATGAAGCGGTCGACAAAGGTCTATAGTTGGATGTTATGGGCAATCCTCAGTTCAGACTTATTCGTAAACTTAAGCAGGTGAAATATGAGCTCAAGAGATGGAATAGGCGAAGACCGCCCCATTCGCTTGAGAAAAAAATTCAGCAGCTCCAAGATGTGCAAGAGCAAATTAAAGAGTCCCCGTTTGATCCAGAGTTGGCGAGCCGAGAGGCGATCTTGCAAGAAGATGTTCGCAGGCTTAGATTCCAAGAAGAAGTCCATCTGAAGCAAAGAGCTAAATGCGCGTGGCTGAAAGATGGAGATCGTTGTACAAAATTTTTTCATGCGACGGTCAAAGCTCGGCAAAATAGAAACTCAGTGGCCACTCTAATTGATCCTAATGGTACTCTTTTTGACCAAGTAGAGCATATAAAGGACTTGGCGGTTGATTACTACAGACATCTCTATACAGCGCCTGATGAGGAAGAGGCGATTCCTGAGATTATTTGTAAGAGGATTGTTACGGATGCAGGTAACACGGGACTCAGGAGGAGGATCTGGATGGAAGAAATCGAGAGCTTTATTAACAATGCTGATCCGGATAAGTCCCCAGGCCCGGACGGTTTCAACGCTGCATTCTTTAAGCAACACTGGCTCCAATTGAAGGAGCGCCTATTCCATGTAGTGGATGATTTCTTCACTACGGGGCGACTCATTAGAGAACTGAACCATACGTTCCTCGTGCTTATTCCTAAAAAGAAGGGGCTACCGAGTTGGGGGATTTCAGGCCTATAGCTTGCTGTAATTTTATTTACAAAATTATAACTCATATTATGTGTGACAGGATGCAGGATATTATGAAAGGTCTCATCTCATTGAACCAGGCCGCTTTCATCAAAGGGCGGGCCATAGCGGACAACTGCCTCCTCGCTCATGAGCTAGTTCGAGATTTCAACAAGGAAGGTGGTCGCAAAAGGTGCTTAAAACTGGACTTGAGAAAGGCATACGATACGGTGAATCAAAGATTCGTCTGCAGGATTCTTACTGCTATGGGTTTTGATCAATGGTGGGTGGATCGAATTAAAGAATGTATAACCACTCCGTCCTTATCCGTTATTCTTAATGGACAACCTAATGGGTATTTCACTAGCAACCTAATGGGTCTCCATATTTATTCACTATTGTTATGGAGTTTTTTACTTGTTTGATGGATGAAGAAGTTCACAGGAATAATATCACGCCTCTCTTCTGCCGCATTCGTCCGATAGTATCCCATCTCATCTACGCGGATGATTTGCTGGTGTTCATGGAGCCTACTGACAAAGGTGTATCTACGCTAGAGCATTTGCTGGAGGTATTCAGGAGAGGTACGGGTCTGGAGCTGAACAAAAACAAGTCCCAGATATTCTACAGTAAAAGTTGTCCGCAGCAAACAGTTTGGGCGGAGAAGCTCGGGATTGAGCCGGGCGATCTACCGGTTAGATATCTTGGTATCCCCTTGTCGATCAACTATGTATCTAATTCGAATTGCATGGGATTGGTCAGCTATGTGCAGAGGAGGTTGGAGGGATGGCAGTCCCAACTTCTTTCGTTCGGAGGACGTATCGAATTGGTGCGCTCCGTCATTTGGGCGATTACAGGATACTGGTTCCAGGCTATCATTGTGCCTCTTGGAACGCTGAAAGAAATAGAGCAACTTTGTACTAACTTTGTGTGGAAAGGAGGGGTGCACAAAATAGCATGGGAAGAGCTTTGCCAGACGAAGGAGGAAGGCGGCATTGGACTAAGGTCCCTTCGGACCCTCAGAGAGGTAGCTAAACTAAAGCTCGTATGGCGATTTTTGACAGGAACTTCCATATGGGCTTCATGAATGCGAGCTTGATACGATAAGTCAGGCAATTTTTGGGTAATGAAAAGTAACAATAACTTCTCCATTACGTTTAAACAAATCCTCGCCCAAAGATTGACACTTAAATCTTGTATTACTAGAATGGTGCGGAATGGATCCTCGACCAACCTATGGAAGGATCCATGGCTTAATAAGCAGAGCTTCATCGATCGTCTAGGATGGCCTACATATGAGATGGTGGGGTATGATGCTCCTCTGAGCAGTATTATCGAAGGCGGGGAATGGCGGGTGAACAACCGCCACATCCAACAATGGTTCGGTGAAGAGATAGAAAGCATTCATATTCTCAATGAGGCAGGAGAGGACTATTGGGCCTGGGATGGTACGACAGACGGTACCTTTGCTCAAGGACGGGCGTATGAGGCGATACGGATGGTATTTCCCTTGGTACCGTGGTCGGAGGTGGTCTGGGACAGAGAGGCTGCGAGCAAGTGGAAATTGTGTCTCTACAAAGCTATCAGGGACAGATTGCTGACTAGGGAACGACTGCTCCGGTTTGGAGTTCAGATTCCTGATATGAGCTGTGTGCTATGTGGAGGAAGTAATGAATCTAGAGACCACCTATTTTTTGAGTGTCCATTCTCGGACAGGATATGGCAAAATTATAGACAGGAGATGGGATTACAGAATAGACGGCATACTACACTGATGGAAATAGTGAACGAGGTAAGCGGGATGGGAGCACAAGGCAAGCAGAATTTTTGAAAGGCGAGAATTCGACTGCTAGTTGCGGTTTGGCACATATGGAGAGAACGTAATGGTCGACTGTTGCAAGGAAGATATCTCTCATATACCGGTCTCCTAAACAACATCAATACGGACATCACAATTATAGAAGAAAGGAGACGGAGACCAGACGACTGAGTATGCAGGAAACACAATAGAGTTCAGAGATACCGGGTTGTAACAGGGAGGCTGGGTTGGAGTCTTTGCAATTAGCTTTCTGTTGAGCTAACTGATGTTTGTACTATTTTAGTTTTCTCATTAATAAGAAGAACCATTTGCTTCAATATATATATAAATATATATATATATATATATATATATATATATATATATATATATATATATATATATATATATATATATATATATATATATATATATATATATATATATATATATATATATATTTAAAAAATATAATATATATATATATATATATATATATATATATATATATATATATATATATATATATATATATTTTATATATATATATATATATATATATATATATATATATATATATATATATATATATATATATATATATATATATAATATATATATATATATATATATATATATATATTTTATATATATATATATATATATATATATATATATATATATATATATATATATATATATATATATATATTATATATTTTTTAAATATATATATATATATTAATATATATATATATATATATATATATATATATATATATATATATATATATATATATATATGTATGTATGTATGTATAGATAAATATTTTTTTTTTGTATGTACAGATAAATATACATGTATATTTTTTTTATATATATATTTTTTGTGTATGTATAGATAAATATATATATATATATATATATATATATATATATATATATGTATGTACAGATAAATACACACACATATATATATATATATATATATATATATATGTATGTATGTACAGATAAATATACATGTATATGGATGTGTATATATATATAGATATATCTGTGTATGTATAGATAAATATATTATATATGTGTATATGTGTATTTATATATAAATATATATGTATATGGGGGTATATATATATATATATATATATGTGTGTGTGTGTGTGTGTGTGTGTAGGTACATAGGTATTTATGTGTATATATATATATATATATATATATATATATATATATATATATATATATATATATATATATATATATATATACACTATTAGAAAGAAATCTAAAGGAAACCCCAAGCCCCAGGCCCGACCTTACTTCCCACAGCCAACAAAAACCAATGAAAACCCAACCCTGTGTTACTCGGTCGAACAGCCATATATGAAGAGATCGAGAGAGAGGTTTAACATCTTAACCCTAAAATCTTCGACGCAGCCCCTCCCCCACGTGCGTGCGCACCGCTGCTGGCCACCGCCGGCCAGCCAGAGCCAACGGATCAGTGCGCGAAGCAGAGCAGCAAGCGACAGTAACGCATCAGTAGCGGTGGCAAAGGCGCAACTTTGAAGGTAAAGTTCTCTCTCATCTTGCAGCCAATGTCCAAACTAAATAGCACTCTGCAAACACAACACATAGGCCTCAACTCCTGTGAAATAGTTTTTGATCTAGGTGACCAGATCACAAGGAATCCGAGGTTGAAATCTCGAGAAAACCAGTTTTTAAAGAGACGAAAACAGGACAACACCCAACCCAAACCGAGTTTTGGAAGGGAATTTGTGGGCAGAACAGTTAGGATTTTCGAAATCTATTTAACACGTTTGTAGACAACCTAACCATGATGGAAACCATACTTTTAGTTTTTACTTTAATTGATTATATTCCGTTTTATATCAGTTCCAAAATCAAGAAAAATACGAAAAACAGTTTTCAAAAAACTAGAAAATCTTCCGATACAACGTGCGTCCCGTCAATCCGGGCAACGTGGTCGCAAATCGAAAGCATCAAAAGGTGCGTAATGGTTTTGTGGATGTATGGGTTTTGACGAAATTCAAATTGGTCGCGTGTGCGCGACGAATTTGATGCGTATCCGTCGAAATTCACCGTATCGATCTCTGTGCAAATTTCTCAATTACTTTGTGCACGCTCGTCATATCGAGACAAAACTTGCGCCAACAGGACCGTATTATTTTTTTGGTCCTGTATGCCAAGTTTGGTCCAATTCTGAGACAGTTGATCGGATCATCTTTTTGTGGGCCCCACGATCCGATTCAACGGGCGATTTTGTGCACGGCCCACCAGAATTGAAAATTGGACATACCTTTGGGTTCGTATTATCAAAACAAATCCGTAGACATATAGTTTGACGACTTTAGAGACCATTGACTCTGGCACATTTTTTGGTACAAAGTGGGTCCAACGGCGGACACTATTTTAGCCCAAAATTACCGTTTTGCCCCTGTGTCCAGAATTGGACTTAAGGACAGGCAAACCTAGCTAATTTGACTATTTTGAGAATGTTGGCAATGTCTGTTTCAGCTTTCGGAGACAGTTGTGATGACTTGGACTTTATGGCTTGGCAGTTGAGTATATTTTGTTGGATCTGCATGCAACCTCCAGGCAAGATACCTTGCCTCCCCCTATGGTTTATTTATATGCATATTTCTATCATTATACAGTTTTATCGATTGATTGTTGATATGTGATTTACATATCGTGCATGCTAGTATATATATAGTCCTTGTTTATAGTTAATTTTGTGGTTCATATTGGGTCTGTTCTCCTGTGTATCGTAAATGGGTCGTGTCATGTCATCACCTGTTCTTGGACTGAGTCACATCGTGTCATAGGATGAATAAGTCATAACAGAACTGCTGTACCATAAATTCTTGAAGCTAACCTGCGAGTCCACACTAGAGACGAGGGTTAGTAGATATCTGTCCGCACCTGCGAGTCCACACTAGGGGCGAAGGTAATTTCTTGAAGCTAACATGTGAGTCCACACTAGGGACGAGGGTTAGTAGTTATATGTATCTTGATTTTGTGAAGCTAACCTGCGAGTCCATACTAGGGGCGAGGGTTAGTAGTTATTGTTCCACACCTACGAGTCCACATTAGGGGCGAGGGTGATCCTTGATGCTAGCCTGCGAGTCCATACTAGGGGCGAGGGTTAGTAGTTGTTCAAACTTGCGAGTCCACACTAGGGTTGATGGTTTGAGTATTCAATTGGTTATTCGTTGACATCGTGACATCGTGTTCTCTTGTTCTCCTCTAGCAGTTCGTTTATGCGTAGTGGTTCTTTCAGTCGTGTACAGTCGTGTTTTCGTGTTGATTGGACTTTTCTCGTTTATTTCCAGTATTTTTTTATTGCATGATAAACTGCTAGATAGGCATATTTTTATGTATCTTGCTATGTCCCCTGAGGACCTGATGATCTCTTCAGGTTTAGCGATTGCATGAAGTTAGCTAGTGGTTCTGGATGACAGATGTGATGATACGCTTGCGAGATTTATTTATCGTTATTATGTTTATTATCCAGCTCGTGCTTTACATTTCTTATCATGAGATATCTTGCTTATTGATTCAGTTTAGAGACTCTTGTTATATTCCTTTAGAGTCTTATCAGACATATATGCTAGTGGGCTGCAGACCACGACCCATACTTGTTCATTCATATTTTGTACACTTATTGTGGATTTGAGATATAGATTTGTTTGCCATGATTTGGCAGTTTACGCTAGCCGTGACAGCGTTTACGTATTCGAGTCGGGCTGGAATTCGCTCGATACGTAGCTGGCTTACTCACAAGCTCACATCTAAAAAGCGGGTACGGGTCGTGACAGGACTATCTGGCAGAGTCATATAGCAAGACGATCCATGCCAAGGACGTCTGGGAGTCTATGGAGAATCTCTACAAGGAAGATGAGAACAAGAATAAGATCCACGGGAATGAAAAGGTCTGGAAGATGCGATTAGAGGACAACAAGATGATGTTGTCTCAAGTGAAACAATTTCTCAAGTTACATCAAAAACTTGAGGATGACGGCATGTCCTAGGTCGATACTTTCATCGTTGGTGGTATTGTCGTAAAGCTCCCACCTGGGTGGAGAAATTTCATCACAGACATGCACCACAAGAAGATGGAGATGGATCTTAAACGCCACTTGCACTGGATTCATGTTAAAGACGAGCTGAGGGCTTAAATCAAAGTGGACATCTTGTCTAAACAGATGGCTGAGGCTAATCTGGTACAAGCTGGAGACTCCAGAAAGAGGCAAAAGGCTCCTTACAATAAAAAGAGGGATGTTCACCAACTGAAGGTGAAGTCGGCTCAGTTCAAGCCGAAGTCCAAAGCACCTGGGACTTGTTTCAACTGTGGCAAGAAAGGCTACTGGAGGAAAGACTGTAAGAAAAAACCAAAACAGAAAGAGCAAGGTGAGGCTAACTTTGTTGCTATGATTGTGCAGGATAACTCAGCCAGTATTGACACGGATTGGTGGATAGACTTTGGGGCATCATGCCATGTTTAGTCAAAGAAGGAATGGTTCACCACATACAAGTTTTTAACATCTGAGAAGGTTATGGTGGCAAACCAGACACAAGCTGAAGTGAAGGGGATTGGGATGGTGGTATTGCGACTGACTTTAAAAAAGTTGCTGATGCTTCAGGATATGAAGCATGTACCAGCTATAGCCAAGAACCTGGTCTCAAGTAGGGGTGAGCATTCAGTTTATTCGGTTCAACGGAACCGAATAACCAAAAACTAAATTGGGTCGAAACCGAATAAGCAAAACCAAAACTGAACCGAATTGGTCAATAACCGAACCGAACCGAACCGAACCGAATTAAATTAGTTCAATTTTTGGATTATTCAATTTTGGGTTTATTTATGTTTTTTGTTAATTTATATAATAACTAAATATATCTATATATATTTTTATATACCTATAGTTTCTGTGGTGGATGTACAGAGCCAGAAGAATGATCTTATTAAAAGAGAAATAATTTCTGTAGTGGATGTTCAGAGCCAGAAGAATCTGGTGGATCCGTTCACCAAAGGTCTCAAGCACCAGCTGGTTGAAGATACAACATGTAAAATGGGCTTGAAGGTACTCTGATATTGTGTCTTTGTAATTCTACTATAAAGATTTATGTTATTAGTTTAAAGATAAATCTACTAGGCATCTAGCTTTTAGTTCAAATAAGGATCATTGTTTGGAAGAATATCAGGAACAGTGGGTAAACCTTTAGGAATTATGGGGTCACTGACCCAGAACTACTATTAACAGTCGGTAATCCTTAGGAAATACGGGGTTACTGACCCAGAACAACTGTTGTCTACTTTTTGTTGTTTATATAGAACAATGTCCTGTGAGATGATGGCTTGGAAGCCTTAATGAGTTCTCAGGCATTTGGGATGTCCGGCTTACTTTATAGTATGTACGGGTAGCACAATACTACAAAAATGTATAGTACTCCATGCTACAGTAGTGTGACACCACATGAGGTAACTAGTGAGGGTAAAGCCTCGGTATCGGGCCAAGTCACAGTGGCGTAGTACCGAACATAGGCAAGTGGACCTAATACTGTAGAATAAAGAGTAGTAGACAGTACTACAAAAAGGCTGGGCCTCATGTTATAGTGGTGTGACACCACATGAGACAGTGCCTCGGTTTTGTAAGCTATGTCATGGCGGTGTAACACCGCAAGGAAGCGAAAGGCTTCATACTGGATAGTTTGGTACCATAAAGAGGCTAGGCCTCATGCTGGTATGACACCACATAAGGCATTGCCTCGGCTTTGGGCCATGTCATAGCGGCATAGCACCGCAAGGAAGTGAATGGCTTCATGCAAAGACTCTTTAAAAGAACTCACCAAGAGTGTATGGATAGATATATAGGACATCTCTTGAGGGAAATCTTATCGACACCCAATATACATACACCAAAACCAAGCTGGCATAGGGCCTTTAATGTGCAGCCAGAAGCACAGTGGATTTCATTATGTGAGTGTGAAGAATTACAGTTATGGTGCAGAATTCAAGGCTTAGTCCATTCTTGAATCATGCTATTATTTAACCCATGCGGGAAGATTAAAGTCGGTGTGACATCTCTCCTAATGCATAATGGGCAGTTAATGTGGGGAACGCTCAACCCATATATTGAGATATACGGGAGATTGTTGGTATTTTTGCCTTTAGACTAGAAAAGATAGTCCCACATCGGCTACACCAAATGGTATCTCAATATAATGCATTACTTGTGTTGAGGTGTGCATATGAGGTGTGGTAGGGCACAAGTGTGTGTCATGTGGGAGTATTCTCCTAGAAGAAGAAAGGATTAATTCTAACAAGGATGCAAGTTGATTTTTGTTGTTCAGACTCGGACTCGGACACGGACTCTAGGATGCCTCGTGCATGCACGGGCTTGTGTTCGGGGGGGGGGTAGGCGTGGACTAGTACTCGATTATGCTAATTGTGGGATGAACTAAAATATCAAACTCTATTTTTGAGTATTGGTATTTTAGTTCCACATCGGATAGGAGAAATGGTGAAGTCTCACTCTACTCTATAAATAGAGCCCCTGGCCTCCTTTCTAATATGCACCAAAGAAGAGAGTTTAGGGAGTCCGTGAAGTCTAAGAAGCCCGTTCAAGTCTCAAAAATTGACTAAACGAGCGTTCTAGAAGTTCTTTTAGAACTTGCTGGTTCCTGGAAGCGGATCGCATAAAGGCTAATCTTTCTTTGAGCAACAGTGATTTGATCACCCCAGCAAAGCTGTCTTACTCTTTCTTCTTTCATTATCTTCTTCTCTGATCTAATCAGAAACCTCTTGTGCTTCTCTGATCTAATCAGATAACACTTGTGGGCTTTCGTCGTTGCTGCTACGAAATTCATTTGTGCCTTCTTTGAAGTGTTACAATTGATTTCCTTCCTCTGAATCCTCCATGATCTCTGTTGTGCTCCTTCCTCAAAATGTTGCCAAATCACTCTGTTGACAGATGTTCTTCCATCTAAGATCTGTTTTGGGACTAACACAACGCAATTATACATAAAAAGGATATCAATGACAAAAGGGACAAAAAATACTATAGGCTGTTTCTTGTATTTGCTTTTATAGCTCCAAATTTTATGCTAGAATCCAAGAATTTTATCTTCTTGATTTACATTATTAGGATACTATTATTGTGGAGGTGGAATTCGTTTGAATGTAATAATACACCAAAAGTTTCTTTTTATATTCTTCCAAACTTGACTCCACGTTTCATGTATATAAGGAAAAGAGGTAACTCCTCCTTCATCCATAATGCAGCCCTTAAGTAGAAAATCCTTCCACGTGATGCAAAATGAAGCCATATGACCAACAAGCAAGAAAAACTAGAGAAGAGCAACAACTTTTGTGATTGTTCTACTTTTTCTCAATTCCATGGTTCTCTCCTTAGCTGTTTTTTTCCTTTAATGAATGAATAGTTTGATGAAGATACAATGATTCTGAAATAAGAAGAAAATCACTTTTTATACAAGAAACCTCATCGAGAAACGAATGCAATTGTAAAAGACTAATTAAAGTAGTAAGTTATATGAGAATTTATTTATTAATTTGTGTGCTAACGTAACAAGAACAGTTGCTTGTAATCATCATGGAATTAATATAACTGGTTTCATATAGTAGGTTGCAATTTAATGATTCATTTCTATTTTCTGCTTCTTATAATGTGCTTTGAATATGTTTCACTCAAAAAAGTGTACGGTAAAGTATGCATATTATTTTTTACTATTTTATTTTTAGATATAAAAGATTATGATATCTTTGCGTCCCATTTGGGTCTTGGTTTCTATGACGTAGAAAAATATTAATTTGTAGGAAAATCAATACTTAATTTTTTTTTCAGACATTATTTGCAAAAACAAATGTCAGGAATTGACAAAATAAATCAAAGAGCCTTCTTGTCGTGGCAGCGAAGAAAAAGTACCTTGACCAAAATTTATGTAAAACTAAATTATTTTGATAAATTCATCCATATACATTTTTCTCTTTTTCTTTTTTCACTTCAGATACGTACATTTCTCTTTCAACTTCATTGTATTTTAAGATAAGACTATTTTAAGTGAAATAAATTATAAAAAAAGATTAAATATTAAAATTTGTTAGCTTTTAAATTGTGGATAATGATATATTAATAATTTAAACCTAGAATTTTTTGGAAATTTCCAAACAAAACACCTAAGATCATCTTTATCTACAAAAACGAACTCTAAAGGCTAAAACTTTGTTTGTTTCTATTTCTTTTATTTACTCTCAATTTAACAAAATCTCAACAAATATGAATTTATGAATCAAATCTAGAAGTTACCTGGTGCCCTTCTCACTTTGTAGATAATATGCTAGACTTCATATGTTACTTGTTCTTTTATCATTTAGGAAGTCAATTGAGTATTGTTAGTAGGTATTTGTTTGTTACAAACATTAGGTCGATTGTCTATTTAACTATTATGATATCCTATTTTTATCAATATGTCACATATTATGATAAGCCTACTTTTATATCGTACGCAAAATGCTGAAGCCTTTTTTCTAATCGCAAACTTAAAACAAATATAAAAAAAGATAAATGAACCACAAAAAAAATTGATGTAAATAAGAAAAATAATGTAGAGAAAACTTCCAAATAGAGACATGTGCCCTACTAGTCGCCCATGGCATTGTGGATAATATTATAGTTTACCAAATTCCACAATTAAGTTTAGAAGACTTCACTCATGCTCAAAATTTTCATCGACTATGATTTAGTAAGTGCTAGCCTTTTCAAAGAGCATGTGCACTAATTTAATGAATGTCTCCCAAATTATTTCTGTCAAACTTAGATAGCAATAATATGACAAAAAACTTTATTTCATTTTTGGATATCCGAGATAAGGGATTATTTTTGTAAAGCAATTGAAGATATAGTTTCTTCCTGTTTTGAACTAGAGAATATGTTGTTATCATTGACAATGATAATGACAAAAATAGTTACGTGGTCCTAATTCTTTTTCAAATGAGATAAAATAATAAAAAATAACAAATACTTTGGAGGAAACTCCTTAAGCACACATGACTGACGTTTAACCTTCAACTGGCTCAATCCGACCCAACTCAACCCAACACAACAAAATACTTTTGAACAAACTTCTTTTGAACAAAATCCTTTTGAACAAATATTTTTACTATTTCATTTTATTCCTTGTCATTACTTTTCCCTATTTAATTATTTACTTATATATTTCTCTTATGCGATATTACTGACCTTGTTTAATTTTTAACTGAGATATCATGAATTTTTTTTTCAAATTCCAATATAGGGGTTTTGACGTATGCATGTGATCATAGGAATTTTGCAAACCTTTATTACTTAAACTGTGAATAGGACTCATACACCACATACTTGACTACCTGATATCCTATGGTTGTCCATATGCATAACATCAGTATTCTAATAAATATTGTACACAAATGGATAGCTTACCTTTAGTTTGACATGTATACTAGATTTATAGCGCATCATTTAACTGGTTGCAATTCATCATATCATATCCTATTTTTAAAAGTTATCTATGTATTCTTTTTATTATTTTACCTATCTTAGCTTATATCTTAATGTGTAGACTTTATGGATATACTATACTTTCCTCAATTCTGACTATATAATGTTCATAGTTGTATGAGAAGAGAAAATGTACCCTACTCATTATGGCTCATATCAGGGTGATGTCGACCACTACATATCATAGTTAGTGTTGGGTGAGATTGCAAGAGATACTTTGTGGTTAGTTGGTTTGATAATTTCTCTGTTTCAGATGTATGTAATTGTATAGGGGGTTTGTTCTTATAATCTAGAATTCCTTTTTTTTATTTGACATATTTTTTACTAGTTATCTTATCATTTATGTTTATGTTTATGTTTATGTGTTTCTTGTGAATGAGCTTAATAAAGTATTGTTGTTGCGATCTTTGTTTACTACTAGATAAAGAGCCATTAGCTACATATTGTTTACTATTGTCGATGTTTGCGAAGAATGAAGGACATAGTCCCATACTACTACACACAATTATTTAGGTGAGGCTCGTGACAAATTTTTCTAATTGATTTGAAATTGTTACTACCCAAATAGCCATGATTAAAGCAATCGTAAGAGACTTGTTACCTGATTGTTGGTGAATAAAGAATCCATGGCATGATTATGTTTCCTCGATAGCAACTATTTATTTGGATCTCAATAACCATAAACAACGCAGCTATACATAAAAAAAGACATAAATGACAAAATAGACAAAAAAATACTAGAGGTTGTTTGTTGTATTGGCTTTTATTGCTCCAAATTTTTTTCTAGCAACCAAGAATTTTATCTTCTTGATTTATATTATTAAGATACTATTTTTGTGGAGGTGGAATTCGTTTGAATGTAACAATATGCCAAAAGTTTATTTTTATATTCTTCCAAACTTAACTCCACGTTTCATGTATATAAGGACAAGAGGTAACTCCTTCTTCATCGGTAATGCAACCCTTAGGTGGAAAGTCCTTTCGCGTGATGCGAAATACAGCCCTCTGACCAACAAGCAAGAAAAACAAGAGAAGATGAACAACTTTTGTGATTGTTCTACTTTTTCTCAATTCCATGGTTCTCTCCTTAACTAATTTTTTGCTTAATAAACGAATAGTTTAATGAAGATACAATGATTCTGAAATAAGAAGTAAATCACTTTTTATACAAGCACTACCAAAATACACCCATTTAGCGATGGATGTTTAGCGACGGAACTTTTTCGTCGGTATTAGCGACGGTTTAGTGGCCACTCAGCGACTGAATTTCGACTACAAGCCTTTGCCATTTTTATTTTAATTTTAGGAGGAGGAAAAGTCGCTCAGCCGTCGCTAGACTGACGGTAACATAGCGACGGATCTTCCGTAGTCGCAACACAGTCGTATATTTGGCGGGAATAGTGTAGGAAATTGGCGGGACATATTTTCGACGACGTAGCGACGGATAGTCAGTCGGCACTTATCCAAAAGGGTGACAACCGGGCGACGGATATCTACCAGTCGCTAGTCCGTCGCTATATTTACGTTCCAGACTTTAAATGAAACGGCGGGGGGAACTTTTCGCATTCCTCCCAAATTCACTCTCTCTTCTCCCCCTCTCTCTCTCTCTCTCTCTCTCGCCGGTGTCGGCTTCGGTGATCGGCGTCGGTGTCGTCGTCGTCGTCCTCTCCTCTCTCTCAACCGAAGGTAATCCCCTCTCTCTCTCTCTCGATCTCTCTCTCTCTCTCTCTCTCGCGGTGTCATGGGCTGGGCGGCGCGCTTGGGGCTGGGCCGTCCGGGGCTTGGCGGCTGGCTTGGGTCGGGGGCTGGGCGGCAGGCTTGGGGCTGGGGCGTCGGGGTCTGGGCGGTGGGCTTGGGGCGGGGGCGTCGGGGTTTGGGAGGCGGGCTTGGGGTCTTGGGGCGTCGGGGGCTGGGCGGCTTGCTTGGGTCGTGGTCTGGGCGGTGGGCTTGGGGCGGCGGCGTCGGGGGCTGGGCGGCTGGCTTGGGGCGGGGGCGTCGCGGCTGGGCGGCTGGCTTGGGTCGGGGGCTGGGCAGTGGGCTTAGGGCGACGGCGTCGGGGGCTGGGCGGCTGGCTTGGGTCGGGGGCTGGGCGGTGGGCTTGGGGCGGCGGCGTCGGGGGCTGGGCGGCTGGCTTGGGTCGGGGGCTGGGCAGTAGGCTTGGGGCGACGGCGTCGGGGGCTGGGCGGCTGGCTTGGGTCGGGGGCTGGGCGGTGGGCTTGGGGCGGCGGCGTCGGGGGCTGGGCGGCTGGCTTGGGTCGGGGGCTGGGCGGTGGGCTTGGAGTGGCGGCGTCGGGGGCTGGGCGGCTGGCTTGGGGCGGGGGCGTCGGGGGCTGGGCGGCTGGCTTGGGTCGGGGACTGGGCGGTGGGCTTGGGGCGGCGGCGTCGGGGGCTGGGCGGCTGGCTTGGGGCGGCGGGCTTTGGTCGGGGGCGGCGGGTGGCTTTGCTTCTCAAATACATCTGAGTTTATATATTGGCTAAATAATGTGTTATCCATATTGGGTGTTTCATTAGTTTGGTGGTGTTTGGATTAGTAAATGTGAATATATATGGGGTTTGGATTCATGTTGTATATGTTCACTGTCTCAAGGACAGTGCGAGTTCTATCAGTTGTGTGCTTCTGTATAGATGTATATATCTATACATCTAGCTGTGATATACATATGTGTATGTGACAATCTCAGCTAGCGACGGACTAGTTACCGGTTAGCGACGGATATTTCCAGCTCCATTAATTGCATTAATCTACGGTACGACATGGTGACGGATATTCCCTGCAGCCATTCGACTGGCGAGGCAGAAACTATGTTGCCGTAGATAAAGTTGTCTGTCCTACGACCCTCATCCCTCGGCAATAATGATACGACAACCCATCACTATATCTTATATAGTAGTAGATGATGTCTTAGTATTACATTAGTGAGTTCATCTTGATTCTGTTACGTACGTCCTTCAGATACTAGATACGATAAGGTTAACATATACTACACGATATGTATACAGAATATAGATGATTCACACTAATGTATGCTAGAATGAATCTTGGGTTGTGTTCTGAGCCATCCGTTCTCACACTTAAAACACATAGGAATTAGTAGTGTGAGAGCGCCGGAGAGAGTGAGAGTGCCAGAGGGAGGAGGAGAGAGAGAGTAAAATGGTACGACATGGTGAAGTAGTACTGTATTTTGGCTCCAGTTCCAGCTCCATTTGATCTACGGTACGACATGGTGATCAGGACATAGTCTCTGCAGCCATTCGACTGGCGAGGCAGAAACTATGTAGCCGTAGATAAAGTTGACTGTCTTCCGACCCTCATCCCTCGGCAATGATGATACGACAACCTATCACTATATCTTATATAGTAGTAGATGATGTCTTAGTATTACATTAGTGAGTTCATCTTGATTCTGTTACGTCCTTCAGATACTAGATACGATAAGAACATATACTACACCATATGTACATAACATAGATGATTCACACTAATGTATGCTTGAATGAATCTTGGGTTGTCTTCTGAGCCGTCCGTTCTCGCACTTGGCAAAAAATCGAATTGGTAATACTTTATCGGCTTTCGAAAATGTACTCAAATTACATGATGGTTCCTTTAGTTAGCTTGCTTATGTTACAATTATATTATTTGTGACTATCGATCTTACCAGATGGCACCCATGACCCGAGGAGCGGCATGTCGTTTGAAGAAAACAGTGAATGCTGAGGTGGCTCCTCCTACAGTTGAGGAGGAAGTGGCACCGGTTGCTAGTGAGACTGGAAGTTCTATTCATCCAGCACCGGTAGCTAGTGAGACCGAGAGTTCTCTTCAATCAATCTTTGCAAGGGACGACATCTCTCCTCGCACCAAAAAACTCGCTTTTTTGAGGTGGATGCGTGAACGTATCACTGAGCGTTTGCGTGAGCAGCATGTTTCTCATTAGCTATTAGTACTGATTTGTATTGGACTATTTGTATTGGGTTATTTTTGTATTAGACTATTTGTATTGGACTACTTATTGAGTTGTTTTTGTATTAGACTATTTGTATTGTCCTCCGACCCTCATCCCTCGGCAATGATGATACGACAACCAACAAGAGAGAATTCTAGATCCATCTCAGTATGACGTATACTCTGATAGATCACAATTACAAGAATGATATCAGTAGTGGGATTGAGTGCTAGAGGAGATATTATCAGAGAATACGTCCTACTCAGATGGGTCTCCCACCGTTACTAATTTTTTCTGAAAGCATAGTAGATGTGCTCCGTCAACAGATTCTTGCTCCGAGCCAAAACTTTGTCCCGGAGCTCAAGTAGACATCCTTCGTGTAGAGCTCGAGTGAGAGGTTCCTGACAGCATGGTGGTCTCATTTGTCAAAGTATCCGTGCTCATCCCACATTGGTTGTGGGACGAGCACGGATACTTTGACAAAGGAGACCACCATGCTGTCAGGAACCTCTCACTCGAGCTCTACACGAAGGATGTCCACTTGAGCTCCGGGGCAAAGTTTTGGCTTGGAGTCAGATTCTGTTGACGGAGCACATCCACCATGCTGTCAGAAAAAAATAGTAACGGTGAGAGACCCATCTGAGTAGGACGTATACTCTGATAGTATCCCCTCCAGCACTCAATCCCACTACTGATATCATTCTTGTAAAGGTGATCTCTCAGAGTATACGTCCTACTCAGATGGATCTCTCAGGGTATCCTCTCCGGTTGGTTGTGTTCTGAGCCATCCGTTCTCACAGAGGGTCCTATTTTGAATTCTATATTTTGTATTTTAGTTTCTGTATTTTATATTTTGGTTTCTGTATTTTGGCTCCAGCTCCATTTGCATTAATCTACGGTACGACATGGTGATCAGGACATAGTCCCTGCAGCCATTCGTATGTGCATATTTCATCTATGTGATTCTTGGATAATTGGTGTGCATTATATATTGGTTTGGTTTATGCATATTTTTGTGAACAGGAAAAGTGTTGCACCATATGTACAGAACATAGATGATTCACACTAATGGTGATCAGGACATAGTCCCTGCAGCCATTCGACTGACGAGGCAGAAACTATGCAAGTAGCCTTAGATAAAGTTGATTGTCCTCCGACCCTCATCCCTCGGCAATGATGATACGACAACCTATCACTATATCTTATATAGTAGTAGATGATGTCTTAGTATTACATTAGTGAGTTCATCTTGATTTTGTTACGTCCTTCAGATACTAGATACGATAAGAACATATACTACACCATATGTACAGAACATAGATGATTCACACTATTGTATGCTAGAATGAATCTTGGCTTTTGTTCTGAGCCGTCCGTTCTGATCAAGCATCTTCCTTCTCCTAGTCCTCCACCATGGCTCTGAACAAATCTGCTCCTCCCTCTACTTTCCTTCTTCTTATTTGACTCTCTCAGCAACATACGACATCCACCTCAAGTGTAGAGTCGGGGGAGAAGAAATGGACAGGAAGAGGAGGGGAAGCAGCACAGCTGGCGGCATGACCCGGAGGAAGTACAGAGGTTTTCTTCAACAGCCGTAGGAGAACTATAAGGATATATCTTTTTAGCGACATGTCATCTTGTCAAAGACCCTTCATGTGAATATCATGTTACCGCGGTGTCGGAAGACTAACATGTTAGTCTTCCGACACCGCGGTAACATGATTGTCACATTAAGGGTCTTTGACAATGTGATATGTCGCTAAAAAGATATATCCTTATAGTTCTCCTACGGATGTTGAAGAAAACCTCTGTACTTCCTCCGGGTCATGCCGCCGGCTGTGCTGCTTCCCCCTCCTCTTTCTGCCCACTTCTTCTCCCCCGACTCTACACTTGAGCTGGATGTCGTATGTTGCTGAGAGAGTCAAATAAGAAGAAGGGAAGTAGAGGGAGGAGCAGATTTGTTCAGAGCCATGGTGGAGGAGAGGAGAAGGAAGATGCCTGATCAGAACGGATGACTCAGAACACAAGCCAAGATTCATTCTAGCATACATTAGTGTGAATCATCTATGTTTTGTACATATGGTATAGTATATGTTCTTATCGTATCTAGTATCTGAAGGACGTAACAGAATCAAGATGAACTCACTAATGTATGCTAGAATGAATCTCGGGTTGTGTTCTGAGCCATTCGTTCCGATACTTGGCAATTAAGCCATTCGACTGGCGAGGCAGAAACTATAAGGCTACTTGTACGTTCTTCCAACTTTAAATTACAAGATTACTATATTAGGTTAAATAAATCACTAACCTCATCACGGTGAGTCTTGGTGTAGCACTCAAATGTGGGGCACCTGTAATCTATGTGAGTTCATCTTGATTCTGTTACATCTTTCAGATACTAGATACGATAAGAACATATACTACACTATATGTACAGAACGTAGATGATTCACACTAATGTATGCTAGAATGAATTTTGGGTTGTGTTCTGAGCCATTCGTTCCCATACTTGGCAATTAAGCATGTGAAATAGAACTGATTATGTTTAGTTTGTCTTACGATACAGATTTTCACATCCAAATTGAAATGGATCGTTACTTCGTTGATCGTACATGGGTGTACGATAGCGGATCAACCTCCTAGACCGTAGGTACTTATAAGTATTGACCGTATCGGATTAGTATCGATCTATCGTTTTGGTATGGGCCGTATCGGTTGGTATTGGTCTTAGCGAATTGGTATCGTCCTATCCGATATGTATCGGCCGTATAGCTAGGATTCATATTGGCCTTATCGATTTGGTATCTATTATATCCGATAGGTATCGGCCGTGTTGGATTATTATATACCATTTCGGATTAGTTTCGTAGAAGGTTTAGTAACAACTGTACTTGGATTTCTCTCTTCTAGAGCTAGATTACCATTGCAAGAGAGTCACGAGAGCGTAAATGGCAGTTACAGAACATACATACTTTCTTTTCAATCTCGCTTTTCCTGATAGAAAAGGAAGTATGTATGTTACTGTAACTGGCCAATCACGATCTGGTGATTCTCTTGCAATGGTATTCTAGCTCGAGAAGAGAGAAATCCAAGTACAGTTGTTACTAAACCTTCCATGAAACTAATCCGAAATGGTATATAATAATCCAACACGGCCGATACATATCGGATATGACCGATACCAAATCGATAAGGCCAATATGAATCCTAGCTATACGGCCAATACATGTACATATCGGATATAGGACGATACCAATTTGTTAAGGCCAATACCACTATGATACGTCCTATACCAATCCGATAGACCGATACAGGCTTGATACACTAGATACTAAGTACATCTGGCCTATACCAGCGGATCCATAAATTACTACACGATAGGCCCAACGACTCCAGTTACATCCGGTTATTGGTGAGTACATGATTACATAGTAATTCTGTTAGTCTTGTGATACAGATTTTTACTCATGCTACCAACGTCACAACTTTTCCAGTGCTGCTTCCTCTAATGATGATGAACGCAAAAAACCAACGTCACAACTTTTATAACTTGAGTAAATTTCTTTACCCTATATGAAAATTTCTGTTGTCAGAAAGATGGCTCCTAGGACTCGTCGAGGTGGTGCTGCTAGTCGAGGAAGGGGTCGAGGCAAAAAACCCTTGGAGGTCGACACGGAGGAAGTCTCCGTCGTCAAACAAGAGCCGATGACTGTTAAGGAGAAGGTGTTACCAAAGGTCGAGGTCAAGGAAGAACCGATGACCATCAGGGAAGAGATTGCTCCCAAGCTTGAAGCTAAGGAGGAGCCACCGTCAGAGAGTAGTAGCATCGGGACCGACCCTCCTGTCCCTACAGAAGACCTCAACCAGATTGAGCCTTCGTATGCAAAGTGGCTGATAGAATGGTACATGTCTCAACGTAACTATTATCCCTGGCTGTGAGGATTCATCGTCTGACTTGTGGTCTTTGTTGAGGCCAAAGTCGATTTTCCTATGTGTTTTAGAATATTTGTGAAAATTTTGGAATATTTGTGCTATGATCGGTCGTCAGGATTGGATATTAGGTTACTGTAACTGGCCAACTCTTTCCTATGTGTTTTGGAATATTTGTAAAAATTTTGGAATATTTGTGCAATGATCGGATTATAACGATGGATATTAGGTTACTCTTCCGGATAACTGATGTCTATTTTATATTAATTTGGTTTGGTCTATATGATTCTTGGATAATTGGTGTGCATTAAATTCGTATGTGCATATTTTGGTCTATGTGATTCTTGGATAGTTGGTGTGCATAATATATTTGGTCTATGTGATTGTTGGATAATTGGTGTGCATTATATATTGGTTTGGTTTATGCAAATTTTTACGAACAGCTAAAAAGCTGTAATTTTTTTTTCAAAATATTCTCAGTTAGCGACGGACTTATGACCGTTTTGCGACGGAAGTCTCCAGTTTCCGACTACTTTTCGACGGTTATGCCGTCGCTAACTGGATATTTGAAATTTATTCCCAGGTAGCGACGGATGATCGACGGAAAATCCGTCGGCATAATTTATTGTTCGACGGACTAGCGACGACATATCCGTCGCCCGTATTCTAGAAATAACAAGAATTTCCATAACAAGGTCGACGGTTAATCCGTCGCTATGCGGTCGGTATATTGCGACGGCGTAGCGACGACTTATCCGTCGCCAAGTTGCTGGAAATGACATGAAATTCCAAAAGCTGGCCGACGGCTTTTCCGTCAGAAAGCCGTCGCTAATCCGTCACTTGATATCGACGGTATCGACAGATTAGAGACGAAATGATACGATCTGATACGCCTTTGCGACGGGTTAGCGACGGCTTTGCTCGTCGGTATTGTGTACACAGTTCAGTACTTAAAAGCTGAGGTGGACGAGATTCCGTCGGCAATGCGTCGCTAATGCTTCGTATTGTGACGTCGACTATCCGTCGCTTTTCCGTCATGTGACGACAACTTAGCGACGGATGGTTATTAGCGACGAGGTGATTGCCGACGGATTTTTTTGGCCAATATCCGTCGGTAAGCGGTCGCTAATGGTAATTACCGTCGTCTTAGCGACGGATGCGGCCGTCGCTAAATCGATAAATTTTGGTAGTGAAGAAACCTAGGTCCAAAACGAATGCAATTGTAAATGACTAATTAAAGTGGTAATTTATATGAGAACTTATTCATTTTTGTGCTAACGTAACAAGAAGAGTTAATTGTAATCTTCATAGAATCAATATAATTGGTTTCATATAGTTAGGTTGTAGTTTAATAACTTGTTTCTCTTTTTCGCTTCTCATAAGGTACATTGAATATGTTTCACCCAAAAAACAGTATGGTCAAGGATGCATACTTTTTTTCACTACTTTTAGATATAAAAAATTATGATATTTTTCGGTCCAATTTGGGTCTTGGTTTCGATGTCCTAAAAAAATATTAATTTATAGCAAAATCAGTATTTAATTTTTGCAGACATTATTTGCAAAAAAAAACCTGTCTGGAATTGACAAAATCAATCAAAGAGCCTTCTTGTTAAGGAAACGAAAGAAAAAGTACCTTCACCAAAATTTATATAAAATCTAAATTATTTTGATAAAATCATCCATACACATTTTTCTCTTTTTCTTTTTCACTTCATATATGTAACATTTCTCTTTCAACTTTATTTTATTTTAAGATAAGATTGTATTTTAAGTGAAATAAGTTAAAAAAAGATTAAATATTAAACTTTGTTAGCTTTTAACTTCTAGATTAACTAAGTTATATTAATTACTTTCAAAATTATAGATTTAGTTAGTTTAAAATACCATATACATTTTGTTATATTTTCCTTAAAATATATTACATTCTAAAGTAGATATTTCATTGGATAAACATTTTATTTCTAAATTTGTTCAATTATTTTATTTTTTGATGTATTGGATTGGAATGAAATGAGGTATATATTAATTGAATATGGAATAGGCTATTAAAAATAATATATTAATCATTTAAACCTACAGTTTCTTGGAAATTTTCAAACAAAACACCTAAGATCTTCCTTTTGTACATTTGGGTCTTGGTTTCGATGTCCACAAAACACCTAAGATCTTCCTTAGGTCGATTGGCTATTTATATATTACGATATCCTATTTTCTCAAATTTTCACGTATTATCATAAGCCTACTTTTACATTGTAGAAGATATCCTGAAGCTTTTTCGATGTAAATAAGAAAAATAATGTAAAGAATACTTCCAAATATAGACACGTGGCCTTCTAATCGCCCAAGGCAGTATGGATAATATTATAGTGTATCAATCTCCATAATTGACTTTAGAAAACTATCATCCTACTCATGGTCAAAATTTTCATCGATTATGATTTAGGAATTGTTGGCCTTTTCAAAGAGCATGGGCACTAATTTAATATATGACTCCCAAATTATTGTTTTTTTAAACTTAGCTAGCTATAATATATAACAAAAAACTTTATTTCTTTTTTGAATATCCGAGATAAGGGATTATTTTCGCAAATCATTTGAAGGACTAGTTTCTTCTTGGTTCGAACTAGAGCACATGTCGTTATCATTGTCAATTTTGTTGGACAATGACAAAAATAGTGTTGGATTATAAGGACTTATTTAGTCCCACATCATAGAAAATAATGAGGACTCTAGTTGCCTCCTATATATATGTACTCCATCATGAATAATAAAATCAATTAGTTATTCATTTTTGCATGTTATCAGAGCCAAAATTCTGAATCTCCTTTTTTATTTCAACATTAAATTCTTTTTCTCTATTCTTTTCCTTCTTCCGCCACCACCCTTTTTTCGTCGTCGATCCGCCATCGACGTTCCCCTACGGCTGTTGTCAGATCTGTCGGGAAGCAGGGTACGCTACTACCGACCTTGTCTTCATCGTATGTCGGCGTAGGCAAGGTGTCCGTCGAATCGTCTACCCATCGTGCACCTCTCCCTACCGCATGAACTTGGAGGTGTGCAGATAGATGAAGGAAGCCTTGATCATGTGTAGGCGCACAACCCAGGGTTCAGTTGTGCTAGATCTCGTCCCTATGTTGGGTTTGTGCTAAGTGTAACTGTGGAGATGGGAATACATATGACTAGTTACGACCTGAAGGAGATGCTAGAGTGGGTAGCCAGGGTATCTCAGGCCAAATTAGAGGAGTCCTCATCTAGATGGTAATACCAACGGGGACGGATGACCTCATTCCCTATGCTTAATCTTCGTCTGGGTAGGGACATATGGTGGCGTCTTCTTCTAACTCTAGCGGCTGGCTAACCGCAGCCACTACAATAGCTTGGTTGGGTAAAGGTCTATCCCCAGCTTTGCGTCTTACCCTCGGAGGAACCCTAGGATGGGTGATAGGTTGAGAAGAGGTACCCCTGGTTGCGGCACAACTTTCTGTAGTGGTCTTCTCGATCGTGTATTTTGGAATATCGTTGTCACAGGTATGGCCGGGTGGGCTATCCTTTGTGCAGGCGGTCTCGTTGTACTGGTTAAGGAGGAGAGCGCCTTTGAGCCCTGCGGGACAGGATTATCCCCTCGAGTGGTGTAGCAAAAAAATGAACTGGTCCATCTTCTGCTGTTCGTTGTAGCCATTGGAAACGGACGACTTGTTTGTGGATACTGTTGTCTAAGAGCAATAATAGTTGATGGTGATCTGGGTGCAATGCCCCAAGGAGGGGTTATTGCATGCTCTACCGTCTTTCTTCACCTCCCGTTTGCGATCTATCACTTCCAGCAAGTCTGGTAGAGGGCATTTACCTGCACTATATCGCTTGTATGGTTGATAGGAAGAAACTTCTGATCTTTCGCAGGGGTCATCCTGAATGGACCTATGGGGTCAGCTTACTTCATGCACATGATTCTGGAGGACGCATTTGTGGGTTCGATAGAGTCTTCCATTAGGGGCCCGTATAATCATTTGGAGAACCTTTTGAGGAATGCCCACCGAGCTAACGGTCCGGGCATGCTGAGCCTGCGTCGCTCTGGACCACCTTGTACTAATATTTGAGTAGTACTTTGCATCTAGGTCCTTTTCGTGGGTAGGGTTCTGAGAGATTCTGTAGAAGACAGATCTCGTTCGCCTTCCTTGTATGTTGTCAACTGGCACTATTTGGGATGGCTTCATGTGCGTCCACATGCACTCGTCTTGATTTAAATGAGGCATGTTCTCGCACCTCCTACTAGCAAGTCGGCTGAGATGCAGCATTGTCTTCTTAAGCAAGGAGTGGCCAGGATGGCCTGGTGGGAGCACGTATTCCTGAGTCCCCAGAGTTGCACCGCCTTCTCCGATTGGGACCCGAGTGTCGAGCTAGGTTCTTCCTATTTTTGAGAGCATGGGAAGGATACATAGGAGCTAGATACGAGGGTTTATTGGTGAAAGCCAGAAGAGCATGCTCCGTAGTTGCTGGTGGTGGCGTAGCAACCTTGACCACACATACCTTGTGAATCTTCCTAGATTTTGCAAACCTATAAGAAGGGTTTGACCCTTCGGAGAGCATATTTTCGTAAGCTTGTTGGTCGAAGCGGATGACCATCGTCTGTTGGGATGAGCCAAACTTAGCAATATCAGATTACATCATTGCCTTCTCATCGGAGGAAAAGGCTGTCCCAGCAGAGTCGCTAGCTTGTTCACCATCGCTTTTGGGATCTTCGGGCGAGATAAAGGGAAGAAGAAGTAGATTGAGACTGAACTCCTTTCTTTTATAGATCGCGTTGAACAATATAACAAAGCCCTAATAGTAAGGATTTTCTAATACAAAAATAGATTCTATAAAAGTGTGACGATGGAGATTGGGTACTCTAATCAGCCCTTTACTATATTGTTTATCATAATTAGCAGCTTCTGAAATGCTTTCTGTGGCTCTCCTATGTATTTGGTACTCTCTTTGTGGTTGATTTAAGGAGAGTGGATAGTTGTTCGGTCGACTGTTCGATTCTTTGATCGTCTGATCGTTTGATCCTTCGATTATGATGGTGATGGTGTGCACCTTCTTTTAAAGTTGTCTTTAGTGGACAAGCTGTCATGCCCTGAACCCCCCGCTGAGTCCTTTCGTCCTAGCTTTGGACGCTGTGGAACCATTCGTCCTCGCTTGGGCATGATGTCGTGCCAGCCTAAATTATGCTTGCATAAGGCTAAGACCTTTACAATAACAAAATAGACAGAGTAGACATCAACGTATCAGAACTTTAAATATATTCTTTTTATTGATAACATTGAAACAATTATAAAACTCACAACAACTATCGGATACATGCAGTATTTGGCTTACAATCTTTCAGAAACTATGCAGAATTATAATGATCCCGTTTCATACATTACAACCTTTATATACAAAACCAACTCTTGCAACAAGTGACCGTCTCTTGTACAAAAAACCCATCTTGTTGTATCTCTTCCGATTTTTGGCTCCTGAGGATGAGACTCTGGCTATCGCTTCGGATTATCCATCTTGATCGATACATCTTGCAGCTGCATGCAAATAAGTGGTAGGTTAGTATACTAACGTACTGGTGATAGAACAAAGGATACACCGTCTGAAACGATCACTTAGTAATTTAGCAATAAAATATTTCTTATGAGGTGTTCTTGCTACTTTTAGCTAAGTTCATTTCGTGCATTATAGAGTCTGATTACATCTTTTGTAAAACCATTTCGAAAAGCCATAATTATAATTCACATTTCTATTGGGCAAAACTATTGGGGTTACTTCCATGCATGATAAAGATACTATCTATCTTGATGTTCGCAACGTGTCTCATGATCCATATCATTTTTGTGGGGACAATAACAGCATTGTAACGCCCATTCCCAAAATAAGTTGGATTATGTACGTAAACATGACAGTCGTATAATAAATATACGTAATTCGTAAATGCAATATAATCGACCAACTAATCTCATCCATAAAATAAAAGAATAAAGCTTCTTTTAGAATCAAATATGAATGTCATTTTACATGTTGTTGGATGAAGACAATCCTCTACCAATATGAAACTAAAAAGATAGAAATAGCAAAATAAGAATGCAAGTAGCAAGATAATCCAAGAACACGTAGTCTTCGATAGGAAGGAGAAGATCTCGATCTTGGCTGGAATACTTGCGACATGTCAGGAAAACATACACCTGGAGAGATCACCAGGTCCTTAGAGGGACGTAACAAGATACCAAAAAATATGCCACAATACTGAATATAAATTGCTCAATAGCAAGTATAAGTCAGACCATAACATGGTCCGATATAGTATCAAGACCACAACAAGGTTCAATATTTTATTATCGAAGCAATGAACCACACCTATAAGCAAGCAGGGACAAAGGGTGGCAAACTAGTCCACAACCAAATACTGTTCCAAGCCACTATCAGGCATAAGTATATAAACCAAAAGTACCTCTACTTAACAGATAAGGTCACCTAACCACTCTAGGTGTAATGCAATCGAGAATAGTGCATGGTCGCATAACCTCCAAGTCAGTTAAGATAAAATAATACAGTACCTCAGTAGTGAGTCTAAATACCATATACTATTCCTCAGTATCGAGCGAGTCTATAGCATATAGTCTACCTATCATTCCTTAGTAGCGAGTGAGTCTACGATAGATAAGGTGGAGGTCAATGTCCAATTGTATTCTTTCCACCCAATGTCCTAACTCTAATAACTACTAGTCTCTATCATGTAATCCTATTTAGTAGTTATAGCCTAACACTCATCCTATATGTATCGCTAGCCAATCGATACACAAGTTCGAGATCTATATGAGACTCATGACTCATGAAAAACATGTGTCAAGGCCAGTGAATGCAGGTGGTCTCTTACTTCTAGGTCAAATGTGCATATAGTAAACAAAGAAATAAAATTTAGGACTAGAAGTTACTTCCGAACAAATACGACTAAGAAGAATGATTTTATACTGCAGAAAATAAATAATAATAACTAAATACATGTAATAAAGTGAGCTAAATAAATAGACAGTAATGACAAGGTATCTTCCCTCAGGTGGTCTGCAAAATGGCAGTACCCAGTAACTAGAACCGTCCGATCAGTGAAGCAATGAAAGCCAACTTCCGTGAACATTCTCGAATGTTGAAACAGACATCATAAAAAAATTTGGAATAAAATAAATGTCTAAGATCGCCTACCCATAAGTCCAATTCAAGAAACAGGGGCAAAATAGTAATTTTGGGTCAAATCGGTGTCCGTCGACCCGCTTTGCACTAAAATGCGTGCCAATATCTTTGCTCTCTAAAGTCATCAAATACGGGTCTGGTTTGATGATGCAAACTTTTGTCCAAAGTTGGATTTGGGTAAGCCGTACACAAATTTGCCCGTTGGATCACCTACGAAAATAGCATTTCGGTCGACCTTCTCAGAATCGGACCAAACTTTGCTTCCATGACCAGAAAATAACACGAGTCCAGTGGCGTAAGTTTCATCTCAAGATGACGAACGTGCACGAAGTTGTAGGCTAGTTTGTAATGAGGCCGATACGGGGTATCTCGATCGATACGCCTCAATTTCGTTGCGCACATACAACAAAATCGAGTTCTGTCGAATCTTCCACATCCGCGAAGTCGATATGCAGCTTTCAATGCTTTCGATTTGTGACCACGTCGACCGGTTTGTCGGAGAACACGCGGTATCGATAAATTTTCTGAATGTTTTATTATTTTGAAAACTATTTTTATCGATTATGGGAATCAGTTTTTACGACACACGGTGGATGAAATTTAAATCTACAAGAAGGATTTTGAAGCCCGATAGGTTGTCTAGGACTAGCCTTATTTAGTTTTGGAAAAATTTACATCCAACCTAAATCAGTCTTCTAAGTATGGTGTTTGGACTAATTCTAATATGTTTTTTAAACAGTTTTTCATCGATGATCAAATTGACTTTTCAGACAGATCGTTCGATAACAGCAAATTCTAACCGTTGGAATTTGAAGCTAGATAGGTTAACTTCATGTAGGTTTTCGTAGATCGAAGTTTGATCAAGTAGGTGCGAAGAAAATTTGTGATGAACATCGATACTTGAGTGTAGTTTTTATTGCAGGCTGCACTTAGTTTTCTGTCGAATAGGGCTCTCCGGCAACTCTAAGACAAAGGCGGGCGGTTGCAGACGGTTGAGTGGTGCTCCGGTCGTCGGGGGTTCTCCAGTAATCAGGAAAGATGATCACGAGGCAAGTTATCTGGGATTTTCGAGAATATCTCCGCGGATTGGTCTGTGTTTATATAGCAGTCGTTCAAATTTAAATTCCAACCAAAATTTACTACGATTTTGTGTGGATTCCAGGCTATCTTGGGAAGGAAGAGATAAGCCCCATGACAATAAAAATTTTTGAATCGAATTTAATAAAATCTGATTAAGTTTTGGTTTTTAAAAGAAGGAATTTCTTTCATTCCTTAGCTAACAGGGTTTCCCTGTTTTGGATATGCTTGTGGGGGTTTTTGAATATTTTATCTCGCGAGAAATTCAGTTGAATTTCTCGGAAGAAATTTAATAGGTTATATATATATATATATATATATATATATATATATATATATATATATATATATATATATATTAAAATATATATCTATATATATATATATATATATATATATATATATATATATTATAAAAAAAATATTTTTTATTTTATATATATATATATATATATATATATTTTATATATATATATTTTATATATATATATATATATATATATATAATATATATATATATATATATAATAAAGTGACGTGGTAGCTGGTTGGTGCTGCTCTCCAACGGAGTTTTCCTGATTTCCTTCCCCGGCCCCCTGACTGGCTCCGACCGGCCATCGCGGCCTCCCTCATCGCCTCCGTTCTCTGGCTTTCTATGCTCCTCCCTCTTTTTTTTGCTCCCTCCCCCGCCTCCTACTTGGTTATGGATGGACTCCCCCTCGTAAGAAACCCCCACTCCGTCGATCGCCCCCTTCCTCTGCCATATGGCCCCTTGGTCGGATGATCTCCTTTTTCTGCTGGGATTGACGCCCTCTCGGTCTCCCGCCCCTTCCACTCCTTTCTCTGCCTCCTCCTCCCCTTACCTCCCTCCGCGGTGTACCTCCCCCTGACGGATCTCAACCTTTCGCCACCAGCGGCGTGTATGATCTTCTGGCTTTGGGCCGCATGCCCATAGTTTCCCGCCCGTGCCACCTCATCCCTCCTCCGACTTTGAATTCAAATTCCATCGTTGACCATGTGCTGTCACCAGCTGTTCTGGAGACTGGCACGGGTCTACCGGAGGGCGCGTTCCCCATGCTTTCGCGCTCCCTGAATGGTTCTTTGCAAGAGCGCTTCTGCAAGTGGTGCAACCTGATGTGCTGGGCAGCGCGCAATCGACCGACGGGTCTCTGGCACCATCTTACATTGGCGCGCATGAGGGTATTGCGACCCAACAGGCTGCACCATCCGGCGTACCCCTCCCTGGCGCAACTATGGTTCAACGAGTGGCGCATCTTGGTGTCCCCCTCGCTTGTGTATCATTCGGTGCCACTCAGCCTTTGCTCACACCTTCCCCCATTATTAGCTTCTCAGGGTGGTCATGCATCCTCAGTTTCCTCCCTGGCCACACCCTATACTCCCCCCTCGCCACTTCTTGTCGCACAACCTGGAGCTCCCTCGCTCTCCGGCTTGCTACATGCCCGGTGCACCTTTGATGCTGACCTTCGTACCCGTGGTGGATCATTTGCCCCCTCTACTCAGTGCGGCCACCCCTGGGGCCCGCCATCGAACGCATGTGTGGTGCCACCAATCCTCCTTCCCCATCGGCTTCTTTCGCAGATAAACTGCGCCCAGACAGGATAGCCCTCCATCAACCAGTGCTCCCCAATGTCGTATTAGAGGAGCTCGAACTCTCCTCCTTGTCTGGAACCCAGCTCATCAAGGTGTTATTTCTGACTCAGAGTTATCGTCATTATTGGCGATCTTCCCGCACACCTTCATACTCAAATTCTCTGTTGGCTGTTCGAAGCTGCTCCGGGTTCAGGAGACAATTGCCAGCTGGGGTCTCACTGCGGCATACAGGGTGGCCCCACTGGACCCAAAACACATCTTTCTATATCTATCCTCCAAAACATATCATACAAATGTCCGGTCCAGAGGCTCCGGTCGAATAGACAACAACCCTATGAAAATTGTTCGATGGTCTGCGGATTTCAACACCAACATTGACTCTTTAGTCGTTTCGACGTGGGTGACCTCCCAAACCTACCTCTCATTTGCTTCTTCCCTGCAGCGCTGAAACGTATTGCCAACTCCTTTGTCCCGTTTGTGGCGTTGGCAGAAGAAACTTGTAACCTCTCCAAAGCTAACTATGCTAAAATTTGTAGAGAGCTCGACTTGAGAAAGACCCCCCAAGTCACATACAAATAGATCTCGGCAACAAGACGCATACCTAGCGTATCATATATGACAACAATATCATATTTTATGCCTATTGCCACATGAGAGGTCACCTTATTGAACACTACTTTTGTGCCCACCCTGAACTGAAGAAGAAATCGACTCGCAAGACCGCTCCATATCACCAGATCAGTACAAGCAATAAATCCCCTATCCTTCCTCTCCCTAACTCCCATAAAAGATTCGACAACAGTGAGGAAAAATCCACCTCCCAGAATCTCGTCCCTCAGAACAGAGCCATCGTACCATTCAAAGACCCTGTCCTTAGCCTGTCCAACAAATTTGACACCCTGGCTTCTGAAATCCTGGAAGTTTCTCTGGAATCTGACTGCCCATACGGCACCTATGAAGTCCCAGATTCGAGAGCAGCCACCGAGAACACTAGCAGCTACAATATAGTAGCGGAGAAGCACTTGGAGGACGTAGGTCCTTCACACAAGGATTTCTCGAGATCAGACATCAAAGTCTACCAAAAATCTAGAACCGACATACCCTTCCATCAGCGTGATTGGCATATTGGCAAAAACTTTAGCCAATTTAGGTCAAGGCCCTGTGAGCAGGATGCTACAGGGCAACGATGACAGTTTCACCAATAAGAACAGCTTCTTTCGAGCACTGGCGAAAATAGAGGGAGAGGTTTACATATACCTGACTGAGGAATCAGTGACCAAAGATAAGGACAGCCAAAGCTCGATCATCGGGAAGGCTGTAGCCACTATAAAAAAATCCAACAAGAAAAGAAACAACGAGTTATCGGCCATCATCAATAGATCGGCAGCGAAACTCAACAATCCCCCTTACCAGCAACCCCAATGCTTAACATCCTTTCTTGGAATGTTAGTGGCCTTGCCAATAAACCACCTTGAGAAGATTAAACAGTCTCAAGAAGATTAATAGAATCAACATCTTAGTGATTATTGAACCTAAAATTCCTCCAAGAAAAATTAGGTCCATCCAGTTGTAGTTAGGCTTCCCCTCTGCTATCGCCGACTGTCACGATATTTGGATCATGTTCGTGGTCGACATGAAGTTCGACATCATCCACGACTCGAGACAGGCCCTCTCGTGTTGGATGGAACATCCTATGCTCTATTCCTGATCCCTCATGTCTGCCGTCCATGGCAGCTGCGACATCCCTGAACGCAGACAGCTGTGGGAGGACTTACAGATATCCAAATTAACCACAGCCATCTTTCCTGGCTTTGTGTTGGTGATTTCAATGTGACCTGCAGAGAGAAAAAATTGAGAGGTCGTCCACCTCCTCCATCGGCCATCCACGACTTCACCAGCTTTATTTTTAGCGCTCATCTGTCTTCCCTTCAGTTCAACGGTAGCGCATTCACCTGGTGCAACATGCAAGAAGGCACTCGACGATAGTACTCTCGCCTTGACCGTGCCCTCATTAACTCAAAGTGGACAGATTTGGGGATCACCTCCACTTTATCACACCTCAATGCGACCGAATCGGATCACTCCCATCTTCTCATCAAAATCAGCAACAAATCGAACCGGATCAAGAAAAGTTTTCGATTTTACGACCTTTCGATCCACCACCCACAGTTTAGGAACATAGTAGATACTGCTTGGAGCGGTGCTGACACCCTCGACCCCCTTGTTTGTGTCACAAACAAACTCAAAGCGACAATGAGAGCCCTTACCGTTTGGAGTAAGGCAGCCTTTGGGGACATTTTCCAGGCTGTCCGTACGGCCGAGGATGACATGACCCGCACGAAAGCTCTCTTCCATGTCGATAGATCTTTTGCAGCTCATGCCTCCCTGAACCTTACCAGAGCTCTACTGAAATTCAGACTGAAAGTCAAAACTGAATTCTGGAAACAAAAAGTTAGACTGACCTGGGACAGTGAGGAAGACGAAACTCCAGTTATTTTCACTATTGTATCAAGGGGCGCAGACAATAGCTCAACCTCCACCGGATAGCTGACGAGAACGGGCACATTATCAAAAATCAACAGGGTATCCAAGCGGCCATTGCTAATTTCTATTCCCAGTTGTTTACTAAAGAAGTCATCACCAGAGACGAGGAATTCCTAGCGAAGATCCCTCGCCTTATTGACGATAGAGACAACATTTAGCTGGAGCTCCTCCCTTCACAACTAGAAGTCAAAGATGCCGTTTGGGCTCTAGACGAGCACAGCGCTCCCGGACCAGACGGCTTCACTGGCATATTCTTTAGAGCATGTTGGAACATCATCGATTCGGATATCCACGAGGCGGTCACCGCTTTTTTCCAAGGAGCCAGGTACCCCAGATCGATTTCCTGTGCTAACCTAATTCTTATCACCAAACAGGAAAACCAAGAGACCTTCAAAGACTTCCGCCCTATAAGCCTATGCACCTTCACTAACAAAATCATATCCAAGATTATTGTCAACCATAAGATCGGGATCCTTTCCAGGATTATTTATGAAGAGCAGAGTGGCTTTGTTCGCAGCCGGAACATCTTAGACAACATACTGATGACCCAGAAAATGATAACATACATGAAATTACCATCTAGGGTGGGAACATTGCTATCAAACTAGACATAGAGAAGGCATATGACAGGCTGGACTGGCAATTTATGATTTAGGTTTTCAGGGCTTTCGGGTTCTCGAAAACCTGGACCAACATCATTTGGAGATCGATCAGTAATTTGTGGTTCTCCACGGTTATTAACGGCCAAGCTGATGGTTTTTTCAAATCTAGCCGCGATGTCCGACAGGGAGACCCTTTATCGTCCACTATCTTCATCATCACCGTAGAAGCACTGAGCAAAAATCTAAACAAAATGGTGAGTACCCCACATTTCCAGCACTTTTATACCACTAGCGGCTGTCCGATCATCACCCATCTGACGTATGTTGACGATATCCTTATTTTCTTCTCTAGCAACGTCGGGTCTGTAGAAGTGGTCCACAACACGCTGCAGAGATACGCCAATTACTCTGGTCAGCGTGTCAACCCTAGCAAGAGTATCATCTATGTACACCACAACACCAACAGAGACCACTCCTCTACTCTTACCTACTTCCTTTACTGTTGTGTACCCAACTTTCTACTACTTGGGGTGCCCGTTGGTGTACGGCAGAACCAACGCAGGCATCTTCAAAGGGCTGGTGGGAAAAATTAGGAAAAAAACTTGTGGGATGGAACAAAGCAACTTTATCACCTGGTGGGAAGATGATTTTGATTTAGCACGTCCTCTCCTCCATCACCATATACACCTTAGCCGCCTGCTCCCCCTAAGAAGGTGCTCACTACTATTGAAAACCTCTTCGCCAACTTCTTCTAGGGTCACTACGATGACAAGGACAAACACCATTGGGTTAGCTGGGACTCCATGGCTAGACCTATCGATGAGGGAGGTCTTGGTTTTTGCAAGCTGTCGCATATCGTGGACGCTTTTTCAATGAAGTTGTGGTGGAAGCTTCGAGTGAGCCAAAATATCTGGGCACGGTTCATGAAGGTCAGATATTTCAAGCATATTCATCCATCCAACGCTGACTCCAACTGCAGATCCTCCGTATCATGGCATCGCATCCTGCATGGTAGGAGCCTTGCTGAACCTCTTATCCGGCTTCGGTTGGGGTCGGGCGATTCTTCTCTATTCTTCGAATGTTGGTCTAGGGAAGATCTCCTTCCCCAGCTCCCGGATGCTCCCCCGAACAGTTCAATCAGTGACATGTGGGATTCCTCGGGCGACTGGAACTGGGATAGGGTTCGAGAATGGATTGGGGATGTGGTCGCTGCCTTGCTCCTCAACGCAGAGCTGAAGATCAGAATGGAACCTGACGTTCTGCATTGGTCTATCTCGACCAACGGATCCTTCTCGGTAGCATTGTCCAGAAGTATTGTTCATGGCATTGGAGCACCTTCCTCTATCACTGGCTCTTTCTGGCAGTCTTGCAGCCCCAAAAAATGGTCATTTTTGATGTGGATAGCATTTCGTAAGAACTTCCCACAGACGACATTTCCAGCACCATCGACTTCACTTTAGCCTCTGCGTGTCATTGCTGCACGATGAGACAATCGAAAACGGTCGACCACATTTTTCACTCCAGAGAATTGCCTGCAAGGGTTTGGACCGCTCTTTCTCATCATTGCAAACAGGACCAGGCCGGTGGGAGCTTTAATGATCTTCTTGCCACTTGGAGTAACGCCTCGTATGGCCATCAGATCGTTGCATCCGCCATCACGTGGGTCATCTGAAAGAACCGCAACAAATTCAGATACGAGGGGCACCAATATTCATCCAATCAACTCATCCGGGAGGCACCCATCCCGAGATGAATAGACAAAGGTAAGGACAATTATTCACCATAATTAGACAAAGGTAAGGACAATCATTCACCATGACTTTGGTAGACACCCATCCCGAGATTGGTTTCCAACAAATGTTACCCTAGTTATGTAAATTTTATTATTAAGACCTAACTAGTATTGGAGCACCACAGTCACTAGCTTAGCCAATACTTAAATACCCTATCATATTATGATCTACCAGTTATCAACAGCAATACATAATCACTATAGCCCATACCACTAGAACCCTTATGACAATAGTTTGGCAGGCTTGACACAAATAAAAATTTACGACTCAGTTGTTAGAAATCGTTTCATATGATGTGCCTTAGAGTTGGTTACCCTGTCGATAACTCTTGTATACTATGGACGAGTAGATCATTCTATTTTATC
This sequence comes from Iris pallida, assembly GCA_029216955.1. Classification (NCBI taxonomy): domain Eukaryota; kingdom Viridiplantae; phylum Streptophyta; class Magnoliopsida; order Asparagales; family Iridaceae; genus Iris; species Iris pallida. Next base: position 12,176,125 of record JANAVB010042619.1, on the reverse strand, counting down.
GACCATGTGTTATTGTACACACTCGTTTTCCATTTATTGAGGAACGATCCTTGACTTGACTTATATCTACCGTATCCCATTACGTCGTGCCTTATTCTTTATTAGCAAGAGTTGAGGTACAATATCCAGACTTTGGAATTCTTCTAACCTCATTATTCCTAAAACCATGTCCTAGCTTCTAAGGCGAGTAGACTGTAAGCCTTCTAAAATTTTAGGATATACGAGGATTACCGATTGATTAGAATAATTTCCATTAGGATGATAATTAGTGCCTCATGGACTCCCACTTTCCATTTAGATCATTTGGTGTCCCGACCATGTCATTAATATTCGGAGCACGAGACCATCTGTTACCTTCCAACAAATTTCATATGCAAGACATAGACGACTCCACCTTTATGTAGACATATCATGTCCCACTCAAACACCTCTTTGTTGGCCCATTGGTCATGGTCACACCTGATTTTAATAATTGATCAAACTCTATCTTGATATAAATGCAAGGCAATTTAGATGTTTACCTACGACGTTTTGGACACTGCTCAACGATGGATATCTACGATGTTCAAGACTGAAGCTGTTTGCCATTCAGAATGTATTTCCTTCAAAGCAATGTAATTTTTCATTTTATTGAGTCTAGGAATACATTGTACACCAAGTCGTATTGGCAAATAGGCTGTCCGGGATCGTTTTTCAAAATCACCCTATCCTTTTAAAAATGACCTATGTTTTGAAAAACATCATTTTTACTAAAAGCTTCTGAAGGACTTTTCAAAAAGCCAAAATGATTTTTTCTCAAAATCAACTGACAGAACCCTAGCAGAACTCGGCCAGAGTTCGGCCAGAGTTCGGCCAAGTTGAACGTTGTGTGAACGTTTGATTTTGAACTTGGTCACCCTTCAGTTGCGGTTTGTTACAAAGAGCTCTGTCAGAGTTTTGCCCGAATTTTGTCAGAATTCTGTTTTTGAAAAAACTATAAATAGAGAAGGATTTTGATTATTTCAAATCACCAATTCACTTTCAATCTCTTCTCTTCTAAAGCTTATATTTTCTCCAAAGAGTTCTCAAAAGCTTATATTTTTAAATCCCAAGCCAGTTACAATCCTCTAGTCGATTTGCCAGTACGGTACGGTCTAGAAGTTTCAGAGCAGTTGTAATTAGAGGCTTGATTGAAGAAACAACTCTTCACAATTTAAGTTGGTCGAGTTTTTCGTATCAAAGCTCGCGTCTGTAGAAGTTGCAAGGACTTCGTATGAAAACTTGCAGAATTTTCCAATAGTAGATTCAACTGGAAGCTATAGTTCTTCCGACTGGACTAGTCCTCACAAGAGGAAAACCAGTATAAATCTCGGTATTTGCGTTTGCCTTCTGATCACTTTTTCATTATTGTCATTTACTTTGTGATTATTTTTATATCTCTGATCTAACTGCTAACAAGATTTTTAATTAGCAATATTCCACTGCCTATTCTATTCACCCCCCTTCTAGAGTATTCTGCTTTACGATTTCGTTCCTATAATTACTATCAGAGCAGGCTCTCCATCTAGAGGTATTATATTCTGATCCCAATTGTTCCTACAATTGGTATCAGAGCGGGTTATACAAGTAAAGCAAGATAAAATTATAGTTATATTCAATTGTTATATAGATCACTGCATTACACATGGCAACTGTGAAATTTACAAGTGAAGGCCAAGCCACAAACAGACCTCCACTGTTTGACGGCACTAATTACACTTATTAGAAAACACGTATGAGTTTTTTTTGAAATCTCTTGATTCTGACTTATGGTCTGTAGTTATTGATGGCTATAAAAAGCCCCCTCATATTAATGTTGATAGAGTTTTAGTTGAAAAATCCCATGACAAATATACAGAGGAGAAAAAGAAAAAGACCAGTCTTGACGCACGTGCTATTAACGCTTTATTTTATGCTTTAGACAGAACTGAATTCAACAGGGTGTCTACTTGCACAACATCAAATAAAGTGTGGAAACTTCTCGAAGTAACCCACGAAGGAACAACACAAGTCAAGGAGTCAAAGATCAGCAGACTTACTCAGGAGTACGAGGCGTTCAAAATGAAGCCAAGTGAATCAGTCACTCAGATGTTTACAAGGTTCTTGGATATTGTAAATCCTTTGTCTTCACTAGGCAAGGATTACAGTAACCATGAGAAGATTCGCAAACTTCTACGAGCCCTTACAAAGAATTGGATTCCAAATGCTACAACAATCATTGAAGGGAACGACCTCTCAACAATGTCTCTGGAAACACTCATGGGTAAGCTACTCACTCACGAGTTAGAACTTCAAGACTTTGAAGATGCTACACCAAAGGAGAAGTCAGAAAAGTCGATCGCTCTCAAGGCTCAACATAGAAGAACTGTCGAAGACGCCTCTGATGACAGCGACTCCAACTCTGAAGATCAAGCTCTTCTTGTAAGAAAATTCAAGAAGTTCATGAGATTTAACAGGAGAACAAAAGACAGCAACAATAACAACAACAAGAAAGATCCTATTTGCTACTGATGCAAGAAGAAAGGACACATAAAGAAAGACTGTCCAACAGCATCATCATCAAAGAAAAGCAGCAAATATGACAAAGGCTATCTGAAGAAATCTACATCAAGAAAGTACGCCAACACAAGCATATGGCATGAAAGTGCAGCCAGTGACTCAGAAGACGAACAATCAGATGATGCTGCAAAAGTATGCTTGATGGCTTGCAATCAGGTAATCACTAATCCTCTATTTGACCCTTATGATGATTTCACCTTTGAGCAACTAAGAGAGGCTTTCAGTGACCTGCTAAATGATTACAAAAAACTGCGTAGTAAATATAAAACCTCTAAGAAGGTAATCAAAGAGTACAAAGGTGAAATAGAAAGACTTACCGACCTACTAGATCATGTTAGAGATAATGACTCTTCAAATGAGTCTGGTGAGCTTTCTTCTATTAAGTTGTTGTTACACGAGACTGTTAAGCTATCCGAAGAAAAAGACCAAACTATTATCCAGTTAAAGGAAGACCTATCTAAGGAGAGAAGGAGTCTCCAATGTGCACAGGTCAGATTAGAATCACTCACATCTGACTATACTAGATTATATGACACTTCCAAAAAGTTGGAAATTAGTTTAGGAAAACGGCCTGAAGTTGCTGCTTTCTATTCTAACACGTGTCAATTACCGAATCATCGGAACACGCCCAACACTGTCAGACCAAACCATACCAAAACTATGCCCAAGAAGACAAATAGGCATGCATTCTTCTATACTAGAAAACCAAAACCTAGAAATCATGTACCTCACACTACTTTCAACACTCAACATGCTAAATATCATTATTGTGCCTCATTGGTCATATACCTTCTGCATGTAGAATCAAAAAGTTAGTAGATTTAAATGTTTATGCATAGATACCAAAAACTAACCAGTCAGGACCCTACAAGAAATGGGTACCAAGAGTTTCATCTGTAAATTATCTTATAGGTGGGACGCCCTTCACATGCTAGGAGCAAATGGATCCTCGACAGCTGTTGCTCACGGCACATGACCGATGACGCTTCATTATTCGCAACACTGTCGAAGAGGAATAAAGAAGGATACGTCTCCTTCGATAATAATTTAAGAGGGTACATAATCGGTATCGGTGACATTGGTAAGGCTTCCTATCCAGTGATTAAAGATATTTGTCTAGTTACCGAGTTAAAACATAATCTGCTCAGCATAAGCCATTTAGCTTATCACGGTTATGGTATTAACTTCGTAAAAGATAAATGTACTATAGTTGATAGTTCAAATGGTATACTTTATTTGAAGGTATTAGGGAAGACAACAAATATATTTTCTATTTGTTGGAAGATGCTAACAAAGCAGGTAGTTGTTTGATGGACAAAAGCGTTGAGAGTCAACTATGGCATATGAGACTCGGTCATGCAAACATGGATACAATTTCAAGACTATCTACAAAGAAGTTGGTACGCGACTTACCGAATATTTCTTTCAAGAGGATACGGTATGTAGTGAATGTGAAAAGAACAAAGCTACCAAATCCGCATTCAAATCCAAGAACGCTGTAAGTACCACTAGACCTTTACAACTGCTGCATATGGACTTATTTGGACCAAGTAGAATTGCTATTCTATGTGGTAAGTTATATGCTTTTGTTATTGTAGATAATTTTTTTAGATATACATGGGTTTATTTTCTTGCACGCAAGAACGATGTATTATCAGAATTCGTCACCTTTTACAAAAAAGTACAAAATGAAAAAGGGTTCATAATTACTCGTATTCGTAGTGATCACGACGACGAATTTGAGAATGCAGAATTTAAGCAATTTTGTGACACACATGGTTATCTGCATGAATTCTCTTGCCCTAGGACTCCGCAACAAAATGGAGTTATGGAACGTAAGAACAGAACTCTATCTGAAATGGCTAGAGTAATGTTAAATCAGTTTAGTCTACCTAGATACTTATGGACTAAAGCTGTCAATACAGCGTGCTATATTCTCAATAGGGTTCTAATTCGACCTATATCGAAGAAGACTCCCTATGAACTATGGTTTGATAGAACACCAAATGTTTCATATTTCAAGATCTTTGGTTGTAAATGTTTTATTCTTAATACTAAAGATAGTTTGAGTAAATTTGATGAAAAGGCCGATTTAGATATATTTTTAGGTTATGCAGCAAAGAGCAAAGGATACAGAGTCTTGAACAAAAGAACCATGATCATCGAAGAATCTATCAATGTCAAGTTTGATGAGCTAAATCAACACTTAGACGATTATGACAATGAAGACATAATCACACCAAGTACAGCTACTGTAAAACCTTCACACAAAGATGCAGAACCATCACATCAGGCATCAGATGAACCTCCAAGCAAAGAAGTCGGAACTAGCAATCTTGAGACTACACCAAAAGAGATGAGATTCTTGGCTAATCATCCAAAGGATTTGGTAATTGGTGAGATTACCAAGGGTGTAAGTACTCGTTCCTCGAATAAAGATATAGCTTCTTGTGTTGCTTTTGTTTCGCAGTTTGAACCCAAAAATATTGATGAAGCATGTAGTGATAATTTTTGGTTAGATGTTATGTAAGAGAAATTAAACCAATTTGAACGGAATCAAGTTTGGGAACTTGTTCCCAAGCCCATTGATCATCCGGTCATTGGCACCCGATGGGTATTCCGAAATAAACTGAACGAGAATGGTTTAGTGACTCCTAATAAGGCTCAACTCGTAGCTCAAGGATACAATCAAGAAGAAGGTATCGACTACGATGAGGCTTATGCCCCAGTTGCGAGATTAGAATCCATTCGCATGTTATGTGCATTTGCATGTTTTCATAATTTTAAGTTATTTCAAATGGATGTCAAAAGCGCATTTTTAAATAGTTTTATAAAAGAAGAAGTTTATGTAGCTCAACCTTCCAGTTTTACTGATTTCAAATTTTTTGAATATGTTTTCAAGTTAAAGAAAGCCTTATACGGTTTGAAACAAGCCCTTCGTGCTTGGTACGATCGTCTAAGCTCTTTTCTACTTGATAACGGTTTTTCAAAGGGAAAGGTTGACACTACTTTGTTTATAAAATCTTTGAATAACAACATTCTTTTGATTCAAGTCTATGTAGATGATATTATTTTTGGATCTACTGATGAATCTTTTTGTCAAAAAATTTTAAAGTGTATGCAGAATGAGCTTGAGATGAGCATGATGGGAGTGCTGAAATTCTTTCTCTGACTGCAAATCAAACAAACCAACAATGGGACGTTCATAAATCAAGCAAAGTACACAAAGGATCTATTAAAGAAGTTCGACATGGAAGCAGCAAAGCCACTTAGCACTCCAATGGCGACCTCAACCAAGCTTGATATTGATGAACAAGGCAAACCCGTCGACATACGTAAGTATCGAGGTATGATCGGTAGCTTACTATATTTGACTGCTAGTCGACCAGACATTATGTTTAGTGTTTGTCTATGTGCACGCTTTCAAGCTAATCCTAAGGAATCACATTTGTGCGCAGTTAAGTGTATCTTTCGATACCTTAAAGGCACTTCTTCTGTCGGCTTATGGTATCCCAAAACTATGTCGTTTGACCTACTAGTTATTCTGATGCTAATTTTGTCGGATGCAAAGTAGATAGAAAAAGTACTAGCGGCACATGTCATTTCCTAGGAAAAGCTCTAGTCTCTTAGTTTAGTAAGAAACAAAATTCTGTTGCATTATCAACAACCGAGGCTGAGTATATCGCCGTAGGACGTTGTTGTGCACAAATTTTGTGGATGAAACAAACTTTAGAAGACTATGAATTGCATTTTACACACATACCCATTTTCTGTGACAACACTAGTTCTATTAATTTGACTAAGAATCTAGTATGTCACTCTCATACTAAACATATCGAGATTAGACATCACTTTCTTAGAGATCATCAACAAAATAGAGATATAGACCTTGTATACATAGACACACAGAATCAATTAGCTGACATACTCACAAAACCTCTAGCGGAAGATCGTTTAAATTATTTACGTCGAGAATTAAAAAATTTAGATGTCAATAATATTAATTAATTTTATTTTATTAATTAATTTATTCGATACTCAAAAAATGTTTTCGAGACAAGCCTCAAAAGAGTTTGTCTGTCACCACGACTACGATCGAAGCGAAGCGGTACTTAAGAGTTCCCCGGTGAACCTTCGTTAGCTGGGACAGTACTCCTACAGCTAATCTGAGACAGATGCTAAGTAAAGAATATTAATTTATAAAATAATATTAATTATATTATTTTGAGATTTCAAATTACTAAACTCAGAATTAATCATTTGAAACGAATTAATGAAAAAGATGTGGCCCATTGTTATTTTTCTTACACATATATAGCCAGGCAACCCTTGGCAAATTCGGCCCGAGTTCGGCCAGAGTTCGGCTGGGTATATATATGTACCAGCCAGAACCTGAGGCCCCCATCTTCTTCATTCTTCTAAACTACATCAAATAGCAGCAGCGCCGCCTCAAAACCCTAGCACTTCTCCACCTTTGTTCTTCCAATCCGCGTAGAGATCTTCGTCCAAACTTTGGATTCGTGCGGAGAATTTCGTCCTCTACAACATATCCAATTCTCGGAAGGTATAATTCCTTCTCTCCTCCACTTTCCAATTATTAGGGTTTCTAGATTTTGGGATAGAATGCCTAAGGGATTCAATCCTTTCAAGAGGAAGAAGACCAATGCCAGTGAAGAGGCATCGTCTTCGGATCCGCATACAGATTCCCTCTTTTCTCCGATTCAATCGGATGACGGTGCATCGGACGAGTTTTACTTCAAAACTCCCAACCAAGCCCTATTGTGGTATACCAATTTCATTATGCGTACTATTTGTACCGAATCTCTGATCAAGTGGACTGTCTTTCCCGACCACCATCCTTGCTTTGAGGCATTAGGGTTACAACACTTTGTTTCTTTATAATTCCCTATAGCTACTAATGCCGTTAGATTATTTTACTGTAATTTCTTGTTAGACACTTTTACCACGAGAACACGTGTCGACGGGATAGATATCGAGTTTACTGATGAAACGTTAGCGGAAATCCTTGGTATTCCAAACGAAGGTGCCCCGCTCGATGACATCACTGATTTCGATTTCTCTGATGGTACGACTCTCGTTAGTTTTAAGAATGAGCTTTGTGCGCCCACACGTGCTCGTCCTGAAAAGTTTAAGGCCAATAACTTGAACTTGTTTAACTACGAATTACATCGCATCATCTATTCCACTTTACTTCCAAAGATGATGTCACTGCACTTGAGCTTTCTTCTCTATATCACATTCTTAAGGGGATTCCTTTTTCTGCCCCTAAGACTATTATTTAGATGATGGGTAGATGTCGCGAAAGAGACCGCAACCTCTCTTATGCGATGATCATCCCACGCATCTTTCAGATATTTGACATTGACCTATCCACTTGTGCTGTTGACCCTGAACCCAAGTTCCTCAAACTCTCTCGTCGCAGCATTGCCACTGTTCCTCCACCTACTGCACTTGCTCCTCCTGTACCTACTCCTACAACACCTGGTCCTTCTCAGTCCTACCCTATGACATTTGAGGGTATTCATCAGCACCTATCAGATCTGCAGTCATTCTATGTTGACACTTCCAGGGAACATGAGTTCCGTGACGTGACTCGGTTCCAGGCTATTGCCAACTCCTTTGTCGATCTGAAATTTGTGCAGACGGGTCACTCAGCTAGCTCTTTACCTCGAGACCCTTCTGTTTTTGGCTACCGCATTGATGATGAGGCGGTCCACTCTCTGTTCCAGCCAGGGAATGCTTACGATTGGTATCGTACTTTTGGTGCCACTCCTCATACTTCTGGAGCTGGTCCATCTGGACATGCTGGCGCTGCAGCCGATGACGATGATGATGAGGATGATGATTTTTGAGATGTTATTCTTATTGAGAATGATATTTTGTCTTATGTTTACTTGGAAATGCTCCGACATTCGAAGATATTATCAATACTCTTATTTTAATTATTATCTGTGACTCATCATAGACATATTTTATTATGCCTCAGTTTGACATATGTTTCACTTAGTTTATTATTCAGCATTTTATTTGTTTCAGCTTTATTATAGCATTATTTTTTTGCTTCCATATAAACTGCATGTGACAAATACCATGCCTGTGTTGTTTATATAATATTTCTTATACCATGCCTGTGTTGAATGTTTTATATATTTCTTGTGTTTCTTCACTGTTTGTTACTTATGCATTTATTATGGGGGAGCTTTCTCTTTTGCAATTATTTTGTTAAGTGACAACGGGTGAGAAATAGGATCTAACATCTTTATGAATGCAGGTTTTGAACAATTTTTCTCTGGTATTACACATTTTTGAATTGATCCATACTCAGATGTTTTATCGGCAAGGTTTGTCAATTATCAAAATGGGGGAGATTATTGGCCTATTGGTCATGGTCACACCTGATTTTAATAATTGATCAAACTCTGTCTCGATATAAATGCAAGGCAATTCAGATGTTTACCTACGACGTTTTGGACACTGCTCAACGATGAATATCTACGATATTCAAGACTGAAGCTGTTTGCCATTCAGAATGTATTTCCTTCAAAGCAATATAATTTTTTATTTTATTGAGTCTAGGAATATATTGTACACCAAGTCGAACTGGCAAATAGGCTGTCCGGGATCGTTTTTCAAAATCACCCTATCCTTTTAAAAATGACCTATGTTTTGAAAAACATCATTTTACTAAAAGCTTCTGAAGGACTTTTCAAAAAGCCAAAATAATTTTTTCTCAAAATCAACTGGCAGAACCCTAGCAGAACTCGGCCAGAGTTTGGCCAGAGTTCGGCCAAGTTGAACGTTATGTGAACGTTTGATTTTGAACTTGGTCACCCTTCAGTTGCGGTTTGTTACAAAGAGCTTTGTCAGAGTTCTGCCCGAATTATGTCAGAATTCTATTTTTGGAAAAACTATAAATAGAGAAGGATTTCAATCATTTCAAATCACCAATTCACTTTCAATCTCTTCTCTTCTAAAGCTTACATTTTCTCCAAAGAGTTCTCAAAAGCTTACATTTTCAAATCCCAAGCTAGTTACAATCCTCTAGTCGATTTGCCAGTGCGGTACGGTCTAGAAGTTTTAGAGCGGTTGTAATCAGAGGCTTGATTGAAGAAACAACTCTCCACAATTGAAGTTGGTCGAGTTTTTCGTATCAAAGCTCGCGTCTGCAGAAGTTGCAAGGACTTCGTATGAAAAATTGCAGAATTTTCCAATAGTAGATTCAACTGGAAGCTAGAGTTCTTTCGACTGGACTAGTCCTCACAAGAGGAAAACCAGTATAAATTTCGGTGTTTGCGTTTGCCTTCTGATCACTTTTTTATTACTATCATTTACTTTGTGATTATTTTTATATCTGTGATCTAACTGCTAACGAGATTTTTAATTAGCAATATTCCGCTGCCTACTCTATTCACCCCCTCTAGAGTATTCTGCTTTACGATTTCGTTCATACACTCTTCTTGTACTCTATTTTAGGATATGACTTTCAGGTCAAAAGGACTAGCTATAACCCTTACCATAATACCGGTATACTTTCCGACTTCCATTAGATCCTCAACCTCGACTCAATTCCTTCGACCCAATATATAGTTATGATTTACTCGAAGCCCACTACGCATATGCCACTAGTGTGCCACCCAATTAAGGCCTCATGTGTTACATAAACACAAAAGTCACTGAAGGCACATTTTGGGGCTTTAGGGACCTAGCTAACCAACCTAATTGGCAACTAGCTCAACCACTTGGGTTGAAACCTATTCTAGGTTACCCTAACCTAGTAGAAATAGTTTTATCATTGGGATCTTCTCCAGTCAATATAGATTGAAATCTAAGGTTCATCCAACCAATGATTGATGTCAAATCAGGGAACCTATTAAGACCCAGTAAAACCCATCCATACATACCATCATATTTGGACTATAAAATCGAACTATTTAAAATAGGTCCCTATACCTATTATGTAGTCTCCACCTCTTAGAATGTGAAGTCATTCGTAACCCTTATTCCATCTACCTGGAAGTCGCGATACGATCTTGTATTGTATTTATATCCCTTGCTCGTGTGTTTAAATAACCACGGAAAATATCACAATCTTGATTTCTCAAATTCCATTCTATTATGGAACCTTGTTTAGATTAATTTCGAGAACGAAACTTCTGTATTGCACGGATTGCAAGCCCCTCTAAGAAATGAAGGGTTCTTCGATTTAGCAAGTGACTGGACTAGAGTAGCCCAATCTAGCAAATAATTCAATGGTTCATAAACTTTCTTTCTATCTGCATCATTGGATACTCTCTACCGCTCTTGAAACTTCATATTTGCTCTCGATTATTCTTCCTTATCTTTCTATTTCAGAGTGATGAATGGTCATTCTTATTAGAATTTATCAACATTTCTTAGCTACTTGTGTAAATTTGTTGCTCGTTAAATTTTGGGTTGCTTGATAGATAGGAGAGGATTATAGATGCCATATGCAGTAGATATCTGTTGGTTGGATTGTTAGCAACTAGTTAGAAAATTATAAGATTTTAGTTTTAAGGAGTAGTATGACCAAAGGTGGATAGAAGTCCTAGAGGTTATGTAGTTATAAATTGGCTAGGAAAAGAATATAAACTATTTTTGAGGAATTAAAATTTAAGGAGATTAAGGTTAAGGTATACTTTCTTTTTAAATTTTTAGGAATAGTTAAGAATTAGCTTTCGAGGATATTAATTACTGATGACTATAATTTTGATTTATTTTATTGATATAAATTTGTTGCTAAAGTTAAATTTTTGAAAGAGAACGATTTTCAAAAGATTGTGATAAGACATGGAAGGCTTATTGAATTTTAAATATCAAGAGGATTTTGAAGGATGAATTTTCATTATGATAAGACTTTGAAATCTTTTGTATTGAATCATTGATTTAAATTAAAAAATTAAAATTTAGGGTTTCTTTTACATATTTGAGGATATCAATTGATAGAATTTTATATATGAGTCAAGACAATAGATTAGGTCTTTCATGGGTATTATGTAGGCCAAGCTCCTCTAACTCTATTCCTTGATTGTTGCCTTTTCGAGCCATCTAAATTCGATTGTTTTCTTATATTGCCTGCCCTATCCATCCTATTATGACCGATGATTGATCAATATTTCTATCTTTAAATAAATTTTCGCTATGCCATTTAAAGACTTTTGTTTTCTTATTTCGATATATTTTACTATTATATTTTATGATATGCTAAATATTTTAAATTCGAGGACGAATTTATTTTTAAGGTGGGTAGATTTGTAACCTTCGTTTTCGAACTCTCAAAATTTCTGTTTTGCTTGAGAATAAATTTTGTATTTGATTTCTACGAAGAAAATCGCAACTATTTTCGATTTACAAAAAGGCTTGTTAATTTTAATTTTCAAACTAGTTTTAGAAATAATATATTTAATACTGTTTTAGCGATATTAACTACTTTTATTAATAAATTATACTTGTTATTCAATATCTATTTTAGATTTAGTAAACCTATTGCTACATTATTTTAGCAAAGATTGTATCTATAGAAATCTATTTTTATGGATTAGTGAATATTATCTTTAAACTGTTTTAATTTAAGATCGAATTTATCTATATCAATTTAAATCTATTAGAGGATAAGCATTAAATATTATTTTGGAATAATTATTGATTTGGTTATATTTGATATATTAATTTAAGTTATGAAAGATTCGATCAATATTGGATTCATAATCCTTTCCTATTTAGGAAACCTCCAACCCCTATATAAAGGGAGGCTTCCTTTTGTTTTCTTTCCACAAATTCCATCAACACCACAAACATCTCATCGTATTGTGCACCGTGTCCGTATCCATCACCACCCTTTCTACTATTCTTTTACATTTACAAATTCTTTTACCGCGGTGTCGACAACCCCGACACAGCATAATCCCCAAATCCTTAATTCTAACCCTAACCCTAACCCTAATTTCTCTGGCCGACCACCTTGCCGCTGCCCTGTCCCGTGGATGCCAGGGTTCCCCAACCATTACCGCCCATGGCCGCCCCGACTCCCCTCCCTCGTGTCTGACCACACTATCATGGTCATCACCATCACCCGTCCCCTCAACCACTACCCACGGCCGACTTCTCCTCCGCCATCTCTCGGAGCGCCTACAGTCCGACCGCTCTCTGCCCTCCGTCCTGATCCCCTGCACACACCACCAGCAAGCCGCCACACCGGCAACTGCACAGCCATCCACCGTCCGAGTCAGCCTCCTCTTCCACAAACCCCCTCGACCATGTACCGACTCCCCGACCACCGACTTCAACGACGCCACCGTAACCACCACTACCTACACCATGACCACTGCAACAAATACTCACCATAGATATATAGGTTCCACGCGGACCTTGCCCTCTCTGCCGGTGACCGAGCCTCGAACAGCCGAGAAGCCACTCCTGTGAGCCTACTTCTTTCCCCTCTCGAACCTCGCCGTCGCGCCAGTTCGTCGGGCCTCCGTGTCGAGCTTCGCGAGGAACCGAGTGCCGCATCTCCGAGCGCTCGGCGTGGCCGCGTCACCGTCGTGGCTATGCCAATGATTATCGGAGCCAAAACTCTTCTCCGCACCTCGACTAGGCGTCGAGCCGAGCTGCGACCTCCCTTGCTCAGCCCAGCAGTCCGCCGCCATGACTAGGGCCGCGTGCTCGCCCTCTCCGCGCACGCACCGACTGGTGAGCTCTATTCTCCGTCGATGACCGAAAACCCTCTCCACTCTTGTTCTCCTCTTCCTTTC
>JANAVB010042619.1:12085258-12157758 GCA_029216955.1 Iris pallida | reverse complement strand
AAAAAAAACCAAAAAGCGACAAAAATGACAAAAAATCGGTAAAAACAAAAAAAAGGCTACAAAAACGACAAAAAATCGGTAAAAAACAACAAAAAAAAGCTACAAAAACGAAAAAAATCGCTTAAAAAACGACAAAAATTGACAAAAAAGCGACAAAAGGGACAAAAATTGGGTAAAAACGACAAAAAATAATCAAAAAGTGACAAAAAAAAAGACAAAATGGGTAAAAACGACAAAAAATCGCTTAAAACGACAAAAAATTGGTAAAAACGACAAAAAGACAAAAAAGCGATAAAAAACGACAAAAAATAATCAAAAGTGACAAAAAAAGACAAAATGGATTAAAACGACAAAAAATCGCTTAAAACGACAAAAAATGACAAAAACGACAAAAAATAATCAAAAAGTGACAAGAAAAGACAAAAAATGGGTAAAACCGACAAAAAATCGCTTAAAACGACAAAAAATGGATAAAACCGACAAAAAATGACAAAAAAGCGATAAAAATGACAAAAAATAATCAAAAAGTGACAAAAAGACAAAAAATGGGTAAAAACGACAAAAAATCACTTAAAACTAGGGGTGAGCAATATTCGATTTTTAACCCGAAAACCGACCCGACCCGACCCGAAATAGTGGTTCGGGTCGGTTTTAAGAAAAACGGGTCGGAGTTCGGTTCTGTGTATGTAGAAAATCGGTTTATCGGTTCGGGTTACGGGTTTAGACTTCGGTTCCCGACCCGAACCGAAAACCGAATATACAATTACTTTTTTACCCTTACTTATCTATATGTACAAAAAAAAAAAACCCTAAACCTAAAATGTTTCTCTCTCCAAAATGTTTTGGAGGCGCCGCTCCATATCTCTCCGCTCTCCTCTCCCGAACCCTCCCTCTCCTCTCAGACTCCAGAGCACTCCGCTCTCCTCTCCAGAACCCTCCCTCTCCTCTCCCGAGTCTAGACTCCAGAGCACTCCGCTCTCTTTCCCTAATTCTCCTAGGGTTCTCTTATCTCTCTCTAGATCTAAACCTAGATCTAGGAAGGGTTTTGATCATAACCCTTCTTCTCCGACAGAGGTTAGAGAGATCGATAAGTTTTCCAGATTTATGCTTGAAGAAGAGGTATATTTCCTTTTCACTTATTTTTTTCAAAGTTAGGTTTCTATTTTCTATCATTTTCTAACTTATATTTGTCCAGATCTGTGCTTGAAGAAGAGGTATATTTCTTTTTCACATATTTTTTTCAAAGTTAGTTTTCTATTTTCTAACTTATATTTTTTCAGATCTGTGCTTGAAGAAGAGGTATATTTCTTTTTCACTAATATTTTTCAAAGTTAGGTTTCTATTTTCTAACATTTTCTAACATATTTTTTTCCCAGATCTGTGCTCGATGATTTTTTCTTTTATAATTTTATTTCTAATACTGTGATACCTTTGATTTTGGGTTTCTTTTTGCATGTTGTTATAGTTGTTATTTTCTAACATTTTCTATTCTGTTACTTGCTTATTGTAAATAATACTAATATGGTGGAGCTAGGGATAATAATACTTATTTTGGTATCCATGGCAAATATTATGTTGAAGTCTTCATTTTTTTTTTCCTCTGTTTTGACTCCATGTTCTTGGGTGCTTCACAAAATTTGGAGAACTAAGCAAATGTTTGGCCTTTCCATGAGATCCATAAATTCTGACTTAGTTCGTAGTTACCACAGACAAGTGGTATAATATCTTCTTTTTGGAGAACTAAGCAACTAGTTTATAATTGTACATGAAGTATAAAATCTTCCTATGCTGACAGCTATGTTTATTCGGATAATGTGTGCAATACTTGATGTGACCTAGGCTATGAACTTTATGTTTGCTCTGAATGTATACTACAAAGTTGCTTTCCTTATTCGGATAATGTGTGCAAAGATTTGGTTTTAGTGATTTTTGAACTAATTATGTTAAAGTGCCAGTTTAATGGTTTTTGAATATTGCAGAACACTTCTTTTTGAATACTGTAGAACACTG
This sequence comes from Iris pallida, assembly GCA_029216955.1. Classification (NCBI taxonomy): domain Eukaryota; kingdom Viridiplantae; phylum Streptophyta; class Magnoliopsida; order Asparagales; family Iridaceae; genus Iris; species Iris pallida. The sequence goes on along the minus strand of JANAVB010042619.1, from coordinate 12,155,748 downwards.
TTTTTTGAATACTGCAGTGTTTTAGCAACCTACCTCATTTTTGCAGCCCCATGGCGAGGCATTTGTTGCAGCCTAGTGGCGACACTGGTGTGGCATATTCTATCATGTAGTTAAAGTTTATATTTTGTTTAATATTATGAAATGTTACTAATTGGCGATGATGATGTCATACATGCAGCCAATGGCGAGGCATCCACTGCAGCCATTGACGAGGCATACACTTCATCACTGATGATGCATAAAACCATTTTGAATCTGAGCCTTTCTTGTCCCTTTTTTAGTGATGCAATTGACAGGTAGCATGCTTGAAGAAGTTGTTCAATATGTTTAGTTCTTGCAGTTTCAAATCCAGGTAAATTGCTCGGCAACATGGTTACATTAATCAAGGTAAATTGCTCAACAACATGGTTACATTTAGTCTCCTTCAAGTCTATGGCAAGCTTCTGGAAAAATATATGACATTGCTTTAGCCGCTGCAACATATTGGTTACCTTGATTTGAAGCTATTTACAACATGTGAAGTGATTTAGCTATCTAACAATTAATTTTAATTCTTTCCTGCAGAAATGCATAACCATCCAACTGATGATCACCTTACACTGTGTTTGGGAACATTTGTGGGGAGGGAGAGGAAAATTTGAGGGGAAGGAAAATGGAGGAGAGGAAAATGGAGGGAAAGTTTATTTTCCCTTCCTTTGTTTGGATGGACAAAAAGTAGGGGAAGAAAAAGTTTAAAAACAATTTTTTATTTGTTTATGGATATAGGTATAATTACTATTTCCTCCTTGGTATTCTCAAATGATGATTTAATATTAACTTTTTGAGGGGTGGTGGAGTAAATTCACTCAAATTTCTCTCATCTCTCTCCATTTTCCTCCCACATTTGGGAGGAAAATTTTTTGGTGGGACCCACCTACTTTTTCCTCTCAAATTTTCCTCTCCCATGTTCTCTCCCCCTTTCCAAACACCATCATTTAAAATTTTTCTCTCACTTTTCCCTCAACTTTTTCCTTCCTCCCATTTTCCACCCTTCCCAAACAGTACCTTAATGTTGCAGGTTATGCAGTTGGGAACCACTTAAATTTAGAACTGGTGGTTGGATAATTTGATCGGTGCAATTTAATGATTTATTCATGGTGTAATTTTCTTTTGGTGAAATGTGGTAATTTTGTTCTGTTGGTGTAATTTTGTTTTGGTGAAACACTGAAGTATGTTGTGATCTTGTTCTGTAATATGTTGGTATAGTTATGTTCTGTAATTTGAACTTGATATAATTTTGTTTCTTTTGCTGCAACATCTTTTTAAACATGTTGTAATATGCTGTGTAATTTGATAATTTGGATTGGTGCTGCAGTTGTTGCTGCATTTTGAAACATGCTTGAATAATAAAAAAATTCACTGTTATTTTTGAATTAAATTTGGCTTTAGAAGACCTGGCATACTTGGCCCATTGAACCCGACCAAATAAATTTGGTTTTAGAAGACCTGACATACTTGGCCCATTGAACCGAACCGACCAAAAACCGAACCGACCAAAGTCGGTCCGGTTCGGTTCGGTTTTTTAAAACTCGGTTCGGTTTTCGGTTTAGTAAAATTTGGTTGTCGGTTCAGTCGGTTTTCACATTAACGTTCGTTCAAACCGAACCGTTGCTCACCCCTAATCGGTAAAAACAAAAAAAAAAGGCTACAAAAACGACAAAAAAATCGGTAAAAACAACCAAAAAAAAGCTACAAAAAACGAAAAAAAATCGCTTAAAAACGACAAAAATTGACAAAAAAAGCGACAAAAGGGACAAAAATTGGGTAAAAACGACAAAATAATCAAAAAGTGACAAAAAAAGACAAAATGGGTAAAAACGACAAAAAATCGCTTAAAACGACAAAAAATTGGTAAAAAAACGACAAAAAAGACAAAAAAGCGATAAAAACGACAAAAAATAATCAAAAGTGACCAAAAAAAGACAAAAAAATGGATTAAAACGACAAAAAATTGCTTAAACCGAAAAAAAGACAAAAATAATCAAAAGTGACAAGAAAAGACAAAAAATGGGTAAAACCGACAAAAAATCGCTTAAAACGACAAAAAATGGGTAAAACCGACAAAAAATGACAAAAAAGCGATAAAAATGACAAAAAATAATCAAAAAGTGACAAAAAGACAAAAAAAAGGGTAAAAACGACAAAAAAATCACTTAAAACGACAAAAATTTGGTAAAAACGACAAAAAATGACAAAAAAGCGATAAAAACGACAAAAAAATGGTTAAAAACGACAAAAATCGCTTAAAACGACAAAAATTTGGTAAAAATGACAAAAAAAAATGACAAAAAAGAAGCGATAAAAACGACAAAAAAAAAAGGAAAAATGTTCAAAACTAATCAAAATTGATCAAAAAAGAAGAAAAAATTTAGACAAATTTTTTTTTTTGCCCGGACAAAAAAAAAAAATACCCACCTATTCTCAAGGGATAGAATTTCCATGTTTTGTGGGTAAACTATTTACCCGGGTATTTATAATTCCCGGAAATAAATTTTTTATAAGCCAAACAAACGTGGTAATAGATTCTCATCTTAAATTTTTCCGGGAATAAAAAAAAATACCGCGTACCAAACGCCCCCTTAGACAATTTTTTTTTTTTGCCCGGACAAAAAAAAAAAATACCCACCTATTCTCAAGGGATAGAATTCCCATGTTTTGTGGGTAAACTATTTACCCGGGTATTTATAATTCCCGGAAATAAATTTTTTGTAAGCCAAACAAACGTGGTAATAGATTCTCATCTTAAATTTTTCCGGGAATAAAAAAAAAAAATACCGCGTACCAAATGCCCCCTAAAGGTAACATATGGGTAATGGCGAAATCTGAAGCTATTATTCAGTTGGTGGACTCATTCGACCAATCGCTTACTTTCACTTTCTCCTATCCATTGTTACCATCGCTAGCACTCATTTCTGCTGTTCATGGGGACAACACTAAAGAACGGAGGCGTACATTATGGAATCACCTACTGCATGTCAAAGAGAGTTCCCTTTCCCGTGGTTGGTCGGGGGAGATTTCAATGTTGTTACTCATGCTGACGAGAAATTCGGAGGCCTGCCACCGAACCATACATCCATGAGGGAGTTTCTAGATTTCCAAATCGCATCGAGTCTTATAGAAATCCCATTCACAGGGAACTGCTTCACTTGGTTTGACAAACAAGTTGGTGAGCCTAAACAAGGTTCGAGGTTGGACAGGATCCTCTTGGACCCCATCTGGCTAGACTGGGCTCTTAAATTTGAAGTCTCTCACCTTAGTAGAATGGAATCAGATCACGCTCCTTTGCTCATCAATATCAACCGAGAGAAGACTATCACTAACAAATTGTTTCGCTTTCTCTCTTTCTGGTAGGAACACGAAAAGTTCATCCCTATTGTCAATGAGGCTTGTCATTCTATTGATCATCCTAATAGCTTGGTGAGGTTGGGCCTGCGATTGGGAGCTACAAGACGAGCTCTCTCCAGATGGAGTCATTCAACTTTCGGTGACATTTTCCAGGAGGTAAAAAAGGCAGAAGATCATGTGACAGTGATGGAGGCGGCTCATGAAGCTGATCCCTCTCTTCGTCCCCAATGGTTGGCCGCCCAAGCACAACTCAAGATTCATACCAAAAGGGAGGATGCATATTGGAAGCAGAAAGCACGCAACAAATAGGGTGAAGAAAGAGATAGAAACACGAAGTATTGTCATTTGTGTGTATCATCAAAGAGGCGAAGGCTCTATATTCACTCCATCATAGACAAAGCAGGCACTTCCCTGACCAAGCTCCAGGACATACAAAATGAGGCGAATTACTACTATAGCAAAATCTTTGAACAAAGCCATTCCTCTAACCAGGATGGGTATCTCGACAACATCCTCATCTTCGAAGCAGACAACAAAGTCCTTACTATTAAACCAACTTTGGAAGAACTCTTTGACACAGTCAAAAGCCTTGATTCTAATAGCTCTCCAGGACCAGATGGATTTCTAGCAACTTTCTATAAGGAATGCTGGGAAATAGTGAAGGCAGATTTGCTTGAAGCTGTTTACTTATTTATAGACGGATTCGCCCTCCCTTGATCGATCACACGTACATTTCTGCTTCCAATCCCGAAAACTGAAGACCCCAAATCTCTTACTGATTATCGCCCTATTAGCCTATGAAATTTCGTGTACAATATCTTTTCAAAGCGAATTCGTACGAGGTAGAGAAATAGTTGATAACTTCATCCTTGCTCAAGAGATGGTAAGTGTGCTGGACCATGACCATTAGGGAGGGAATGTAGTCATTAAACTTAACATGTGTAAGGCATATGATTGGGTGAATTGGGGTTTTTTGCTCAGGATCCTAAAACAGTTTGGATTTAGCGACTCCTGGAGAATATGATTCTGCAACTAGTAGATAACACTTGGTTCTTGACTCTGATCAATAGCCAAGCTTCTGGATTCTTTAAGAGTAACCGTGGACTTCGGCAAGGAGACCCTATATCGCCATCACTCTTCATTATTGCTGCAGAAGCGCTCTAAGCAGAAGTCTCATACGGCTTAACTCTGAACCTAGATATAAAGGTTATTATTCTCCACGGGGGTGTCCAAGGGTTTCACACTTGGCCTACGCGGACGATATCTTAATCTTCTCTGGGGCAGATATAATTGTTGGAGTTTGGTCTTTTTCTAAATGAATTTTAGTCCCACATCGACTAGACCAAAGGAGTTGTATTTCTATATAATAGCTTTCCTATTTTAGAGATGCACATGTGGTGTGGAGGTGCACATGGGTGTGCCATGTGGGGTTATTTTTCTAATGGAAAAAGGACTAAATCAACAATAAAAGCATTCATGCTTTTTGCTCTTGGGAAATTCATTTCCATGGGAGCTAAGCTCCGTAGGGACTTAGCGACTCGGACTCGGACTCGGGCTCATGGGCTCATGAGGCGTAATGTGGCGTTTGTTGGCGCACTTTGCACTTAGTTGCGCGAGCCACTTGCGCTGCCACTTGCGCTGCCACGTTGCGCAAGCCCAGTTGCGCTGCCTAGGTGCGCGCTCAGGTTGCGCTTGGGTGCGCAGGGTTGTGCCGGGTTGCGCGAGTTGCTTTTGTACGGGAGTTCGTGTCCGTCCGAGGGAGAGAGAGGAAAGGCGCCGCACCAGCGTTGCTTTTGCACGGGAGTTCGTGTCCGTCCAAGGAGTCAGAAGAGCAGGAGTGTTCCAAGTTCTCCGACGAACTTGCTGGTTCCTGGAAGCTGTTCGTGTAGGACGAATAAAGCTTTGAGCAACGGTGATCATTCACACCCAGCAGACCATCTTCCATCTTTCGCCTGTCATCTTCTTCGCTGTTGTGATTACGAAATCTTTTTAGATTCTCGTAATATCATAACGATATCTTTTTAGATCTTCGTTATACTTACGCAACCTTCCTAGAAGTATTGCGTTGGAACATTGTTTTTACAATTGTTTCATATTCTCAGTTTTTCATCGAAAAATTGTGCCTCGGCAACAGCAATAAAGTCTGTCAGAAAGCTCCAGAAAGTGATCAAAGAGTATGAAGACAACTCGGGCCAGCGGGTGAATACTTCGAAGTCTTTATTATTGTGTCCAAAGAGGTCGCTCAGAATAGAGCCATGGCTCTTCACGAGCTCACTGGGTTCAGATTGGCTAACCCCCTATCACCTACCTAGGCTGCCCACTCACTACTGGTAAGAAGAACTCGAGTATGTATGCTGAGCTTGTGAAGAAAATTTGAAACAAAATTGCAGGATGGAATAATAAAGTATTATCCTATTGAGGGAAGCTTATACTTATAAAGTCTGTACTTTTTCTATTCCCGTATACTGTTTAGCAGCTAACAACCCTCCCAAATCTGTCATAAACAACATAGAAAGTATGTTTGATGGATTCTTTTGGGGCTAGAAGGATGGTTTGTACAAAAGATCGTGGCCGAAATGGGATAGGGTGGTAAAGCCTACAGAGGCGGGAGGACTTGGAATCTGCAAACCGGGGGATGTCTTTGATGCTCTTACTACTAAATTATAGTGGAAATTTCAATCATCTCAAGTTCTTTGGACTAGATATATGGCTGCAAAATACTGCTCTAATCATCATCCATCAGAGGTCGAAGTGACATCGGCTGCTTCACACGTCTGGAAGAGGCTACTTAGAGGATGGGAAATGGGAGATCTTCATATCACGCAACAGCAAGGAAAGCCCCCCATATGGACTCTATCAAACACATGCAAATTTAGTGTCTCGTCAGCTTGGAACAACATACAGGTACATAATCCTGTCGACCCTAAATTTGCTAATATTTAGAATAGTTGTATCCCGGCCAAATGGTCGGTTCTCATGTAGAGTATTCTTTGGAACAAATTGCCAACTGACGACAATGTACAAAGATTGGGGTTCTCACTAGCTTCTGCTTGCCATTGCCGTAAGGAATGTGCTCAAGAAAGTGTGAATCATGTATTCAGTGATGGAGAACTCGCCAGGGAAGTTTGGGATTGGTTCTAGAATGTGCTCAAGATCATGGGACGCTTCCGTGGGATACTTTCTAGATTATCGACGTGGTGGAGACGCAGACGCAGACAGAGCTATATGTTGGGTACTTTGGAAGAATCAGAACAAGTGGAGATACATGTCCTACAAATTCTCCGGGGAACAATTGGTGGTCGATGTTAGAAGACAGTTGCGAAAGATCTCCATTAGATGTCGTCATGACACACTGAATGTTTTAATTTAGTCTATGTACTACCTCTTAGTTTCGAAGTTCAGTAATAAAGTTTCAGTTTTTGAATATATATATATATATATATATATATATATATATATATATATATATATATATATATATATATATACACACACACACACCCCCCCCCCCCCCCCCCCCCCCCCCCCCCCAAAATAAAATCTTAAAAAAATTAAAAAAATACCTAAAGTCAAAAAAATATTTATAAAAACATTTTAATAAGTAATATGTACAATATACATACTAGTTACTTATAATATATAAATTACTACTACTGTTAATATTAGCAAAAACTCATTAATTAAATACAAAGTATTTTAAAAATTAAGACCATACTATACTTAATAAAAATTCCTTTAAAAATCAAATTTAAAAAATATTTTTCTAACTATTTAATACATAAATTGGTACAATTTATCCATGTATGTATATAATGTAGCATTAAACTTGCTACCAAAATATTAAAAAATCTAAAATTATAAGTCCAAAAATTTTAAAATACTGTAAAATATATTAAGTAAAATTAATAAAATTTTCTTAAATTTAGGGGGTTTACATCGTACCCAACTTATAAAAAGTTTGTCCTAGAAATTAAAATAAATTTAATATCAAAGAATAACGAGACTAAATACGAAGGGAGACTGGGTACGTCAAATCATAACTCGGTTTCCGAAAATATGGAGTAGGTAGTAAAAAAAGGAATCCAATTTGATGCCATCTTCTACAGGTTAGGGTATTCTTAGTTCAAGACTCTAGCCAACTTATAGAAATTGGCTAATTGTAAAAATCGTCCTTACAGGACTTCTGAAAAGGTCAAATCCTAAGGAAAGGTATGAGAATATTGGGCTTTACTTATCGCAATCACGGATCCTGAAGGAAGCCTAGTTATTACTATTTAATATTGCTCCTATATTGACCATGTTTTGTCCAGGCAGTAGGAGAGATCTTGGTCGAGCATAACCGGAATAAGTTGGTACAAGGGATTCTATTCATCGCATAACATAGGTTACGAAGAGATGCGATTACGGAATTTATGGAAGATGGATTAGTGGATCAAGAGGTACGGACTACATAATAGGTGCAGGGACCCCTTTCATAAAGTTTGATTTTATAATCCAAGTATGGAGATATGCATGAATAGGTTTAATTAGGTTTTGGTGGTTTCCTTAATTGGACATCAATTTTGGTTTGAAATGAATCTTGGGTTCAAATCTATATTGGCCGAAAAAATGTAATAAAATCAATTTAAACTATTCCTTTTAGTTTAGGTAACCGAGAACGGGTTCTAAACCAAGTGCTTGGACTAGTTCTGAGTCGGGTTGGTTAAGTAGGCTCCTTAAGCCCAAAAATGCACCTTTTCTGACTTTTGTGTATAAGTAGCATATGGGAACTAAATTGAGTGGCACACTAGTGGTGAAGAACAGATGGCAACTCTAGAGGGGGGGGTGAATAGAGTTATAGCAATAATAACCAATTAAAAATCAACTCTTTCACAATCTAAATATAATCAGAGTAAATGCGGAAAATAAAGAATGAGCAAGAGAGCATACGCAAACACAGCCAATTTTAACCTGGTTTTCCTTGTGGAGGACTAGTCCAGGCCTGAGAACTCTAGCTCAGGATTAAATCCACTATTTGTGAAATAGTAGTTACACCCCGTGCCTTTACTTCAGAAGAGCACGTCAACTTCTTTACAATGGATCGCAGTGGCGATGCTTGGAATTTTCCAAGCGACTTCTTGAACTATTGCACAAGACTCCTAACTGAGAGATGCTGAGCACTCGAGACTTAGGAAACTTGTGGCTAGTAGATGAGAAGGGTATGGCTTATGTTGAGCTTAAGAGAGAAGAGAAGAGAAGATTGGATGGTTTGAAATGAGAGAATTCTAGGCCTATTTATAGGTTTTTATCAGGTAGAATTCGGCCAGAATTCTGGTAGGAATTTCAAAATTTTGGCCGTTGGACAACTAGCAACCAGCCAACCCTAAAAATTAGGGTGCTAATTTTTAGGGGACAGAGTTCGGCCCGAACTCTGTGTGGAGGCAGAGTTCGGCCCGAACTCTGTCTCCAGAGCACAGAACTGGTCCAAGGGTGGAATGGGCTAAGTTTGGATATGGAGCTTTATGGGCTTTGGATAGGTTGTGGATTGAGTCTCAAGAGCCCAGCAAAACTCAGCTTACAAACATTCTAGACTCAATAAAATATAAAAGTACAGACAAACGACTGATATTTGCACAACTAAGCTATCGTCTGGCTTGAGCAGAATAAAGTCGTCGTGTGTCTTATTGAATTATCACAAGTATTATTTAGTCAATGTTATCAATATTTGGTTGAATGTGACTTTGTGTCAACAATCTCCCCCATATTGATAATTGACAAAATAATAGTTGTATATTCAATATCCATACCTGGACACATGTAACGACATAGCTCCCCCATAATAAGTGCCAAGCTTAAAAGTAGCTCCCCGATAAACAATGCTGTGAATCTCTGTTGTCCTGTTAATAATAGTCTTCCAAAAGCACATATAAACCAAACAAACGGAACAGAATATACACTATACACATAACTCCCCCTTTTGGCATTTAGCAATATGAAATAAATAAGTGATAACAGGCAAAACACACATAAAGGAGAAGAAACTGTATGTAATATAATGACCAAGAGTCATAAAAGCTACCAATATCTCAAAAACATAGTACATAGTAAGTTTACTACAAACCAAGTACATAATAGTAACTAAAGCAGAAAGCAGAAAATATAATCTAAGATCTCCAGTAGCAGCCTCAAGTAGCAGTCCAAAAACCATCAACGAGCACGAGAGGGCCCAGCGTCGTCCGATGGATCAGTAAAGGAGCGACGTGGGTCCACAAAAGCCGAGTCCGGATCCATGTAGCGACGAACCCAAGGGTCATCAATGCGAAAGCCCTCACGATCGGGATCTCGCTCCATAGGAGTGGGCATGGTAGGATGGCGAGACATGGAATACCGGATGTCATGCAGCGAGTTGCTGATAGCACTCATCTGCAGTGTGGTCCGATAGTCCAGCTGCGTCCAACGATCGTCCTCCAAAGCAAAACGATCTCGGAGCAAGGTCTGAATAGACTCGAGGGTGGCAGGAGGAGGAGGGGGATCCTGTCCGAGAGGAGGGGCATCCGACTCGTCCTCAGAATGCTCAGACACGACCGGGGAGCCGACGGCAGCATGAAGCCTCCTTGCCTTGGAGAGAAAAGCAGGGGCAGGCAAGAATGGACACTCATCAAGCGGTACATGGAACGCACAAAAGATCATCGAAAGATATAAGGCATAAACCAAAGATCTTGGTTTCTTCCTACAGTTGATCATCCAATCCATCATTGTGCGTGGGAGGTTAAAGGGAACATGGAAGTGGAGATGGTACAAAGCTGATATCTCAAAATAAGTGACTTCATCGGTAGAACCCGCTTTGGATAGAATAGTGTTAAAAATGATCCGATGAAGCTCATAGAAGTAAGGATTAAGATACTTTGCCAAGAGCTTACGAGGACGTGTGTTAGGGCTACACAGGTCGTCCTTGAAGCTCTCTAGAGAAATCCCTTCGGGAAAGATAAAGGATCTAGCTTCAACAAGCTTCTTCCAAGAATTAGGCTCAATAAGGTCAAGATATTCCGCTAATTCAAAGTCATCAAATGAGATATCAATACCCGCAACACGTGAATAGATACGAGTATCATCATGAGTCAAATTGCAATAGAACATTTGTATGGCACTACGATAAATGACCGAATTAGAAGTAACAAGTTCATCAAGACAGAGGTCATTAAAGAGTGCATCATATTGTGAGAAAATTGTAAAGTTTATGGGGTGTCCCGCAAACATCGGACGTGTCCGAAAATCGCTAAACCATTCATTGGATGCGTCTAGTGATATAAAGATTCGGTCGTCGAAAGTGTTTGGATCACGTGGACGAGAAGGGTTGAACAACGGATGGGTTGGTTGTTCAATTGCCGGTACAACGGGTGGTGCAACGGGCGGCTCAACGGGAGGAGGAGCATTCGACGAGGAAGCACCCTCAGTCCGAAGTCTCTTCCCACGGTTAAACAATCGTGGAGCCATAACACAATAGATAGATAAAAAAGAAATTTGAGATATAGAAAAGAAAGGAGTTATACCTCAATATATTGAAGGATTATGAAAGAGAATGGAAAACCAAGCCTTCTCCTTAAGTTTGGGGAAGGATGGAGTCCAATAGAGGAGAAACTAGGGTTAGGGTTTTGAGAATTTTGAGTAGGAGAAGTAGAAAAGGTGGTAAGAATGAAGAGGAGGTAAGAGAAACCGAAATAAAGAGGAGGGTTTCTCTTGGTCGGGTCAATTTTTGGCCATTGGATCAAAACAAGATTAACGGCTGAGCGTCGGCCCGATTCTGGAACAGGCAGACCGAATTCGGTCCGAACTCTGTTAGGGGCAGAGTTCGTCCCGAATTCCGGTTCCTGGGGACAGAACTGAAATCAGGCTGAGTTGAGAAAAAAAATAATTAAGTGAAGATAAAAACCAATATACTACATGAGTATAAGAGATCCAATAAGTAAATAAATGGATGGCAGATAGTGAGGTCACAACAGTAATATGAAGGTTGAAAATTTAGTATTTCAGCAAGTAATAAATAAAAATGAACCGTGTAATAAACAAGAAAATATATCATAATTCAATATTTTGAATCTGCCATGGGTTAGCTGTAGGGGCCGGATCCCAGCTAGCGGTAGTCCTGAGGACTAGTGCACCGTGTCGCTTAGGCTTTTACGCCTTGTTGTCAGAAGGACCCTTTCGGCTTGTACCCATAGTAAGTTCATTATAAGAGAATCACAATATATTCGATATTTATGCAGGTTTATTTTTAATTTATAACAGCTTCATCTAAAATTCCAAGTTCACGACAAAGAAAATTGAAGCGCTCTTCGGATAATGGTTTGGTGAAGAAGTCTGCTAACTGATGATCAGTGTCAATAAACTCTAAGTTAATCGTGCCATTTTGCTGATGATCACGCAAAAAGTGGTGTCGTATCTCAATGTGCTTCGTGCGTGAGTGACAAATAGGGTTCTTAGTAAGATTTATTGTACTAGTGTTGTCACAAAAGATAGGAATATGCGTGAAAGATAAATTATAGTCTTCAAGGGTTTGCTTCATCCATAGAATTTGTGCACAACAACGCCCAGCTGCTATATATTCAGCTTCAGTTGTGGATAGTGCGACAGAATTCTGCTTTTTGCTAAACCAAGAGACTAAAGCCTTTCCTAATAAATGACACGTGCCGTTCGTACTTTTACGGTCGACCTTGCATCCAGCGAAGTCAGCATCAGAGTAACCAATGAGGTCAAATAATGTTGACTTGGGATACCATAGGCCCACTGTAACCGTACCCTTAAGGTATCGAAAGATACGCTTAACCGCGGTCATGTGTGATTCCTTAGGATTAGCTTGATATCTAGCACACAGGCAAACACTAAACATTATATCAGGGCGACTAGCAGTAAGATAGAGTAAACTGCCTATCATACCTCGATACTTACGCTGATCTACGGGTTTGACACTATCATCTGGTTCAAGTTTGGTTGAAGTAGCCATAGGAGTGCTGATTGATTTGACGTTATCAAGGTCGAATTTCTTCAGCATATCCTTTGTATACTTCGACTGACAGATGAAGGTTCCATTTGACATTTGTTTGACTTGCAGTCCAAGAAAGTAGTTGAGCTCCCCCATCATGCTTATATCAAACTCGGTCTGCATACACTTGGCAAAATCTTGACAGAGGGTTTCATCAGTAGAACCAAAAATAATATCATCTACATATATTTGTACTAACAGAATAATGTCTTTGAAAGATTTTATGAACAGTGTAGTGTCAATTTTCCCTTTTGAAAAACCTTTCTCAAGCAAGAAGTTGCTTAGCAGTTCATACCAAGCTCTAGGAGCTTGTTTGAGGCCATATAGCGCTTTCTTTAGCTTGAACACGTGGTCGGAAAATTTGTGATTTTCAAAGCCAGGGGGTTGTTTTACATAAACTTCCTCCTTAATAAAACCATTCAAGAAAGCACTTTTAACATCCATTTGAAATAATTTGAAATTTTGAAAATTTACAAATACACAAAGCATCCGAATGGATTCTAATCTAGCAACAGGAGCATACGTCTCATCGTAGTCGATACCTTCCTCTTGGTTGTATCCTTGGGCTACTAGACGAGCTTTGTTGCGTGTGACTGAACCATCTTCATTCACTTTGTTTCTAAAAACCCATTTGGTACCAATTATTGAGTGATTAGCCGGTCTAGGAACTAGTTCCCATACTTGGCTCCTCTCAAATTGGTTGAGTTCTTCTTGCATAGCAGAAATCCAAAATTCATCATTAAAAGCTTCAGAAATATTTTTAGGCTCTACTTGTGAAATGAAGGCAGTGCTAGCAACGGAGTCTCTTAGTGATGATCTAGTAGTTACTCCACGTAAAACTTCTCCTATAACTAAATTTTCTGGATGAGAAGGTTTGAAAGAGAATTTCTTAGGCAAACCCTCCAGAGAATTAGTTTCGGTTGAAGTATTCATTGGAGTAGAAGTTGATGGCTCAACGTCATCATCAAGAGTACTTGCTGCACTGTTATCTTCATCAAAAGTCACATTTGTTGACTCTTCCACAATAAGTGAGCGTTTATTGAAAACTCTATATCCCTTACTCTTGGCGGCATAACCAAGAAAGATACCATCGTCAGCTTTGGCATCAAATTTGCCTAAGTTGTCTTTGGTGTTAAGGATAAAACATCTACAGCCAAAAACTCTAAAATAAGAAACATTTGGGGTTCTCCCGAACCAAAGCTCATAGGGTGTCTTTTTCGTAATAGGACGAATAAGTACCCTATTTAAAATGTGGCATGCTGTACTGACAACTTCAGCCCAAAAGTATTTCGGAAGTGAAAACTTGTTCAATATGACTCTAGCCATATCGCCAAGAGCCCTATTCTTCCGCTCTACAATACCATTTTGTTGGGGAGTTCTTGGACAAGAAAACTCATGATCAAAGCCATTGGAATCACAAAACTTTTCAAAATCAGAATTTTCGAATTCGCCTCCATGATCACTTCGGATTCGAGTAATCATGTAGCCTTTTTCGTTTTGAACTTTCTTGACAAAAATCTTAAAAACTGAAATAGCATCACTTTTATAAGTAAGAAAGAAAACCCAAGTAAATCTTAAAAAGTCATCAACAATAACAAATACATATAGTTTACCACCAAGACTGGCTACTCTACTAGGACCAAATAAATCTATATAAAGTAGTTGCAGGGGTCTAGTAGTGCTTCCAGAGTTTATGGAATGAAAAGATGACTTGGTTGCCTTATTCAACTCACATTCGGCACATACGGTGTCCTTCTTGAATGTGATGTCGGGCAAGCCTCTACCTAGCTTCTTGGTCGATAGCCTGGATATGGTATCCATATTGGCATGACCAAGACGTTGGTGCCATAGCAGTCGTTCATCTTTATGAGCATATAGGCATCTACCTGCATTGTTAGTATTCCTAGACAAATAGAAAATATAAATGTTATCCTCTCTTACCCCTTCAAAAGTAATGTCTCCTGTTGACCTATCATATATAAGGCATTTGTTTTGTCCAAAGTTAATGTCATAACCATGGTCAGCAAGATGACTGATGCTGAGCAAGTTATGCTTTAACTCGGTCACTAGGCAGACATCCTTTATTACGGGAGAGGGAGGATAGCCAATAATACCATTACCTATAATATAACCTTTTAAGTTATTTCCGAAGGATACATATCCTTCTCTCTTCATCGATAGTAATGCGAAAAGATGTGCGTCTCCCGTCATATGCCGCGAGCATCCACTATCGAGAATCCAGTTACTCTTAGTTGAGGAGGGAAGGTCCACCTACATCAAGAGTAGATGTGACCTTTGGTACCCAAGTTCTTGAGGGTCCTGAAGAGTTAGCTTTTGGAAACCATGCATATATCTTTTTATCTACTAATCTTCTAATTCTACATTGTGGTGAAATGTGTCCATGTAAACCACAATAGGTGCATGTAGCATTCCTATTTACATTAGGAGCATGCTGATGATGTCTATAAGCAGAATATTGATGATATGTAGATTCAGCATGGTGATGATGACTATGTAGAGTGGCATGGTGATATTGTTGATATGGCATGGCATGATGATGATGTCTATATATGGAGTGATGTTGATTGTGTCTTTGTGCAACATGATGATGATTGTATCTATGTGTAGCATGATGTTTATGTGACATATGATGATTATTTCTACGTACATGTGGTTTGTGAAAGTGTGTGTACATCTAAGCATGATTGTGAGCAGCATGAGGATGTCGTGGTTGACTAGTATGGGTTGTGTCGTGCTTAGTGTGTGTCTCATGTGATTGGGTTTGAGGTTGAGCAACCTGTTTTCCTAATTTAGTCTCTAGTTTCTTAGAGACAGCTTGCAATTCAGTAATCTTAGCATTCAAACCATGCAACTTAGTAATAGTAATCTTGTGTCTATTCTTTTCTTCTGCAAGCTCCGTGTTGAGTGTTGTGATTTCTTGTGTTTGTTGCTCAATACGTGCCTCGGCATCATGTAAGCTTATTTTAAGCTTAGATACCTCATCAGTGACATCCGTGGGTGTAGTGTCTCTAATATTATCAAGTAAAAGAGAAAGTCTTTGTATTTCGACTTTATGACTTTTGATTTTGTCCTTGGCTTGTTTGTATTTACCAATGACCTTTTTATGGTCACTAAGTAAATCGGTGAAAGCATCGCCAAGTTCATCAAAAGTGAAGTCGTCAAGAGTTTCGTTTGATACCTTGTCGGATGTCGCCATTAGACACACATTAGCCGTATCTTGAGGAAAGTTCTTTTCTTCCTCAGAGTCACTAGCTTCGCTTTCATGCCAAATGCTTGTGTTGGCATATTTCTTTGAAAAAGTCTTCTTGTATGGCTTCTCATAGCGGTTGCTTTTCTTTGAGAATGGACAGTCTTTTCGGACATGTCCCATCTTCTTGCAACCGTAGCAAGTGGGCTCTTCTTCTTCATCTTCTTGTGGTTCCTTCTTTCTTCAGTTGAAGTGAAGGAATTTCTTGAAGTTGCGAACCATGAGGGCTTGATCATCGTCTTCTGAGTTGTCGTCATTCGTCTCTTCGGGTTCAGCCCTCCGTCGGTGAGCTTTGAGTGCGATCCTTACCCTTAGGAGCAGGCTCTTCGAAGTCCTTGAGGTCAAGCTCATGAGTCATTAGCTTTCCCATCAAGGTCTCCATTGACATTGTTGTGAGATCGTTTCCTTCTATGATGGCTGTCACCTTAGGGTTCCAAATCTTTGGTAGCCCTCTGAGCAGCTTACGAATCTTCTCGTGGTTTGAGTACTGCTTTCCAAGCGAAGATAGAGGATTGATGATGTCGAGGAATCTTGTGATCATTTGAGTGATCGTCTCACTTGGCTTCATCTTGAAGGCTTCGTATTCTTGAGTGAGACGGCTTATTTTAGATTCCTTGACCTGTGTGGTTCCTTCATGCGTCACTTCTAGAAGTCTCCATACTTCATGAGCAGTGGTGCATGTAGAGACCCTGTTGAACTCATTCCTGTCTATAGCACAGAATAAAGCATTAATAGCCCTAGCATCTAGACTTGCCTGTTTCTTCTCCTCGACAGAATATTTGTCGTGTGGTTTCTCAATGAGGTCACCATCGACAACTATCCTGGCGGGCTTTTTGTAACCGTCAGTGACGACAGTCCACAGGTCAAAGTCTAGAGACTTAAGATAGAAGCTCATCCTTGTTTTCCAATATGTGTAGTTAGTCCCATCAAATAGGGGAGGCCTATGAGTGGACTGACCTTCACCATGATTGGAAATCAAGGATTGTATGGTTGCCATGGATCAGCTCTTAGGATGTTAGTCCTTGTAAAGAGAACAGAGCTCTGATACCAATTGAAGAACAGTTTGGCAACTCTAGAGGGGGGTGAATAGAGTTTATATAGAAAAATAGCCAATTAAAAATAACTCTTTCACCAACAATAAAAAATCAGAGTAAAGTGCGGAAAATAAATGAAGAGCAGAAGAGCATACGCAAACACAACGATTTTAACCTGGTTTCCCTCGTGGAGGACTAGTCCAGGCCTGAGAACTCTAGCTCAGGATTAAATCCACTATTTGTGAAATAGTAGCTTACAACCCGTGCCTTTTCTTCAGAAGTGCACGTCAACTTCTAACAGAGAATCGCAGTGGCGATTTGCTTGGAATTGTCCAAGCGACTTCTTCACTCTTGCACAAGACTCCTAACTGAGAGATGCTGAGCACTCGAGACTTAGGAAACTTGTGGCTAGTAGATGAGAAGGGTATGGCTTATGTTGAGCTTAAGAGAGAAGAGAAGAGAAGATTGGATGGTTTGAAATGAGAGAATTCTAGGCCTATTTATAGGTTTTTATCAGGCAGAATTCGGCCAGAATTCTGGTAGGAATTTCAAAAATTTGGCCGTTGGACAACTAGCAAGCAGCCAACCCTAAAAATTAGGGTGCTGATTTTTAGGGGACAGAGTTCGGCCCGAACTCTGTGTGGAGACAGAGTTCGGCCCGAACTCTGTCTCCAGAGCAAAGAACTGGTCCAAGGGTGGAATGGGCTAAGTTTGGATGTGGAGCTTTATGGGCTTTGGATAGGTTGTGGGTTGAGTCTCAAGAGCCCAGCATAACTCAGCTTACAAACATTCTAGACTCAATAAAATATAAAAGTACAGACGCGAAAATGACTGATATTTGTACAACTAAGTTGTCGTCTGGCTTGAGCAGAATAAAGTCGTCGTGTGTCTTATTAAATTATCACAAGTATTATTTAGTCAATGTTATCAATATTTGGTTGACTGTGACTTTGTGTCAACAACTGGCATGTGCATAGTGGGCTTCGAGTCGAGGTTGGGTCTCCAACTGAAGTCAGAAAGTACATTGGTATTACGGTAAGGGTTATAATTGGCCTTTTTGACGCGGAAGTCGCATCAGAAAAATAGAGTACGAAGGGACATGGTTGGTGGGACATGATATGCCTAAATGAAGGTTGACTCATCTAGGTCTTGCATATGTAATTTTTGTTTGGAAGATAACAACTATTATAGCACTCCTAATATCAATGTCACGGTAGAGGACACCAAATGATCTAATAGGAAGTTGGTGTTCATGAGACTCTAATTTATCATCTGAAAGGGAACCAATTTATCCTAAATAAATTGGTAATCCTAGTAAATCCTAAAATTTAGAGGGGCTTACAATCTATATACTTCAGAAATTTTGTTCTCGGAATTAAAACTAAGACACGATTATATGATTAATGAAGTTAGAAAAATTCAAAGTCGTGATATCGAACCTCAAATTTTGATTATAAAATAATAATACACGATATAATAGATAATGTGATATGGTAGATATGATTCAAGTTTGAAGATCGTTCTCCAATTTTGAATATATAGAAAATGATTGTGTATGTCATACTTGCATTCCCAAGGGGATTCTTCTGTTATGAGACGCTTATGATGACACAGGACCTGAGGACATAGGCCATTTTACCCTTCTTATAACATATACAAGATTTACAAAGAAAGGTATCAAACTCTAAGGCATGTCATGGAAATCCTCTAACGACTAAGTCCTTCATTTGTTATTCTAAATAATTTTATCTATGCTACGTTTATAAGACTGCCAAAGGGGTCGATTATAGGGATTATGCAATGCTGATGCTAACTAGTGAATACTAATATTCTTAGGTGAGGCCAAGGTAATTACATTATGCAAGACAACTAAACTAGCGAGGGTGTGGCTCTAATATTAAATTATGTCTCAACGATGTAACTAGGAAAATGCCTGTCGTATCCTTACTCCAATGATGGATGCCTATCACGGCCATGGTAAATACTCTTTGTTGTTGCGGATGTACTATAGGATGTCTAATAGACTTGTCCAGATTTATTCTAGCTAGTACTTAGGGTTGGGTTGATTAACCCATATCAATCAAGGTTTTATGACCAAGCAAAACAAGAAATTCGTTGCAATATTTCAAAGAATGACTCGAAGCCAATCAAGATGTATAGGATGTGGAATCATGGCTTGGTCGATGGCTAACTATACTTGTGTATATATAGCTATCATGGCCATTGGTGGTATGACAAACTAAGGGGTCATTCTGTGTCTAGCTTTCCACAAGAACGAGCATTTGTTTTTCCAAAATAGGTAAAGGCAAAAATAATAAAGAGTTCAAGGAAGATGGGATCGAATGCAAATACAGGGTTCCAAGAGCGATTGAATAATTCATAGAGATTTGTCAAGGTAGTTGTGAATGTGTTCCTAGAGGGCAAGTATATTTCTCAACTGTATCTCAATCAATGTAGAATAATCATATAAAGCGCGAACCAAGTGAACTAAGGTTGATCAGACCTTAATACCTTGATTCTAATTAAATAATGTCTTAGTGTGCGTCCCCAATAAAACATATGTCTTGAACAAGCCCGATAAAAGAATAAGCTTGCAAAACAAGGCTATAACAGCAGCATCAGTCAAGATAATACAAAAATTACAAGTATGCGAGATTATGATTGAAGAAAAGCACAAGTAGTTTAAATTCATCAAAATCTAAGACTCGTCCGGTGTTCGTGCTTCTACGGTTGTCCTACTGTCTTCTTGTCTAAGGCCTTAGTCGACCAAATGGGTTATGAACTTCTAAACTCTATAGTCTAGGTAAAACTATTAGTGTCATTCAATTATACCTCATTAATAGGTCATAAGGACAATGAGATGCTAGGTTGGGAGGCATACTACCCAACTTACAAGAGTTCAACTAATAGTGTATTTGAATAATGGAACATATATGTCTAGTATGAGTCACCCCCCTAACCTCTATTAGGCACGAGAAACAAGATTTACGGTAGAAAAGGAATCAAGCAAGATTAAATTCAAGGCAGTCAAACGTGAGTTCGAAATATAATCAAGGAAGGAGATCAAATATGTGGATTAGATCCTAGACTCTAATGCTATATGCAAGCTTGCTTGGTACAGTCATGCGACCAAACAACTTATTTGTAGACCTGCATCGGCCACCACAAAAACGTGTAATGCCCTAGTCCCAAAATATGTAGGACTAAGTACGTAAATAAGACAGCCGTATAATAAATATTCTAAGCTGTAAATGCAGTATAATCATGGCCAACTAATCTCATCCACAAAATAAAAGAATAAAGCTTCTTATAGAATCAAATATGAAATGTCATTTTACATGTTGTTGGATGGAGACAAATCCACTACCAACATGAAACTAAAAAATAGAAATAGCAAAATAAGAATGGAAGTAGCAAGATGATCAAAGAGCACGCCATTTTCGATAGGAAGAAGAAGATCATGATCTTGGCTAGAACACCTACAAAAAAATCAGAAAAGCACATGCCTAGAGAGATCACCAGGTCCTCAGAGGGACGTAAAAAGATACAAAAATATGTCATAATACTGAATACAAACTACTCAACAGTAAGTATAAGTCAGACTATAACATGGTCTGATATAGTATTCGGACCACAACAAGGTTCAATATTTTATCATCGAAGTAGTAAACCACACCTACAACCAAACAAGGACAAGGTGTGGCAAACTATTTCGCGACTAAATACTGTTCCAAGCCGTGATCAGGTATAAGTAAATAAACCAAAAGTACCTCTACCTAACGAATAAGGTCACCTAACCACTCTAGGTATAATGCAATCGAGAATAGTGCATGGTTGCATAACCTTCAATTCAGTCAGGATAAAATAATACAGTACCTCAGTAGCGAGTCTAAATACTATAGACTATTCCTCGGTATCGAGCAAGTCTATAGCATATAGTGTACCCATCATTCCTCAGTAGTGAACGAGTATATGATAGATAGGGTGAAGGTCAATGTCTAATTGTATTCTTCCCACCTAATGTCCTAACTCTAATAACTACTAGTCTCTATCATGCAATCCTATTTAGTAGTTGTATCCTAACGCTCATCCTATATGTATCACTATCATGTCGATACGCAAGTCCACGATCTATATGAGACTCATGATTCGTAACAAACATGTGTTACGGCCAATGAATGTAGGTGGTCTCTTCCTTCTACGTCAAATATTCATATAGTAAACAAAGAAATAAAATTTATGACTAAATAGTTACTTGCAAAAATATTTGACTAAGAAGCATGATTTTATATTACAAAAAAGAAATAATAATAATAAATTGATTTAATAAAGCGAGCTAAAGTAAATACACAGTAACGACAAGGTATCTTGTCTGAGGTGGTGTACAAAATGGCAGTATCCAGTAACTTGAACCGTCAAATCAGTGAAGCAATGAAAGCCAACATCCGTGAATGTCCTCGGATGCTGAAACAGACATCACAAACATTTTTGAAATAAAAAAATGTCTAAGATTGCCTACCCATAAGTCTAATTATGGACATAGGGACAAAATCTTAATTTGGGGTCAAATCGATATCCGTCGTTGGACCCACTTTATACCAAAAAGTGGGCCAATATCTACGGTCTCAAAAGTCATTAAATTATATGCCTACGCGTATGGTTTGATGATACAAACCCAACCGTATGTCTAAAGTAGGATTCGGATGAGCCGTGCACAAGTTTGCCCGTTGGATCGGGTTGTGTGCCTACCAAAATAGCGTTTCGGTCGACCTTCTCAGAATCGGACCAAACTTGGCTCACGTGACCTGAAAAATGACACAAGTCTAGTAGCGCATGTTTCGTCTCGAGATGACGAACATACACGAAGTTGTAGACTAGTTTGCAACGAGGCCGACACGGGGTTTCTCGAACGATACTCCTCGATTTCGTCGTGCACACACAAAAAAATCGAGTTTCGTCGAGTACTACACGTCCACTAAGTTGATACGCACCTTTCGATGCATTCGGTTCGTGACAATGACGCTCATTTTATCGGGGCGCACGTTCTATAAAAAACATTTCTAATTTTTTATTGTTTTGAAAATTATTTTTGGTCGATTTTGGGAATCGATTTTTTTGACACAGTCGACGAAATTTAAATCAACAAGAAGGGTTGTGAATGCACTATAGGTTGTTAGGACTGTCTTCATTTAGTTTTGGAAAATTTTACATAATCTGACCTAAATCAGTCTTCCAAGTAGGATGTTAGGATAATTATAAACTATTTTTAAAACAGTTTTTCGTCGATGAACACATCGATTTTTTAGACATATCGTTCGATAACACCAAATTCTAATTATTCAAATTTGAAGCTTGATAGGTTAATTTCACGTAGGTTTTTGTAGATCGAAGTTTGATTAAGTAGGTGCGAAGAAAACTTATGATGAACATCGGTACCTGAGTGTAGTTTCTATTGCAGGCTGCACTTTGTTTTCTGTCGAACAGGGCTCTCCAATGACTCTTTGGCTACTACGAGCGGTTGCAGATGGCTGAGTGGTGCTCCAGTCGTCAGGGGGTCCTCTAATAATCGGGAGAGATGATCATGAGGCAAGTTATCTGGTGTTTTGAGAAAATCTTCGCAGATAGGTCTGTATTTATATAACAGTCATTCAAATTTATATTCCAACCAAATTTTACAATGATTTGGTGTAGATTCTAGACGATCTTGGGGAGGAAGAGATGACCCCAATGACAACAAATTTTTTTGTATCGAATTTAATCAAATCTGATTAGGTTTTGGTTTTAAAAAGAAGGAATTTATTTCCTTCCTTCCTAACAGGGGTTTCCATGTTTTGGACATGCCTGCGCGGGTTTTTGAATATTTTATCTCGTGAGAAATTCAGTTGAATTTCTCACGAGAAATTCAATAGGTTATTATTACTTTTTCATATAATTATATATATATATATATATATATTTTTCATGTAGTTATATATATATACATATATACTTTTTTCATATATATATATATATAAAATATATATATATATATATATATATATATATATATATATATATATATATATATATATATATATATATATATATATATATATATATATATCTATAATAAATAAATATATATAATTATATTATATATATATATATATATATAATATATATATATATTATTTCATATATATATATTCATATATAGATATATATTTTTTCATATATATATATATTATATTATATATATATATATATATATATATATATTAATATTATATATATATATAGATATATATATATATATATATTTATATATATATATATATATATATATATATATATATGAAAAAAAATATATATATATATGAATATATATATATGAAAATAATATATATATATATATATATATATATATATATATATATCTATATATATATATATGAAAAAATATATACATATATATATATATATATATATATATATATATATATATATATATATTCATATATGTATATATTTTTTTTCATATATATATATATATATATATATATATATATATATATATATATATATATATATATATATATATATATATATATATTTTATATATATATATATATATATATATATATATATATATATATGAATATATTTATATATGATGGCAAATATATATATATATATATATATATATATATATATATATATATATATATATATATATATATATATATATATATATATATATATATAGCTCTTGTGGTTAGGAGGGTTGGCTCCCCTAGGGGTGGGCTGGGTTCGAGCCCTCCCTTCCACCCGGGGTGGCTGGGCGGCTTTGGCCGCGGCCCCGGGTGGCACCCGCCGCCGGACACCCCCCCCCCCTGGCCCCCCCCCCCCCAAAAAAAAAAAAATATATATATATATATATTTTATATATATATATATATATATATATATATATATATATATATATATATATATATATATATATATAGGGAAGGGATATTGCACCAAACTTATTGCATCAATTGTTGCACCAAACAATCTCAACCACATATTTATTTCTATCATGTGGTTATAAAACATTCCATAAAGTTGTTGCCACGTCAGCATGCTTTATAACCACATGATTGAAATAAATGTGTGGTTGAGATTGTTTGGTGCAATAATTGATGCAATAAGTTTGGTGCAATATCCCTCCCCATATATATATATATATATATATATATATATATATATATATATATATATTATTGTTTGCCATTAAAAAGTTACTTGATTGAACTTTGAATTTAATTTCAAATAGAACAGAGTATAATGTAGGATTTAGATGTAATCCTAGGAGTATACTTTTGTTTTTGTCTAGAAACCGTGGCAATGGAGCGAGTGGTAATTCTTCGACTCCATTGACGACCTGACGACAATCTCGAAATGTCTGAAAGTCTGGGTTGCTCTGGAACGAGCAATGACTTGAAGAGGATTCTAACTCTTACAAGTGCTCTCGATGCTGAAGTGGTTGAAAAATATTCAATAAGTGGGGCTTCGAGCTTGGAGATTGGAGAGATTGAATGAAAGAATGATCCTTCTATTTATATGCGGCAGAATGATCTACTTATGCATGCATATGCGATGCATGCATGGAGAACTTACACGTAGGGACGCCACGTGGTTGACTTCATTGGGCGTATGGACGATGTGCCAGGGAGCTAGAGCTGAATCTGTTTGAACTGTACTATTGAGCTGCGGTGGAGCTGACACGTGGCAGTTGTTGAGATTCGGTTGTTGCTGAGATCTTGAGTTGTTAGCACCCAATTATAAGCAGAACTGAGTCAATAACACGTGGCACGTGTTCATGGCTCCAAGATCTCGAATTAGGTACAGGATGATATGTCTAGATGCGCCTAAGATCTGGAGCATGAGGAGACTTGGCTCATGGCATTTTAGGAGTCAAAAGCAAGTCTGGGCACATGGCTTTTAAGGTGCATGCAAAGCTTTGGGCGCATAGCTGCAGAGGCGCATGCAGGTGATCAGTCGGCCATGTGGCGGAGCACAGCTGTAACCGACAAAATAAGTAATAACGAGGCTGACGTCGACGACTCTTTATTTTTTGCAAAAGCTGTCAACTTGCTCAGTCTTCGGTTAGCGTGATGATGGTTCTGCATAGCATTAAATGTTTGATGGGTGACAAGCTTCGGTGGACGCATCTGTCCGTTCGTCACTAGGCACATCGGCATAGGATGCATAATGCTGAGGAGGGCATCCGCTACGTGGCGCATCTCCTTTGGTCAGCTTTGTCGAGTCTTTCGAGACTCGAATTGATAATTTTTTGACTTAGCTGAATTTGACGTGGCAGATTCTTCACTATTAATGAAAGTTCATTGCACTGACTTGGGGGAAGTTGCCACTTTGTGCACAGGTTTGACTTGTCCTGGCCTATAAATAGCAGCGGTGAGAGAGAGTTTGCTTCTCATTTTACTTAACTTCACGAATGAAAGATGAACTCAACCGATCCTCCTTTCTGGCAAGATGTTGCACTGTAGGCTGTGGATCTCCTTGTTCGAAGAAGCTTTGACAATAAACTCCTTCAGAAGACAGAGATGTGCCGAGAAAGCTATGGATACAACAGCTTATGTTCAAATCCTTTGTTGGCAGTATTCTTCTACGAGATGGCGTTGGGTGCCTGTTGCATCCAAAGATCAGGGTCGTCGTGCCCCGACATCCATTATGCTGGAAGAGCCACCGGGTTTAGATTGATTGCCAATCCACATTCTGCTCAATAAGTGCTTCATTAGCCGAAGCACTTGTGCGTTGACGAGAAAGTGATTCGCTCTGATAAGGAGGAGTGATGTGCCTACGCTGAGACGAGTAATGCGCCTGGCTGAAACGTAAAAGTGATGCGCCTAGCTGTAGTTTAGGATTTTTCTTGTAGTAGCCTTTTTGTTGTCACAGAGAGTTTGAACATGTAATAGACTTTTATGGGAAAAATAAAATATCTAATCTTCATGTGCCTCTTTTCTTTGTTGTCTTTTGATGTGTCAACATTCTGTCTTTGGCGTATGATGTTTGGGGGCGCATAGTACTTTGGGGCGCATAAGAGTTTCTGATCTTGGATGCGCCTGAAATTCCATGCGTATATATATATATATATATATATATATATATATATATATATATATATATATATTTATTTATTTATTTATATTGTTAGAATTTATTGTACCTTGTCGATTCATGATATGAAGAACATAAATTAAATTATGAAAGCAAACATGAATCCATTGCTAGGCTTGATGGATCTTGAAGCAGTCGTCCTTTTATGGGGTTCGATCTTCCAACTTGTTATGACCCTTAATGACAAAGAAGAATCCGAATCCTTTGTCCCTCTCTTTCTGTTGATGGGGTTGCAGAAGAAAAAAAAAGAGAAAACCTCTCTTTTGGTGACCTTATCAGTTGGGGACCATAACCCTAATGAATACATATATTTATATGTTTTGATATTTCTAATTTGGTCCCTCATCAAACTAGATTTATCTCCGGTACCTACACATTATTTCCATGACAATTATACCCTTAAACCAATTTTCAAATAGACCACTTTATTTTGGCTTAATTATTTAGATATCCCAACACAATTAATTTTACATGTGTGGCCCATATTATTGAATAATTCCAACAATCTCCCACTGGGCCACATATGTAACCTTATAATTGTGTTAGCCTTAGTGAGC
Source organism: Iris pallida (assembly GCA_029216955.1). NCBI lineage: Eukaryota > Viridiplantae > Streptophyta > Magnoliopsida > Asparagales > Iridaceae > Iris > Iris pallida. The sequence continues at coordinate 12,129,324 of JANAVB010042619.1, read as the reverse complement.
TCATAAGTTGCTATCTTAATCCTTAGAGTATATTCGGACAATCTCATCCATTAACCATATCAACATAGGATCAAAGCGGCATTCGTCACATATAGCGTAACTAAACCATCAATGGTCACATATACCTGTAGGCCCTAAAAATCAAGTTGTATTTATCAAATAAGCAGAGAAAATTAAATTTTGCACTCTTCAAATGGACTGCGCAGTAGGCAGATTGCGCTACAATTCAAACGCGCAAGCTGAACTGCGCTACCACCCAAGCGCGCTATGCTGACGTGGCAATGCCATCATTACCTGACAAAAATCCGATCTTCTGACAGCTGACAGCCCGATAAACGAGGAGTCCTTTCATTTTTTGTGCAGCACAGCGCTCGAGGACAGCTGTACAGCCAGCGCAGTATGACAGCTCAACTTCAGCGCAGTTTGACCAAGTGTCACGACCCGCACCCAATATTTGGGCATCAGCCGTGGGTACGTCCAGCCTACGCCGCAGTATCGGCGGTAGAACGCTATCTAGTCATCTCCACAGTTTAAAAATGCAACCACACAGTTTATATTCATTTCACAAAGACCAAATTTGCATATCAACCCACAACAGGAAATTATATACACAAAGTCCATGATGAGAGAAATAAACTAATAACTGAAAAGATACCATAAAATGTAGAGACCAAAATATGGTAGAAGAAATAGTCTCAATATAATGTATCAAAAGGATGTCCACTACTCAACTCTCATAATCCACAAATGAAATGAAATACAAATAAGAAAAGAGTTTCTGTGAGCAACTCATGCTCTATGGCATACTGTCTAGCTAAAAGTCTCCTGCGGAGGGTAGTCCCGCATCCAAGTCCTCCTGCACGCTCAAATTAGGGTCTTCAGTCTGCTCATAATAAGTAGTACAGAACTCCTCTAACTCATCACCTAGAATGTTGGTTATCCAGTCAGGATTGGAACAAGTACACATATGACCACTATCCGAGTCTCAACAGAATCATAAACATGTAAATAGCATATGAGATGAAACTAGAAGGTAACTAGCATCATAGTATAAGAGGAAAGACATGAGACTCTATCAATAAAAATATAGCTACTGTGAGGAAACATATAAAATCATGGTAGCATGGCAAGTGGTGAAGAACATGGTGGAATAATAGGAATATCAACTATCTACGTGCATTGAAATACCGCTTTCGACATGTGAACGGCTAAGGGGTAAATCCGGCTCACTGCACGTGTCGTGTGCAGCTGCTATCGTTCAAGAATAGACATTTTGGGGATAGATTGGGTAGTTCACATGTCTACTAAGGTATTTCCCCGCCCAACTAGTACTTATGGAATTAATCGTAAAATAGGGTAAACAGGTAAAACAGTCAAGATATAGAGTAAAACCATGATACTATCTCGTATGACGATCGTGTCAACAAGCAGTAAAGACATATGAATAACAAGTAGAGGAAACTATCAGAAACGGTAACAATCGATACATGCACTTCCTGTCGCCTCGAGCTGTGAATACCAACTTAATGTTGAGTTGGAGTCCAAGTAACCTGTGATACGTATTAAATCTAAATCAACATATGGATTAAACAAAGTAAAGTCGGTTTGGAATTATTATTAATTACTCCTATAACTCCTAATGGCCCTCAAAAGGTTTGGGTGGTTCCACTCTTGGCAACTACTTGACTCCTATAACTTATACAATGACCTGCCTCTAGTTACTAAACTTAACCTCATCTGGCTAGGAGGGTGAGGTTCATTACCCTGTGTCCCATGTGGCAAGTGTGGTCAACAACTGGGCTATGACTTAAAACTTACCAAGATACTATTGATATATATAAAGTTTGGGCACCTGTCCTAAACTGACCCTAAACTCATACCTCTAAGATCTCCCTTGTTATTAGTAAGGTAGTTACAACCTGTTACCCCCATCTCTCTCATTCACTAATTGCAATTACTAAGACCTCCCAACTTAAGGACTGGATTAAATGCAATGAACTATATATCTAAATGAATTTGTAAACTCAAAAGTAATGAAGGCTGCCGGGTTGTATACCTGAACATAAAAGAACAGGGGACTGTTCAGCCAGGGGAAGAACTGGACTTAAAGAGATATTGGGCTGATACGTGAAGACACACCTGGACTGTACAGTGGTATATGTTGTTCTGCATATTAAAATAAGTAAGGGAGTTGATCCCTAAACAAGGTTTGATACCAAGTAAAATGTAGGAGACTGCTATCTATTCGAACTGGAGCCATAACCTCCCCCATCGAAATCAGTAGGTTTGACACCTCTAAACCTGATATGGCACACAGATGATGGCAAATCCCCCTTTATCTTCTGCAACATCTGAACCCTATGGGTATCTATCACTGCCTTGGCTTGAACAGATCAACAAGCATGAAATCCAAATACCCCTACTGGTGCTACCTGCTATATTGGATAACCTGGTACATTTCTTGTTGTTGACAGGAGCAAGTTCTAAGGGCACAACATACATGGCTACCTAAACCTACAATGCATACTGTAGTACAAAACAAGAGTACAAACACCAAGTTTCCTCCTCCTTTTCCTCTATGTCTCATACATGACCCCAATATACACATATATTCATAACAGTTATCAAGAGTGGTACCCATGTATATGTACTTTACCTACAGTACTGCTACACTTGGAATTCATGGTAGGATACCTTTGTTTGTACAACTGTCATCCAGAGTTTCCTATCCACAACATGACTTGCTCTCATGCCAACAGGACTTAAGTCCTTCTATTAGTATTTCTGCTAACCCGACCCCAGTTCGAACCCTCTGCTATTTGGTCCCTGGGTACTCGTGCTACTGCAATCTACCATGCTATTTTGCATCACATAGATAACCAAATAGCACATGTAGGTTTCCAAGTTTTATTAGTAACTCAGCTTCAACGACTATCATGCCAAAATTGAAATATCCAGTGACACCCACCAAAATAATAAAACCCATAGTCAGATGAAGTGCAAGAGGCTGGGGCTTTCCAAGATTCTAATAATGAATTTAGTGAATGAGCTGTCAGAATAACAAGAATCCTCTATGTTTGCAGAAGACAACAGATTAACATATGTCAGACTGAATGTAAGAGGGCAGGCCTCTCTTTCAAAGACTCTGATGATGGATTTAGTGAAAGATCTCATTCAGGATAGCTGTAAAAGACTGCAGACAAAAGCATATGACCACTTTCTACCCTTCCTCTAATCTGGACATGGGATGCACAATTTCAGGATGGTACACTGAATATATCAGTCAAGGGGACCCGGGGAAACTGATACTCTGTCTAACCTTGTAGGTTTGCAGCTAGCCACCTATAAACTCTAGGTAATGTTGAAAGAGGCCTACGCTGGTTGTATAGCAGTCTATTGATCATACTATAGTCTTGAGGAAGGAAATGTTTTGATATAAAGATGACATGGTATATGGGATATGAGTAGGCAGCAGGGGTACCAACTATACATTTATAGGTACAGGCTCATACTCTGTCCTGGACTAGTTCACCATTAGCTAAACAAAGTATTATACTGAGATTCATCAGTCAATATCAAAGGGATACTAAGAAGACTCCTATGGTAGTGTCTAGTGGGTACAGATGTAAACTCATATAGGGTATCTAATGGTTATTAGGAGGAATCTCGTATGTCAGTACAAAAGAGTAGTAAAGTATACACCTATCCTTATGTGTTAAGATGAGAAGAGTACAGAGTGGTTTATTTGTGTGTAAAGCATGGATTGCTCATCCCTTGGATAGAATCTGAATGCAGGACAACATATTAACCTGGACTCCTATATATTTACACATAAATCATCAAATTGCAGGGCACATGGGTCAGATTACAGGACACCTTGGTACCCAGTGTACATAACTATTTCATTGCATCAGGTTTCAGGTAATGGTAGGTTTCCTCCTGACAATTGAGTATTCTGAGTTTTGGTACACAATTTCTACCTGTTATCTGCAGTCATTACAACTGCAGCCATCCCTCATCATGTTTGTTTTCCTTTGACAGGGTCTCACAACATCCTTAGCCTTGATACTCCTGCTACCCCGATAGCCATAGCCTACCCACATATGGTTACTGGCATCTCGTGTGTATCCAATATGTATTATACCTAATTTAATACCACTGTGACTTGATGGATGTGTGTATCTAGGCTACCTGTTCTTAGGATACTCCAGTGTCAGATTTGTCCCCCCTTCCAACTACTAATCTCTTTCACAACTTACTACAAGCACCTAACCTTCATTGGTGTTCTCATGAGTTAATAGTCTTTATTGAATCGAAATTAAGGTGGAGGAAATTACCTGCTGATTTGCTTCGATCCTGCAGGAGGTTGCTTTGAATTCGAAAGGAAGGCTGGAAAGGCTCGACCAGGAATTCTAGGGTTTTGGAAAAACCATGGCCATGGTGATCCTCTATTTTTATACTAAGATTTGTGGGGGGTCGGGGAGATGAGGTTGAATCTCCAACTCCTATCGAGAGTTGGATTCGATTTCATCTGTCCAAAGAGTTTGAATTTAAACGGTCCGTTAACAGTTTAGGATTTGAACTAAACCCATTTTGCATTGAGGCCCTTGGTGGTTTGGGGTTTGTACTGGTTCAGTTTACCAGGGTTTCAAGTTAATGATTAGAATGCATTAGTTGCAATCCAATCCTACATAAACTGGAATTTGAAAGACCTCTCCCTCTTCTATTTAATAAATGAATAGCAATTCTATATATATTACCTATCTATGTTGATTAATAAGTCTATCACAATTATACACATTAGTTACCAAAATAACTCTAAGCATTGATTAATAATTTATCAATATTAAGTAAATAAAAAATAATTGGGGGATTTCGGGTCAAGGGATCACAAATCTACCCACCTTAAAACAATTTCATCCTCGAAATTAAAGATAAACATAAAAGTAGAATTTACCTCACTGCTCGAAAAGGTAAGGGTAACGCTCTCGCATCTCGTCTTCCCTTTCCCATGTGGATTCGCCTGGCGAATGGTGCCTCCACACGACACGCACCAAGGGGATGGTTTGGTTGCGCAGCACCTTCTCCCTGCGATCTAAGATCTCTATAGGCTGCTCCTGATAACTAAGGCTCGGTCCCACCTCAATCTCCGAGTGGTCTAGCACGTGACTGGGGTCCGCCACGTGGCTCTACTTCTCCTCAAGTGAACTCAAACACGGTCTCCCCCGACGGACTGAATACCATATCCGCGGTGACAATCAATACTGGCAAGGTGTTTAATCAACCCATCCATGCTGAGCACTATGTCAAAGCTCGGAAGTGGCATTATGAGTAAACTAGCGCAAGTTTTTCGGCCTCCTAAGGTAATGCGGCGATCGACGCAAACATCCTTCACCAAGATGATGCCTCCGCCAGTCGAGACTTTATAGGTGCTATTTAAGGGTTTAGATACAATGCTATGTCTAAAAGTAAAAGCTGCAGATATGAAGCTGTGACTGGCTCCAGAATCGAATAAAGCAATAGCTGAAAAAGACTCAAGGAGAACAAAACCTGCTATCACATCAGGAGATGCTAGTGTCTTATCGACCGCCATGGCGTAAGCTCTTCCCTGCTGCTGGTGCTGGACGAAGCGCGGCTGCTGTGTGGGCAAGGGTCCCCTCTGCTGCTGGGGTATCGTGGGCCTCGGCGGTGCTCCCGTGGCAGGAGCTACTCTCTGTGCTGCATGAACCTGTGCCGCGGGACAATCCTTCATCTGGTGTGAACTCGAACCACAGAATAGGCATACTCTAAGTCGTCTCCTACATACGTCCCATACGTGTCCCGACTTTCTGCAGTAGCCGCAAGGTCCGAGGGGCTGTCTCTGTTGGTTCTGTTGGGGGGTGGTGACTCTAGCTGGAGGCTGGTTCTGCTGCTGTTGGTAACGGGGTTGTGGCTGATGCTGCTGCGTTGCGGTCTTCCCCGAAGCATTGGATCGTTTTGTCGATCCGGACTGGCTGCTGCCTCCTCCATAGGCGTCTCGGTCCCTCTTTTGCTTGCGCTTCATCTCCTTCTCTACGTCTTGCGCAACTTTCAAGATCCTCTCATATGTGGTGGCTTGGCTGGTGGCTACGGCTATGCGGATCTCATGTGATAGCCCCTTCCTGAACTTCTTGGCCTTGGCTGCAGGAGTCAAGGCATCTGCAAATCGACTGAGACGGGAGAACTCGGCAGAATACTTGTCGATGGAGAGGTTGCCTTGTTCGAGGCTCTCGAACTCGTTCTCCAACTCTTCGTGGGCTGCCTCAGGATAAAACTTTGCCTTGAATAGCTCTTTGAATTACTCCCAAGTCACGTCTGGCGCAGTGAATCGGGGCTCATCCCTGTACCACGTGCAGGCGATGTCATAGAGCTGCATGCTAGCATTATCAACCTTTTGGTCTTCGGGGATTCAGGCCCTCCGGAGATTGCGATCCACATTCTCCAACCAGTCGTCGGCGTAGAGAATTCCTTCCGTACCCTTGAATTCCCAGGGCCTGAGGTCTGTAAAATTTTTGGAGGTATCGGGGCGCAGCGGGGGAGCCTCCCTTAGTGTATCACGGAAAATGTCAGCCTGCCACGTCTGGGAAGTCATGAGCTGCTGGATGACCCCAAGAAGCGTGGCTTTGTCCAGCGCAGGTGGTGGAGGCAGAACTGGTGCTTGATGCTGAAGGCGTACCGGCTGCTGGAAGGGTACAGGCTGATGGAAGAGTGCTGGTGGCGGTGTCGGCGAAGGGAACTGAGGAGGTGGCGGAATATCAATACGGCGAAATCTCGTAGCCTGCGGCTGGGGAGTCTCGCCTAAGTAGGTGAAGTGACCTCCGTGAGTCGGTGGGGTTCCATTCGTGGAGGACCCACCAACGTTTGCGGGGGCGTTCGGGTGAGCGAGGTTCCTGCCTTGATCCATCTAACTGCCACAAAGTAAAATTGTTAGTTGGTATGAAGATTCAAACAGGATGCAGGTCAAAAGAATAATTGAGATCAAATGTAGAATTCAATAACGGTGTTAAACATGTGGAGATGGTCCTGAAAGTCTACTTCCTACTTGCAGGCCTGTAGTAGTACATCTAAGTTGAGTACTACCACAAGTTTTGCTGTGTTCTGCGAAATCGGACTTGCATGGGCCACCATAAAAACGTGTCACGACCCGTGCCCAATATTTGGGCATCAGCCGTGGATACGTCCAGCCTACGCCGCAGTATCGGTGGTAGAACGCTGTCTAGTCATCTCCACAGTTTACAAATGCAACCACACAGTTTATATTCATTTCACAAAGACCAAATTTGCATATCAACCCACAACAGGAAATTATATACACAAAGTCCTTGATGAGAGAAATAAACTAATAACTAAAAAGAGACCATAAAATGTAGAGACCAAAATATGGTAGAAGAAATAGTCTCAATATAATGTATCAAAAGGATGTCCACTACTCAACTCTCATAATCCACAAATGAAATGAAATACAAATAAAAAAAGAGTTTCTGTGAGCAACTCATGCTCTATGGCATACTGTCTAGCTAAAAGTCTCCTGCGGAGGGTAGTCCCGCATCCAAGTCCTCCTGCACGCTCAAATCAGGGTCTTCAGTCTGCTCATAATAAGTAGTACAGAACTCCTCTAACTCATCACCTAGAATGTTGGTTATCCAGTCAGGATTGGAACAAGTACACATATGACCACTATCCGAGTCTCAACAGAATCATAAACATGTAAATAGCATATGAGAATGAAACTAGAAGGTAACTAGCATCATAGTATAAGAGGAAAGACATGAGACTCTATCAATGAAAATATAGCTACTGTGAGGAAACATGTAAAATCATGGTAGCATGGCAAGTGGTGAAGAACATGGTGGAATAATAGGAATATCAACTATCTACGTGCATTGAAATACCGCTTTCGACATGTGAACGGCTAAGGGGTAATTTCGGCTCACTGCACGTGTCGTGTGCAGCTGCTATCGTTCAAGAATAGACATTTTGGGGATAGATTGGGTAGTTCACATGTCTACTAAGGTATTTCTCCGCCCAACTAGTACGCATGGAATCAATCGTAAAATAGGGTAAATAGGTAAAACAGTCAAGATATAGAGTAAAACCATGATATTATCTCGTGTGATGATCGTGTCAACAAGCAGTAAAGACATATGAATAACAAGTAGAGGAAACTATCAGAAACGGTAACAATCGATACATGCACTTGCCTGTCGCCTCGAGCTGTGAATACCAACTTAATGTTGAGTTGGAGTCCAAGTAACCTGTGATACGTATTAAATCTAAATCAACATATGGATTAAACAAAGTAAAGTCGTTTTGGAATTATTATTAATTACTCCTATAACTCCTAATGGCCCTCAGAAGGTTTGGGTGGTTCCACTCTTGGCAACTACTTGACTCCTATAACTTATACAATGACCTGCCTCTAGTTACTAAACTTAACCTCATCTGGCTAGGAGGGTGAGGTTCATTACCCTGTGTCCCAAGTGGCAAGTGTGGTCAACAACTGGGCTATGCCTTAAAACTTACCAAGATACTATTGATATATATAAAGTTTGGGCACTTGTCCTAAACTGACCCTAAATTCATGCCTCTAAGATCTCCCTTGCAGTAAGGTAGTTACAACCTGTTACCCCCATCTCTCTCATTCACTAATTGCTATTACTAAGACCTCCCAACTTAAGGACTGGATTAAATGCAATGAACTATATATCTAAATGAATTTGTAAACTCAAAAGCAATGAAGGCTGCCGGGTTGTATACCTGAACATAAAAGAACAGGGGACTGTTCATCCAGGAGAAGAACTGGACTCAAAGAGGTATTGGGCTGATAAGTGAAGACACACCTGGACTGTATAGTGGTATATGTTGTTCTGTATATTAAAATAAGTAAGGGAGTTGATCCCTAAACAAGGTTTGATACCAGGTAAAATGGGGGAGACTGCTATCTATTCGAACTCGAGCCATAACCTCCCCCATGGAAATCAGTAGGTTTGACACCTCTAAACCTGATCTAGTACACAGATGATGTCAAATCCCCCTTTGTCTTCTGCAACATCTGAACCCTATGGGTATCTATCACTGCCTTGGCTTAAACAGATCAACAAGCATGAAATCCGAATACCCCTACCTGGTGCTACCTGCTATATTGGATAACCTGGTACATTTCTTGTTGTTGACAGGAGCAAGTTCTAAGGGCACAACATACTTGGCTACCTAAACCTACAATGCATACTGTAGTACAAAACAAGAGTACAAACACCAAGTTTCCTCCTCCTCCTTTTCCTCTATGTCTCATACATGACCCCAATATACACATATATTCATAACAGTTATCAAGAGTGGTACCCATGTATATGTACTTTACCTACAGTACTGCTACACTTGGAATTCATGGTAGGATACCTTTGTTTGTACAACTGTCATCCAGAGTTTCCTATCCACAACATGACTTGCTCTCATGCAAACAGGACTTAAGTCCTTCTATTAGTATTTCTGCTAACCCGACCCCAGTTCGAACCCTCTGCTATCTGGTCCCTCGGTACTCGTGCTACTGCAATCTACCATGCTATTTTGCATCACATAGATGACCAAATAGCACATGTAGGTTTCCAAGTTTTATTAGTAACTCAGCTTCAACGACTATCATGCCAAAATTGAAATATCCAGTGACACCCACCCAAATAATAAAACCCATAGTCAGATGAAGTGCAAGAGGCTGGGGCTTTCCAAGATTCTAATGATGAATTTAGTGAATGAGCAGTCAGAATAACAAGAATCCTCTATGTTTGCTGAAGACAACAGATCAACATATGTCAGACTGAATGCAAGAGGGCAGGCCTCTCTTTCAAAGACTCTGATGATGGATTTAGTGAAAGATCTCATTCAGGATAGCTGTAAAAGACTGCAGACAAAAGCATATGACCACTTTCTACCCTTCCTCTAATCTGGACATGGAAAGCACAATTTCAGGATGGTACACTGAATATATCAGTCAAGGGGACCCGGGGAAACTGATACTCTGTCTAACCTTGTAGGTTTGCAGCTAGCCACCTATAAACTCTATGTAATGTTGTAAGAGGCCTACGCTGGTTGTATAGCAGTCTATTGATCATACTATAGGCTTGAGGAAGGAAATGTTTTGATGTAAAGATGACATGGTATATGGGATATGAGTAGGCAGCAGGGGTACCAACTATAGATTTATAGGTACAGGCTCATACTCTGTCCTGGACTAGTTCACCATTAGCTAAACAAAGTATTATACTGAGATTCATCAGTCAGTATCAAAGGGATACTAAGAAGACTCCTATGGTAGTGTCTAGTGGGTACAGATGTAAACTCATATAGGGTATCTAATGGTTATTAGGAGGAATCTCGCATGTCAGTACAAAAGAGTAGTAAAGTATACACCTATCCTTATGTGTTAAGATGAGAAGGGTACAGAGTGGTTTATTTGTGTGTAAAGCATGGGTTGCTCATCCCTTGGATAGAATCTGAATGCAGGACAACATATTAACCTGGACTCCTATATATTTACACATAAATCATCAAATTGCAGGGCACATGGGTCAGATTTCAGGACACCAGGTTGGTACCCAGTGTACATAACTATTTCATTGCTTCAGGTTTCAGGTAATGGTAGGTTTCCTCCTGACACTTGAGTATTCTGAGTTTTGGTACACAATTTCTACCTGTTATCTGCAGTCATTACAACTGCAGCCATCCCTCATCATGTCTGTTTTCCTTTAACAGGGTCTCACAACATCCTTAGCCTTGATACTCCTGCTACCCCGATAGCCATAGCCTACCCACATATGGTTACTGGCATCTCGTGTGTATCAAATATGTATTATACCTAATTTAATACCACTGTAACTTGATGGATATGTGTATCCAGGCTACCTGTTCTTAGGATACTCCAGTGTCAGATTTGTCCCCCCCCCCCCCCCCCCCCCCCCCCCCCCCCCCCCCCCCCTTTCAACTACTAATCTCTTTCACAACTTACTACAAGCACCTAACCTTCATTGGTGTTCTCATGAGTTAATAGTCTTTATTGAATCGAAATTAAGGTGGAGGAAATTACCTGCTGATTTGCTTCGATCCTGCAGGAGGTTGCTTTGACTTCGAAAGGAAGGCTGGAAAGTCTCGACCAGGAATTCTAGGGTTTTGGAAAAACCAGGGCCATGGTGATCCTCTATTTTTATACTAAGATTTGTGGGGGGTCGGGGAGATGAGGTTGAATCTACAACTCCTATCGAGAGTTGGATTCGATTTCATCTGTCCAAAGAGTTTGAATTTAAACGGTCCGTTAACAGTTTAGGATTTGAACTAAACCCATTTTGCATTGAGGCCCCTGGTGGTTTGGGGTTTGCACTGGTTCAGTTTACCAGGGTTTCAAGTTAATGATTAGAATGCATTAGTTGCAATCCAATCCTACATAAACTGGAATTTGAAAGACCTCTCCCTCTTCTATTTAATAAATGAATAGCAATTCTATATATATATTACCTATCTATGTTGATTAATAAGTCTATCACAATTATACACATTAGTTACCAAAATAACTCTAAGCATTGATTAATAATTTATCAATATTAAGTAAATAAAAAATAATTGGGGGATTTCGGGTCAAGGGCTCACACCAAGCCCGAGTCTCAGCGCAGTCTGATACTAGCACTTTTCAAGTGGCGCAATCCATCAAGATAACTAACATTTATTATGTGGCTTACATGCCATCAATTGCTCGCCACGTGGCAACCGTCTGTACACGACCATGCACATTTCAATCAAATAATGTCACGCGTCTAATACAGTTGGCCCACGATCGAGTAACTGCCAGCGCAGTTCGCTGTTTGCACAATCTGTTGCTAGCACAGTTCATCATGCGCAATCCAGAATAACTACAAATTAGTTATTTCTAGAACTCTATAAATAGAGTTTCAAGTCCTTCATTAAAGGGATCAGATCATTATTATCATCAGAGATCAGGAGTTCTTGTCCAAGTGCTGCTACATTCTTCAGAGGCTATCGTCTTCAAAGTTCACATCGTCCAAGGGACAAAGCGATCGCCTTCAGATCGGATTCCTATAGTTGTACTTTCCCAGAATTCAATTATAATCTTCTTACAAAGTTTGTGAAATAAAGGACTTTTGTCTTTGCAAACAAAATGGCAACTCTGCTGGGGACGACTTTCTCCTCCGACGAGGAAGTGACAACTCAATGTGACGTTGCGTCTATCGGAAAGACACAGAAGACGCTGGTTGTGAAGGTCAACCAGACTGCCTACGAGGCGATGATCAACTCTGGGGCTACTCGTCGTACTGCAACCTCTGCCAAGAGCAAGGTCCGTTCAGTGTGGACTCCAAAGTCCTCTGTGCAGTCCTCTGTGCAGTCCTCTGCGCAATCATCTGCGCAACCTGCTGTCTCTACTGCCACGGAACCAGTAGCAACTTCTGCCCTTGCACAACACACTGCTCTTTCTGTCACAGCACAACCCACTTCCTATGCTACTCTGGCAAAGTCCAAGACTCCTCTCCCCCTGGCGCAGTTGGCGACCTCCTTCCCTCCTGCGCAATCCACTATTCCTGCAACCAGAGTGCAACTTAAACATTCTGAAGCCAGGACTCCTGCTGCGCAAACTATAGTTTCTGTGGCCAAAAGGCCATCTGTCAAAGCTTCTCAAGCGTAATCAGCCAATGCGCCTATTGCCACTTCAACCTCTGCGCAAGCTGTTCCAGTGCAGTCCAATAGGGATAGTCCTTTAGCTAATCTTCCTTCTTCTCACAGCAAGGGGAAAAACTCTGCTCCTCTTCCCAAGCACTCTGTTGCTCCAGTACAATCTATTGGGGGTAGTCTGTTGACTGTTCCTCCTCCTCCTCAGAACAAAGGAAAAGGCCCGTTGGTCTTTTCTCGAACTTCCTCGTTCCACGACTTGGAAGATAACAGAGGAAAATGCTTTTTAGCCAACCCTTCTTCACAAAACAAGGGAAAAGGTCCTTTGGTCTTTTATCAGTCTTCTCCGGTTTTTACCTTAGAAGATCCATCTGAACGTGCCTCGGCACCAATCAGTACAAGAACTCTCTCAAACAAGAGCTCTTCTCTCCCTGCCAAAGGGAAATGTACTGATCAAAGAGGTATTCTGCCTACTCCGGTAGTAGAACTCCAAGATCTCCCAACTTTCCAGATATCCCGCTCAAAATAGGGAAAATTACTGGTGTCTCAGACAAAAACCCCTGGGGGTGAATTTGCTGATCTACGAACTTATCTCAATAGACCAGCTTCTATGAAACGCAAGCAGCCAATGCCGAAGATCAACCTGCATCAGAGGCAAATTTCTAGGATGAAAAATCCTGACACCTATGCTAATGAAGTGAGTACTTCTCTATATACTCACGGGACAAAGCATCTGAAGAACCGAAACCATGTTCCAAATGTGGTCAAAGAACATATCCCTCAGACTTCTTCTCGTCCCGTCATTATTCCTGACCTCCGAGAACACCTCAAGCAAAAGTGGGACAATATCGCAACACCTCCAGTTCAACCACTTGAACATCATTGTAATCACAAGGTTGTCATCAAGTGCTGTTGCCAGACAACAAAACGATCTGTCTTCGATCGTCTGAATTTTGCAACTTCTGAACCAATATTAGAATATGAAGACGAAGTGTTGTATGCTTCCGTTAACATGGCTTCTCGAGACACTGGGGGTAGAAAGTGCTCCAAACACAGCAAGCCTCGCAGGCCTAGCCAGCGGTACTTAGATTTACTCCAAGAATCTTCTGAAGGAGTATTTCGACACACCCGATCCCGAAGTCGAGACACAATGGGGCATGGGAATCTTCTCCACGATCCCTCTGGTCATATCCCTATTTCGTATTCAGGAGATGATTCCTTCTCTGATTATGATGCATACAGCAAAAGTTCTGAACAGACAGTATCTTCTACTGTACCTAGAGAAGTGACAGCTTATGTTGTCACTGAAGACCCAGACGCTTCTGGTTCAGCAAATCAAGAACAACGAATAGCTGCACTGGAGGATAAGCTGAAGACCATGGCTGAAATGGTTGCGAGTATGCATTCTATCATCGTGGCCCAATATACAGTACCATCGATCGCACCTGCTGCAAACCCTGAGATTATAGCATCGTCGGTACCTGTAAATGCAGGTCTGGGGTAGTATCTCCTCAAATACTTCCTGTACAAATTCAACCGACACCCAGTCAGTCAGGAGCTGGGGGTAGTACTTACCATGCTGTTCCTCCTCATAACACTCAGCCTGCTCCTTCTTCATCATTGGAGGATGCTAATGAAGCTGTCAAACTCTTGCGCACTCAATTTGAGGCTTTTAAAGAGAAGGACAATTTACAAAGATTAGGGATCAAACAACCATATCCGGTTGAATGGAAGGAAGTTCCATTCCCTCTTAAATACAAGATTCCTACAATTTCACTGTTTGACGGCAGCACTTCTCTAAGTCAATTCATTAACCACTTTGAGGTAATGACTGTTCAACTTCAGCCAAATGATGCTCTTCTTACTAGGGTATTCGTCGGCTGTTTAGCTGGTGTAGCATACGATTGGTACAGGAGCTTGCCTGATGGCTGTATCACCTCTTTCTCGGGTTTGAAACAAATCTTCTTGGAGCGATTCTTTAAGGGAATCAACGACATGACCATGTCGGCCCTCAACAAGATCAAACAAAGACATAATGAAACCGCTGAGAGTTTCATTGAAAGATTCTGCCGAGAAGCGTTAAAAATGCCTCCTGGAACTCCGGTCGCTGTCACTATAGATACCTGCAAGGCAAATCTTTTGCCTATCATCAGTATGTGGACGGGGTCAACTCAATTTCAAGACTGGCCATCATTTATTGTCAATGCTAAAGCAGCTAAAGTTAGTGCTGACAAGTTCAAGCATTTGGGGGTACATATGTCTAACCCCGACCGAGATGAACATCCGACAGCTAGTAGCGGTAATCGCCAGAACAACCGCAAGGGTAAAGAAACTTTGAACATCAATTTGAAGAACAAAGAATCTCTGGCTGTCAACGTAGCTCCACCTACGTCTACTTCTACTCCTTCTGCCCCTCTACCAAGGGAATCTCGTCCGAAAGTAGAGTACTCCTTTGACGAGAACGACACCGTGAGCATCTTCGATTGTTTGATCAAAAGCAATAAGCTCCAACTCCCAGACCCGAAGAAGCCTGACGAGGTCGGTAAGACTGATCATCCTAAATATTGTGTTTATCACAGGTTCATTGGTCATTCCACTCGAGCATGCTATGTGCTCAAAGACAATATTCAAGAGTTAATCAATGCTGGTGTTGTCACTCTTCAACAACATGAGAAGACTGTTACCACGAACATGGTCTCAGTACAGTTCGGTAACTTACCTCCACAGATGGTACATCATGGTGTCATCCCTATTCCCAAGGCCACCCTTGAGATCGAGAATCTCCCTCCTCCATGGAGTGAAGGTCTCGTTCCCCTATCTCTTGATAATGGCGAGATTATGTGGATCCACCCGGACCTTGTTGCAAACTTCGAGGCTCCTTCTAAGCAAAAAGACCGCTCCAAGGGTAGAACAAAGATCTGCAATATGGTATCTTTTGACCCCATAGTTGAAGAGAAAATCTTGCTGGGTACCAGGTCAGGGAAAGCCTATCTACGGGAATTTCCTGAAACTCAAGAAAACCCTGCTTCTTCTTCTGAGACCGCTCCAGTGCAACCTGCTTCTACTGAGGGCATCCCTGCTGTGCCTTCACCGGTTTTAGAACCCATTCCCCCTAAGCCGACAGCAGCCGACAAAGGCAAACAACAAGTCCGCTTTGACAAGCCTTTGAAGAAGTTATCCCCTTCTGGACTTGAGAAACCATACAATTTTGATATTTTAGCTCAACTAGCTAATACACCGGCTACGCTGTCGATCTTTGAGCTCTTGCGCATCTCCAAAGAGACTCGAGAAACCCTGAGTGAAGCTCTCATACAGGCGAAAACCTGCTTAACTTTTCTAAAGAAGCCCGAATCAGAGCCAGTTTCTTGCTTCCACTGTCACAGTGTGTTGGAGTTAATCCCAAATATTACCTTCACACAGGATGATATGCGGATGGAAGACAATAGGCATGACCGTCCTCTATACTATACAGGATACATCGACACGATGAAGGTCGATCGTATTCTGATAGATCCTGGGTCAGCACTCAGTATCATGCCGAGGATAATACTAGACGCACTGAAGATCCCAGTACATAGTCTTTCTAGCACAATCACCACCATCTTGGGGTTCAACCAGGGAAGAAGTGAGCCTCTGGGCAAGATTCGCCTAAAACTCCAAATAGGCAATCTCTGCACGAAGGTGACCTTCTATATTATAGATAACCATGGTTGTTCTTACAATGCTCTTTTGGGGAGACCATTACTTCATGAACACAATATTGTTACTTTAACTCTCCATCAATGTTTCAAGTACATTGATGACAATGGAGAGGTTCAAAAAGAGGTTGCGGATCTTTACCCTTTCAAAGGTGTCGAAGTATATTGTAATGATGATCGTATGTATAAAGATGAGTTCATGAAGGTAGTACTGGCTTTAGATACTGAAGAAGACCAAGAAGCAAGGCCCAATGACACCCTCATTATACCTGTTAAAGGGCGTGTTTCTCATCCTCAGTCTTCCAAACCACTGGCTATTCACTTGCCAGTCCGGAAGCAACCAACCGATGGTGGTCAAGATCAAAGAGAGCTTACCTCTTCTGAGCCACTTGTTATCGACCTACGTCGTAACAAGGATAAAGGCAGCTCACCTTTTCTGAGCCACTTGTTAACGATTTATCTCGTAACAAGGATAAAAAGGAGCTCACCTCCTCTGAGCCACTTGTTATTGACCTTCGTCGTAGCAAGCTTCCTCCACGTTCTTCTTTTCCCCCTCTTGTAATCAATCTGACCAAGCCTGCTAAGGCTAAAGGTCCTGTTGTAAATACAGATGTACAAATCAATGAAAAAGCATCTCCTTTCCAGTATACTGATATCATTTATCATACTAAATGCTATTTGGATATGTTAGATAGCTTTCAGTCATTTACAATGGGAGTTGTACAGTCTCTTCAAACAGAGGTCTTACTCGAATACCCAGATGACTCATGTTTTGTTGTCCCCTCTCGAAAGAGAGGTGAGAGTCCAATACTTTTTAGTAAAGGGCCAGAACAAAAATTCAACTATACGGATGATAGCAAAAATAACGATATGGGACGTCTCCAACTTCATCGTTATAGTCAACAATCAAAAGACATCATCCGAAAGATGGGTTATGACTTCAAGAATGGCCTCAACTATGGTAAGGGTAGACGAACTCCTATCCGTACAGTTGTTCCGAAAGGAAAATCAGAGATGTACTACAGCAGGACAAAAAGAGGTCTCGGATATGCGTCACCTCCAGTCTTATCTCCAGCAGCCTCCGAGTCTGATAGTGAGGAACGTTCTAATTCTTCTAATTCCAGATCATGGGATTCTGACACCAGCATCGGTCAAGTTCATCGATTGATCGTATCTTCTAACATGGTCTCCGCTGAACTCCTGAAAGGTTATGACGAAGATGTCGAAGAAAATCCCAAAACAGATGCTTGGACTCAACGAATGAATACCCAATGGGAACTCCGATTCAAACAACGAGAACCTCCTACCGAAGATCAATTGGTTCAATTTGACTTAGGAGAAAACGGGTCACCACGTCCAATATTCATTAGCAAGAACCTTCCAGAGGCGGATAGGCAAGAATTAATTCTTCTTATTCGAGAATACATTGATATCTTCGCCTGGAGTTATGAAGACATGTCAAGTTTAGATCCTAAAGTTGCTACTCATAAATTAAATATTTTGCCTAATGTAAAGCCAGTCAAACAGCAGCAAAGGCGATTCAAGCCAGAAATGATGGACGCAATCGATGATGAAGTCAAAAAGCTCATAGCTTGTGGCTTTATTCGAGAAGAACAACATCCAGATTGGGTAGCCAACGTTGTCCCAGTCTTGAAGCAAACTGGCAAAGTTCGAGTTTGCATCGACTTCCGGGATCTTAAAGAATCCTGTCCAAAAGATGAGTTTCCTCTCCCTATCACAGATGTCATGATTGACAACACTTGCAGGTTCGAAAGGATATCCTTCATGGATGGATTCTCCGGATATAATCAGATTCGGATGAATCCTGAAGATGAAAAACACACTTCTTTCTGCACTCCTCACGGAGTCTACTGCTATACCGTGATGCCATTTGGTGTCAAGAACGCTGGTGCAACTTACCAACGATCTATGAGTACCATCTTTCGAGATCATCTGCGCAAGACTGTCAAATGCTATGTGGACGATATTGCTGTCAAGAGTCGTTTAAAGGAAGATCACATCCAGGATTTAAGAACTATCTTCAATCTAATGCGCCAACATCAGCTGAAAATGAATCCTACTAAGTCATTCTTGGGTGTCTCTAGTGGTAAATTTCTCGGCTTCGTCATTACCTCTAAAGGTATACACGTGGATTCCGAGAAGATCAAAGCCATTCAAGAGATGCGTCCTCTGCACAACCTAAAAGAGCTACGAGGATTCCAAGGTCGACTTGCGTACATCAGGAGACTTATTTCAAATATGTCTGGACGCTGCAGACCATTTACCCAGTTAATGAAGAAGGGTGTATCTTTCATTTGGACTGAAGAATGTCAACGAGCATTTGACGACATAAAACAATATCTCATGAACCCACCAGTCTTGGTGCCACCAATCTTGGGCATACCATTCTTAATGTATGTCCGTGCTATGGACCATTCATTGGGTGCTTTACTTGCCCAGAAGAACAAAGAAGGCCATAAACAAGCCATCTACTATCTTAGTCATACTATGATTAGTGCTGAACACCGTTATAGTCCAGTTGAGAAAGAATGCTTAGCTCTTATGTTCGCTGTTCAAAAGACAAGGCATTACATCATTGGATAAACTATTCATGTCATATCCCGAGTTAATCCTCTTCGGGTATTAATGAAGAAACCCAGCACACTCAATTCTCGGTTAGCTACATGGGCCATTCTGTTAGCCCAATATGACATGGTATATGTTCTACAAAAGTCTGTTAAGGGTTATGCATTAGCAGACTTTTTAGCGGCTCATCCTATTCCAGAAATATCTAAACTTTATGATAAAATTCCAGACGAGACATTAGAATCAAATATGATCTCCGAAGAATTTCTTACTTGACGTCTATTCTTTGACGGTGCATCCAGGATCGGGCCGGATGGTGCCATTGTCACAGGAGTTGGGGTTGTTCTTGTTTCTCCAGACGGGTCAACTATCCAAAGAGCCTATTCCCTAGATGAACCCTGCTCCAACAACATAGCAGAATACAATGCTCTACTCATTGGCCTTCAATTAGCTAAACAACTAGATGTCGAATATCTTGAAGTTTATGGAAACTCCAAGCTGGTTGTTAACCAGGTTAGAGGAACCTATGAAGTTCGTCATCAAGATCTAGTGCCTTATCATGAAGCGGCAATCAATATGGCTACATCATTTAAAGCCTTTTTCATCGAATATGTCCGCCGAGCTTGTAATATTGAGGCAGATGCTTTGGCCAATCTTGCAGCAGTCTTAGCCATACCTGTCAAAAGACAACAGGTGGTGGTTGTCTCTAATCGGAAATTATTTTGCATCGAAAACAATCGTAATATTGAGTTCAGTAATTTTACTGAGGCCAATATTATCAATGAAGATTGGAGAGCTCCCTTCATCGACTTCGTGGTCCATGATATACTTCCTGAAGATCCCAAGGAGGCTACGAGTATTCATCGACGATCTCTGCGATTCTACTACAATCAGACTACTAAGACTCTCTACCGGTGGACTTATGACGGTCTTCTCTTACGCTGTCTTGCTGGTGATGAAGCAAAGCAAGTGTTACGTGAAGCTCACGATGGTGTTTGCGGAGCACATCAACCTGGTCCTAAACTACAAGACTGTATCCGACGCATAGGTTACTATTGGCCCTCTATGGTATCGGATGCCATCGAATATGCAAGAAAATGTCGAGCTTGTCAAATCCATACAGATTTCATCCATCAACCGTCGGAATTTCTGCATCCAACTGCTACTTTTTGGCCTTTTGAAGCTTGGGGCATGGATATTATAGGTCATATCAATCCTCCTTCTTCTAAAGGACATCGGTTCATACTAGCTATAACCGATTATTTCTCCAAATGGGCTGAAGCTATACCTCTGGCTGAAGTTAAAACCAGTAGCGTCATCAACTTTGTCAAACACCATGTCATCTATAGATTTGGTGTACCTCGAAGGATCATTCACGACAATGGACCACAGTTTATTAGCCAGAAGTTTACCAGGTTTTGTGACGATTATCGGATTGGCAATGTCGCTTCGACAGCTTACAATCCTGCTGCTAATGGTTTAGCTGAAGCATTTAACAAGACTATTATCAAACTCCTTAAGAAGTTTATATCTACTAACAAACAAAATTGGAGTGAGAAACTTGGAGAATGTTTATGGACCTACCGTACTACGGTCCGTAACCCTACAGGATGTACACCTTTTTCTCTTGTGTATGGTTGTGAAGCAGTTCTACCTTTGGAACTTCAGATCCCATCCCTGCGGATTGCCATTACCAACGAGCTCACTACAGAGAACAACGATCTCCTTCGACTTCAAGAATTAGAAGTGCTCAACGAAAAATGGTTATTGGCTCAACAGCATATTGAGTTATATCAAGCCCGAATCTCAAAAGCTTTTAATAGCAAAGTTAAGGTCAGAGCTTTTCAGAAAGGAGAACTGGTTCTAACCGTCAGACGTCCTATGACCATGACTCATATGAGCAAGGGCAAATTCGACGCGAAGTGGGAAGGTCCATATATTGTGAGCAAAGTTTTCTCAAATGGAGCCTATCAACTTACAGAGTTGGACGGTCGAGTTGCAATGATGCCTATAAATGGCAAATTCCTTAAAAAGTACTATGTATGAATGTAAAAAGAATTTCTTGTAAATATGACAAAACAGTTCATAAATAAAATTTTATTTTATTTCATCATAAATGGTGTTACAAGCTATCATGGACGAGAATCACTATCGTCCTTCTTGAAGACAGGACGAGGACCACTACCGTCCTTTTTAAAAATGTAATCGGCAAAAGAGCCGAGAACATCCTGGCTCGAACCCACCAGAAATTTACAAGCGGCCATCCTCATGGCTTCCTCCTCGTCCATCGTCCCTGGTTCAAGTAGGAAGTCCAAGATATCCCGCGGTGGCTTGGGTGCAGACGAACCTTCGCCCGCTTCCGTCTGCTTCGGCTGGTTTACTTCGGCTGGAGGTTCCTCCGTGATTTTTTCAACCTTCGGGACAATCTCAGCCTTCTTGGATGCATCTTCAGACGACATTTTTGTGTTGAAGAGTGAAAGTGATTATTCCATTTCAATTTCTGTTCTATTTATAGGCAGAAATTCTTAAAACATCGAAGCGATGCGTTCTTCGCAACATTCATTACATTCATTTGACAGTTTATCTGTTCATTACTTCTATCTGACGGTTCTCCTGTTCATTTCATTCATCCGACGGTTTATCCGTTTATTACATTTATTCGACGGTTTACCCGTTCATTACATCCATCCGACGGTTCACCCGTTCATTCCATCCATTCGACGGTTCACCCGTTCATTCAATTCATCTGACGGTTCATCTATTCATTCCGACGGTTCATCCGTTCATACATTTTGACGATTCATCCGTTCATTCATATCAGCAACTTGTCACGTATTTATTTCTGATTAAGTTGTCTACCGAAATAATGATATTCAACGAATTATATTCTGCCATGTCCACATTACCTCTGAGCAGATATGATGAATCTAATTATTTTCTAAATCAAGAAATATATCATGTTCTGAACCTCTGAATATATTTTCCATCGCTATTATTTATATCCTTAATGGGATATATAAAAAATAATAGAGCCACAAAAATAATGTCTTTTCATTGATCAAAATATAAGGCATTACAAAAAGATATATCATAAAGAAGGAAAAAGTACAAAAGGTCTTCCTTCACTCAATTGGTGGGGTCATCAAACTAGCTATCTGTTGCTTCAATGCTTGAAGTCGTCCTTCACGCGAATCCAACACCCACCTTTTAGCTTCCGCCATTCCAGATTCATCATCAAAGGATGGCAAGGTCACTAGGCGGCGAGCGATTTCATCTTGATGGGAAGTGAAAAACTCATTCTTCTCATGGGTTAGAATGTCTAGTTGCTGAACGGCAGCTTCATGCTGTGTCGTCTCTTCCTCAAGAGCAAGCTGAACGATTTTCAACTCTTCCTGAAGACGAGCAAACTCTGCTTTTAGCTCAACAACCTTCTTTTCTTTTTCCCCAGCAGCAGATGCTAATGTTTCCATCCGGGAATCATACTCTGAAGCCTTTGTGGCATAAGTGCCCAAAAAAGTCTGGAAAACAGCTTTTGTGACTTTAGCTTCGCGAGTCATCCTTTTAAACTCAGTATTCACTAGGGGCTCTATCTCCCTCCGATTAAGATCTTTATAGATCTTAATTGATGCCTCCAGCTCATCCAATATGTGTTCAAGATAGGCAGCTTGAGCTTCATCGCCTTGACTTCGGATAGCACCTATCAGATAAGTAGTTGGGGTTCTAACGGTGATGAAACCAACATTCTCTCTTTCCATTACCCTTTCTACTAAGGGTCCTAAGGAAGTGAAGAAGAGGTTGGTGAAGGAACCAACTATAAATCTGTTGGTAGCCGCTGCACCGGGTGTAGCGACTACTCCCGTGGAAGTTGAAGCAGCAGATGCTTGTACAGGTGGACGCTCAGCTTCTTGAACATTAATTGAGGTCTCTCTGGACAAGGGAGCCATGGTGGAGCTAGTCGCCCCTCCCAGATGTTCCTCTGCGAAATCAAATAAACACCATCAGTTTGTTGTCATTTGCGACTATCAAAAAGGATCAAAAATAAGGGCAAGCTTACCATTGCTGGGTCTAGTGACAAGTTTGTCGTCTGTTGGCACAGGTTGCAGCCTAGCAGAAGTAGCTTCAGACATTACTGCCTAACTACTTCCTGCTTCGGAGCCACCTGAAAAATGTCGGCTGCTGCTAGCTATTGCTGTTGTTGGCACTATATCAGTGCATACTGGAGGAATTGGAGAAGATTGAATTTCTGTATAAATGAAAGTTAAGATGTCAGTCATTTAATCTATAAAAGAAGATTATCAATATCAGCCAATACCTCTTGGATCAGCGACAGTAGCTTCTTCCGGTGCTATATCAGCATTCTTTTCTTGGGATGTATGAGCATCAGCATCCTCTTCCGGATTCGGAGTATGATCAATAGTCTCTGTTGATGTTTCTTCATCATCCGCATCTTCTTCTCGGGCTTCCTCGCTATTACTTGCGGCGACCGGATCTATATCATCATGGAGGCCGAAGTCACAGCCTTCTAGAGCCTCAATCATTAATTTGTCTTCTTCAGCACAAAGTGATCTTAGAGAAGCTGGAAGATGGGCAGTTTTCGGTGCAAGTGTAGGCGATCGCAATACGTCGAGAGACGTTTCTGACTCGTTGATTGGAATCAGAGTTGCAATCGCCTCTCTTATTTTTGTAGCTTCATCCTCTGTCTCCGCGATCTCCTCTTTTGTCTCTACAACCTCGTCCCTCTTCTCTGCACTGGAAGATTCATGTCTGGGCTCAGGGGCAGGTGTAGGAGACGGCATCATAACTCCGGCGACCGCACTTGTCAAGACCGATGCCAGGATAGGTCTTGGAGGAGTGACTACTTTCTTTCTTCTGAAGACTATTTTCTTTCTATGTAGAGGTCTCTCCGGGCTCTCTACGTCTATAGCATGTTCTTATCTTTGAATGGAGGTCGGGGTTGTCGCCTCTTCTCTCTGAATTGACTCAGCCTGTTGCCGAGATTGCGACCGGGTAGTGACCCTTTCCGATGATTCAAAAACAATCTTCTTCTTAGAGATTGGAGAAGAAGGTTCTTCGGCCTTCCTCTTCTTCTCCTTGGCCGGAGATCTTACCACTTTTAGGGAGACGTGCAGCGGCTCGTAGACTTCTTCAGGGAAGTTAGCTTCCCTCGAAGCTTCTAATGGTGCATCAGTCGGCTCATGCTCCTCATCATTACCAGGAAGCAGCAGAACAGGTGCTCCTTTCTTAAATCGAGTCGCAGTTGCGAAGCTTTCTACCAGATTGAAGTTTTCAGCAAAAGTGTTTGCTGATGTATAG
Organism: Iris pallida; assembly: GCA_029216955.1. Taxonomy (NCBI): domain Eukaryota; kingdom Viridiplantae; phylum Streptophyta; class Magnoliopsida; order Asparagales; family Iridaceae; genus Iris; species Iris pallida. The sequence continues at coordinate 12,105,040 of JANAVB010042619.1, read as the reverse complement.
AAGATCAAGTACGTATATAGCATATGAGGACCTCGATTATTTCTGGACGGCATCGAAAACGTCGTCCTGGTGTTCCGAGCATTGTAATATGCCCAAGCCCGGGCTCCATCAATTAAAAACCCTTTTCCTTACAGGCATGTGATAGCATCACCTACATGGAACTGGTCATAACCGAATTGGTGCGCAAAACGGATGGGAAGATAAGGCTCGAGATAGCATTCATCCTCGAACCGATATACCAGGTATGACGGTCGGATTGTCCTCAGCCAATCGAAAGCTGTGTGGCCCAAAGGCTGCATCCTCCCGGAGTCCACAAGGTTTGTAGACATATGCTCATAACCGACCGGAGGGGTAATGCAGTAGAAGCTCCATCCTCTACCGAGATTCAGTGCGCGTCAGTAATCTCTCAAAGTGGTGTAAATTCACTTGCATCCAGAAAATCTTCTCAAAAAGCTGCCACCCACTGCCTCCATATCCGGATTCATTAGTGAAGGATGGTGTAGAAGCAGCCATCCGAATAAGTATGTGTATGGCAGTTCCAGCCGGGGGAAGTGTCCTTTCTGGCCTTTCCTTTTAATCATTGAATCGACGAAGTGGCGAAGGCCGGCGTTCACTATGCACGTCATTGCTGATAGCAGATCCATCTGGTAGCCGAAGACCAGACGGACAGCAGCGAAAAGTATACCGTGGTGGAAGCGGTCAACTACACTGGCCCCGGGGACGACGTATCGTCGAAGCCAGTAAGTGAGGAAACCCGCCAACTGGGCCTCCTTCGACATGGGCCTATAGCCCATCCTCATGTAACTCTCAATAATGTTATCTTTCTTAAGAGGGGGATATTGAAGATCATCCTCGATCTTGATATTCATATCTCCATGTGTCTCCATTAGCCCTATCACTTCACTATTGCTGAGTGGTCGAAAAAAAGTTAGAATTGCAATTTTCGTGCTCCTTGGTCTTCTTCTCAATGATGTGGTTGAGGAAGAGATATGACAACCATTTAGTGGAGTAGCAGGTGCCAGATGTTCCACTCTTATAATATAGAGAGCAAATCTTGTAGTGGCAGAGGAGTTCTTCAAAGACAGATACCATATCAACATTCTCCTCACGCAGTTTGTCCAATTCATAGTTTGTTGGGACAAACTCTTCGTAGGGGATATCCCCCATTGGCAGGCCGGAGATGTACTTCATCTCGTGCAAAGCTAACCCGATCTCTCCGCAGGGCGTCATGAACGTCTCGGTTCTATAGTTGTATCTCTCGGCCAACCGAGGAATAGATGAGGATTGGGGGAAAAGCCATAAACAGTAGCATATACTGCTTGGTATAGATCAATCTTCTTAAGCCGCTCTTCAAATTGGACCAATATCTAGTTGGCTATACAGATCCATCTTTTATTATCTGGGTTCACGAGGCCTGTCAGCCACAACTCCTGATCCGGATACCTTTCCTCTACCTTCGCAAACTCATTTGCGAATATCGGAGTTCTCACTGGTAGCAGCAAGGAAGAATCTTCTGGCGGGATACAGCCAGGCTTTAGTCCTCTAAGCAAGGAGCTATGGCGCTCAGAGGAACTGTAGAATATATCCTTGTTGTCAGACCCCTTCTTGACACAGATGTTCCCTGTTCGGGCTTGCTGAAGTGGAGTTATATACCATTCCATTCTTCTCGGATAGCTTGCAAAGGCATATCGAGATAGAAGAAGGCATCTAGAGATCTCCGGCAGAAGGATTGTCTTCTCGCCCCTCTGGATAAGTCTCTGTTCCATTCGAGGTCTTTGCTGAGAGTTCTTGTCAAAGGCCTCACCAAACAAGAACAACGGCTTCTTATGAGTAACTGTGTCAACCGTCTGAAGAGGATGCCCATTCATCAAACACAGCAAAGTCTCATTGTCCTGTGCAGTCAAGACGGCTTACCGAGATGACGGTAAGGCATACTGAGGGAATGTCACATGAGATAGATCTTTATATTCAGGTTCAACCAAGGATCCTGCAAAGAACTCATAGTTGGGGTCTTCCCTGAGGTTAACTGCATCAAATAAAGAAATAAGGATCAGTACATACAAAAGCAAAATTCTACAAAAGATCATCAATTTACGCAAGTTGTCAGATTGCACCAACACAGTCAGCCTGCGCAAGTTGTCAGATTGTGCCAGCACAGTCAGCTTGCGCAAGTTATCAGTTTGCGCTAACAATACTTGCGCAAAACATCAGTTTGCGCTGACACAATTGACTTGCGCAAAACGGTGGATTGTGCCGAACATTTTGTCAGCGCTTTCATCCGATTGCGCAAGAGTATAGTTTTCATAAAATTGAAAACTATTGTGAATGCAACCAAAACCCTAAACAGGGTGGCGCAAATACTATCAATCTCTAAAAAGAGAGAGGTATGAAGGTCTGAAAATATCAAGAACCCTAAAAGGGTTTCGATCTTCATTCGTCATTTACCTTGCAATGCTGGATAACCTATTTCATGACGAGAAATTTGGGGCGCAACCCGAGTCGAAGGCTCGGCGGGGGCCTTGCCCTTCTCAGTGGCTGTACGCTTGGAAGCCATCGCTATCGTCGACGGGAAGAAAAAGAAGTAGTCGGAGAAGGAGCGAAGCTTTTGCCTTTTGAACAGTCAAAAAACAAGTAAAGGATGAAAGAAAGAAATAAAGAAACTATTTATAGTTTTTCAAGTGTAACGGACACCACCGATTGTGCCACAAAAGTCGGAGCTAATTCCTCCAAACGCGCAGTCAAAGCGCAACCTGCGCAACTTGATTTTAAATTCGAAATTCAAAGTATTTCGAAACTTTGAATATTTTCAAATTTCGAAAACTTTGAAAGGGGTCTTGTAGGTCCTAAAAATCAAGTGGCATTTATCAAATAAGCAGAGGAAATTAAATTGTGCACTCTTCAAATGGACTGCGCAGTAGACAGATTGTGCTACAATTCAAACGCGCAAGCTGAACTGCGATACCACCCAAGCGCGCTACGCTGACGTGGCAATGTCATCATTACCTGACAAAAATCTGATCTTCTGACAGCTGACAGCCCGATAAACGAGGAGTCCTTTCGTTTCTTGTGCAGCACAGCGCTCGAAGACAGCTGTACAACCAGCGCAGTATGATAGCTCAACTTCAGCGCAGTTTGACCAAGCCCGAGTCTCAGCGCAGTCTGGTGCTAGCGCTTTTTAAGTGGCGCAATCCATCAAGATAACTAACATTTATTATATGGCTTACATGCCATCAATTGCTCGCCACGCGATAACCGCCTGTACACGACCATACGCATTTCAATCAAATAATGCCACGCGTCTAATACAGTTGGCCCACGATCGAGTAACTGCCAGCACAGTTTGCTGTTTGCGCAATCCGTTGCTAGCGCAGTTTATCATACGCAATCCAGAATAACTACAAATTAGTTATTTCTAGAACTCTATAAATAGAGTTTCAAGTCCTTCATTAAGGGGATCAGATCATTATTATCATCAGAGATCAGGAGTTCTTGTCTAAGTGCTGCTGTATTCTTCAGAGGCTATCGTCTTCAAAGTTTACATCGTCCAAGGGATAAAGCGATCGTCTTCAGATTGGATTCCTATAGTTGTACTTTCCCAGAATTCAATTATAATCTTCTTACAAAGTTTGTAAAATAAAGGACTTTTGTTTTTGCAAACAATACCAATATAGCTAAATAACATAGATCAATCATGGATGCATAGCATAGAAATTACACGCAATGTAATCAATACATGTCTATTTCCAACTGTCCTCCTTAACTTTAGTGAGATCAATACTTTAACATAATGAAAACAGAATGAACTGAATTTCCATATATCTGATCAAATAAATATCCAAAATACTTTAATACATAAATGTGTCCAAAACCAAATAGCACGCAAATACGTAAAATACAAACTCCTACTGTATTGCCATATTCTTAATTAAGATAACACCCATATGAGCAGTATGCTCATAAAAGACCCTGGGTGATAATACTTTTGTGAGCGGATCCGTTAACATGGAGTTTGTCTTAATGTGCTATATGGACACTGTAACCATTCTGAATTCTTTCCTTCACAACTAGAAACTTTATGACAATATCCTTTGACTTATACAAGTTTCTGTTGTTATTGGAATACAGTATTGCTGATTTATTGTCACACCATAATTTAAGTGGTCTTTCAGCACCCTCCTGTAGACGCAGCCTTGTGACAAAATTTTGCAACTATATTCCCTTAATAGATGCCTCACAACATCTATAAACCTTGATGCCATGGTGGAAGAAATTATGAGTGCATGTTTGACACTCATCCAAAATATATCTCCATTAGTCAGCATAACCTGATGTGGATCTCCTGCTATGTTGGCATCCAACAAAATCAGAGTCGGAATACCTTATGATCTCTAGAATTATCCGATCTCCTACAAAGAGCATATAATTTTTTTATTCTCTATTAATTACTTAAGTAGTTTGGCTGCTACCCAATGATCTATCCATATTTGCTTATATATCTGCCTAACATCCTAATATGTACGCAATATCCTGACATGTACATATTTGAGCATACATTAGACTCCCTACAACTGATCATGAAGAAAATATCTATTGTATTTTTTTAATTTTAAGGCTAACCTTAGGACACTTGATTGAGACCGAATTTGTCTCCTTTAATGAGAGGTGCCACCTAGTTTGCATTGAATACTTTAATCAATATACAAAACCAGAAAATTATTCATACACCCACGGAACTTGTGATACACACAATCTTTAACAGTGTTCATCTCAAAACCAAACGAGATAATAACTTGAAGTACCTTTGACGAGAAGCTTGCTTGAGTTCATAAATAGATTTTGTCAATTTACAAACCATATTCTATGGGTCTTTCGACACAGTTTTCTGGTTACACCATATAAACTGTTTCATCAATGTTACCTTTGAGAAATGTTGCTTTGACATCCATTTAATGTAATTCAAGATCAAAATGTGCAACATATGCTATGACTGTTTTAAAAGAGTTTTTCAAAGATACCTAAAAGAAAAAAACTCTTTAAAATCAATCCTAAAATTTTGAGTAAAGTCACTAGCTACAAGACGTACTTTATACCTCTCCACATGACCCTTCGAATCCTTCTTGGTTCTAAATGTCCATTTGCAACCAATGGACTTCATACCTTTTGTTAATGGGACAAGTTCTTAAACTTTATTGTCTTGCATAGACTTATACTCTTTATTTATTGTATCAATCCACTTTGAGAACTGAAACTTTTATGGCCTGACGAAAGTTGATTAGATCATCTTCCAGTATCCACAGTCTTCCTCACGTTCCAAGAGAATTATGACAAATATTATCTGAAATTATATTTATCCTCTCTCTCTGGTGGACCATCTTAATATTACCGGTTCTTGAGATTGTTGAGTTTGTTCCTTAGGAATAATTACCTTATCTTGAATGGGGTGCCGCTACGTTGTCATTGTTAAGGTATCTCAACAACAACTTATAGAGGTAATTCGACATTGTCTTATTGAGGCTCCGAATTCACTTCTTGATCATGACAGGTACAAAATCCTGTACATCGTCAAAAGTGATAGTAGGAATCGTAATTAATTCCTTCTCAAAGACAATGATCTTGACTTTATTTCTCCCCCAAACTCAACATCCTAAAAAAATATTATACTTCTCGTCTCAAAAAAAATTCTTAGTGTAGGATTGTATAATTATCAACCCCTTGATCTGTAGCATAACCAATAAAGTAGCTGCTTATAATTTAACTTTGGTCTGTCTTCCCTTTACACATTCAATATAGACGTTGAAGTTTATAAAGTCAATGGAATCCAAATCTCATCAGACACAAGTCGTTAAACTCTATTTCTAGAGATGTGACCTAATCGCTTATGCCATAATGAGGCTAAATTTTTTTATTGTTGTTAATTTTGTGTTTAGTACCATATGACTCCACTTGCAAGGTTTCATTTAAGCTGCAATAGTTTCAACTGAATATAAGCGATCATAAATCTTAATAGAACCGTTACCAATAATATTTAGATTTAAAGAAAGACTAAACTTATTATTTCCAAATGAACAATGATAACCAAATTTGTCCATTAAGGAAACTGAAACCGAATTTCGTCTAAAGGACGGTACAATAAAAATGTCTAAATCCAAATAATAATCGGTTCCTAAAAATAACCTAAAATGTCTTATTGTTTTCACTTCTACCAATTTGTCGTCACCCACATAGATGTATCTTTCACCATCAATTGGCTTTGGTAGCTCAGACAACCTTGTCTATAAACACTAATGTGGATAGTAGCACCAGAATCTAACCACTACTGTTTTTAGGAACTAAATCTAAATTAACCTCATAACAGACCAAATTGAGAAATGTATTTTTCCTTATGTGTCCTGACTTGTCACAAAAGAAACAACCCTTAGTTTTATATTGTTATTTCTTTTAAGCTAGACCCTCAACAGCTTCCATATTTCTTTTCTTTTTTGCCTTAAAATTTATCCCATTAAGCATGGAAATTGAATTCGTATTGGCAGATATTATAGCAACATTAACTGAAAGGAGAACAAAAATAAATAAACAAATATGCTCTAATTAATAACCAAAGAATAAAAGATAGTCAAACAAATTCAAATAATGGTGAACCCCATCTCAAGATACCTAGTACATCATTAATATCAAGTCGTTGGACAGTGAAATTAACTGCAAGTGGTACTCTTGGTGTAGTGATCAAACGTTGACAATAAGTCATGTCAAATAATAAGCCTATCTTTGGATCGGATTATTATTCACATGTAAACCGTATAATTGTCACACATTTATCACCACAGGTATGTGTGTAATTCGGCCAAGTATTAACCTTCCTTTGGGTCGGCTAATACTCGTATGAATTTACACACACAAATATCGATCCAACATCCCTCATAGACTATCTACGCAAGAGAGGTCACTTTGGCGACATCTTGTTTCAATGAGTCTATTTAGAATATTAGACAACTATTGCTAGTCACAAAAGGCACCAAAAATTTGAATATTGACTAAATTTTACAAAAACTGAATCATGTCCAAAAACAGTATGTACATGCATATTTATAAGATTATTACTCAAATAAAGTAATAAAAAGCATAAGCATGAATTTTAATTTGACAAAATTGGATATTATCAACATAATAAAATTCATGTAATAATCTACTTAGGATATGCATCTAAGAAAAAGTCATAGACATTAACTGAAAATGATAACTCCAAAATATATATCCAAACTGAACATATTTTATCCAAACTGAGGATTAACTAACTCCAAAATATCACACAAAGGAATTGAGCCAAATTAATAAACTAACAATATATATATATCAATTCCTTTGTAATCCATATGGGTATTAACAAAACATCAGAATTGTTGCTCTAACAAACTTCTAGTTAGTTAAATCGGTCATCTTTTAAAAAGATTTTCCTGAATATGAATACCAGGAAGTCTTGCGAATACTACTATATGTGAATGTTTAACACTGGACCACATTACTGACTCAGCAAATATATATTCAGGTTTAAATATCTGAATGGATAGAAATTTGACAAACATGGCTATCACAATTGGTGCCATAATGAGCATTATCAGCACCTATTTCTTCTTTAAGTATCCAAATATCTAAAGAAAATCTTTTAAAAGAAGAATAAACAAACTTGAGACCAATTTGGAACCTAATTATTTGATAACTAAATCCATCAATCAAAAGATTATTTCAAATAATACATAAATATTATACCAAAATTAGTCTACTACATCATAAGCATCTGAATCTTTTTACATGACCGAAAATACAAATATGCCAAAAGATATCTAAATAAAAATCATGTCAACAAAATAAATTGCACCAGGAACTGCATTTACAAACATCTTGCAAACATCCCAAAAGAAAACTTTAGTTCTATCAGTTCAATATCAAATCAGGGTGCCATATTCGACTGATTTGGTCTAAGGCTGTATAATAAGGTTCTGATCCGAAAGGTTGTGGGTTCAAATCCCATAAGCAACGTTTAAAAAAGAAATTAGCAAGCAACATATTTATACAAACCCCATTAAGATCAAACTGAAATTGGGATCAAATTAAAAAGCATCTGCACAGCAAACAAACGAAACACATGGAGGCACAACTTTTTTCTTTTTTTTGCCGATGGACAAAAAAATTATATAACAATATTGTGATGATGGACTCATAATAGACAAAGAGTTATCACATATTCTAAGTGTTTCGTTCTGAATATGGGACTTATATAAATGATCAATGGATCATAAAAAAATTGATCGAATAATTAGAACCCTAAATTAAATTAGAGAAGGATCTGGAGTTTCTAAATAATAGAAAAATTGAATCGAACAATACTCGAAACCTTAAAGTAAATTAGATGGAACGATCTAGGGTTCCTCAACAACAACAAAAATTGATTCTGAAACTTTACCTCATAAATAAAAAAGGTTGGCTCTGATACCACTTGTTAGAATTTATTGTACCCTATCAATTCATGAGATGAAGAACATAAATTAAATTGCGAAAGTGTACTTGAATCCATTGCTAGGCTTGATGGATCTTGAAGTGGTCGTCCTTTTATGGGGTTCGATCTTTCAACTTGCTACGACCCTTAATGACAAAGAAGAATTCGAATCCATTGTCCCTCTCTTTTTGTTGATGGGGATTCAGAAGAAAAAAAGAGAAAACCTCTCTTTTGGTGGCCGTATCAGTTGGGGACCATAACCCTAATGAATACATATATTTATATGTTTTGATATTTCTAATTTGGCCCCTCATCAAATTATATTTATCTCTGGTATCTACACATTATTTCCATGACAATTATACCTTTAAGCCAATTTTCAAATAGACCACTTTATTTTGGCTTAATTATTTAGATAGCCCAACACAATTAATTTTACATGTGTGGCCCATATTATTAAATAATTCCAACATATATATATATAATTCCAACACATATATATATATATATTATTGAATAATTCCAACATATATATATATATATATATATATATATATATATATTTTTTTTTATATATATATATATATATTATATATTATATATAAATATATATATATATATATATATATATATATATATATATATATATATATATATATATATATATATATATATATATATATATATATATATATTATATATTATATATAAATATATATATATATATATATATATATATATATATATATATATAATACACACACACACACACACACACACACACACACACACACACACACACACATACATTAATAAAATCTTAAATAAATTTAAATAAACTTCCTAAAGTCAAAAAAATATTTTTAAAAGTACTTCATTAAATAATATGTATAATATACATACGAGTTACTTATAATGTAGAAATTACCTGCTACTGCTAATATTAGCAAAAAGTCATTAATTAAATACAAAGCATTTAAAAAAAAATATTATATATATATATATAATACACACACACACACACACACATTAATAAAATCTTAAATAAATTTAAATAAACTTCCTAAAGTCAAAAAAATATTTTTAAAAGTACTTCATTAAATAATATGTATAATATACATACGAGTTACTTATAATGTAGAAATTACCTGCTACTGCTAATATTAGCAAAAAGTCATTAATTAAATACAAAGCATTTAAAAAATTAAGAATATAGTATAAAACTTTAAAATAAAAGTTCCTTTAAAAATGAAATTAAAAAAGTATTTTTCTGAAGTATTTAATACATAAATTGGTACAATTTATCTATGTATGTGTATGATGTAGCATTAAACTTGCTACCAAAATATTAACAAAAATCTAAAATTAAAAGTCCAATAATTTAAAAATACTGTAAAATATATTAAGTAAAATTAATAAAAAATTCTAAAATTTAGGGGGTTTACAAGCACTCTAGGCATCATACATCTTTATCTACTCTTGAGTCAATACTATTTTATTTGTATCAGATTCTTCATAGAAGCATTTCATGATAGAAACATAAGCATTACCGGAAAACACTTATTCAGTGATTCTTACCCATAGTTGGTGATCCATCCCTCCGCAAAACAAAGATTAGAAAAACATAATATACAATCCCGACAATGTTCCATGTTCGTCTCTGAAGTGTTAGGCTAGCAACAATCTTTCTATATCCATGCCATCGATTAGCAGATGTGACTCAAAGCTCAGCTCTGCACTAACACATTGGTATACCAGCAGTTGTGACTCATGGTTCAGCTCTGCACTGATAACACACATGCTAGGAGCTGCGGCTCAGGATTCAGTTCTTTACTAATCGACACCTATCTACATAATGGTCTGTGGGTCCATTCCTATGATTAACCGCTTTGACTCTTTGGTTCAGCTCATCGCTAATGGACACAATACCCCCCTAATTGCGAGGTCTAGCATTCAGCTCATTGGTGCTATTACAATTTCTCATATGCTAATCGATTCTCAACGCCTCAGGAACCGTTGAGAGACTATTACCTTGTGCATAAGTTGTCTGAAACCAATGCATGAATGCAACTCTATCAGATAAATCTCTATAATGCACAAATTATCAATCAGCAATCATTTCATCTTTTCTCTTCTATTCGTATAATAGAGCCAATAGCTTCTTTCTTCATTTCATTCCTTCATCCAACAGAGTCATAGCTATGCTCCTCTTTTTTGGTCATTCATTCAATCAGTACAAGTGTCATCATTCATCCATTCATTCATTTTAGCATACAATCAGGAACATGAAATCCTTTAACTAAGCATGGTAACAGTTTTATGACAAAAACCACAGCAGTTTACTCTTGTAGCATACAATTAGGGACATATAATGCTTTCTATTATCATCTTATTAATAATGGAAATAGTTCATCAATTGAAGCAACATTCTAACTTTTAGCATGGCAATATATTATCTTGTATCAACATAGCAATGGGTTCGATCATTTAGCAATATACAATTTCTCTATTAAAGCATATCAGGTCATCATACTAGCATTCTCAACGATTACGTTCTGTTCTTAACAATAAGCATTCTTTCAAAATCACAGATTCTTTATTAGGCGTACAAAGAATCAGAAAGCATAGTTCTTGTCCACTCACCCGGATTAATTATCTTTGTGAAGGCTTTCTATCGAGCCAGCACTAATTTCTCTGTTCATCCAGTACCTTCGTAGAGCAGGGCACTACACAAGCCAAAAAAGAGGTAATGATATGGGACAATTTCTTGCGTGTATGATGCAACAATGGGTTGTCATAGCTGTTTAGGAAGGCTGTTTAACCGCTTGACCTGGCCGAGGAGCTGACTGGACGTCCGTTGCTATAAGAGCTCCAGAGGAGGACTTTAAGGATCCTCGAGTGCAGCTGTCGGTAGTTATGACTGTCCATCTGTACTGCTAGATCACTAGTGACATAGCTCGTAGGAGTGTTTAGGACAACATGTCGTTTGAATGGTGCAGTTATGTAATGCATGCACCATAAACATGAGACTTAAATTAGGTGGCACGATCTTTGGTTGGTGCGTGGCATAATTTTGAAAGAATCTCCAGTTTGAATAGGGCGGTTATGGTGCATACACCATAAACATGGTGTTAATCCTTTCAGCCGTTACCAACAGGATTTTAGGTGGTCCGGTTCGGGGTAGGAACCGGTTGTGCTAACGACTGGGGTGGCCTAGCCAGAGGCATGAGCCATTTGTCATAATATGGAGGGTTTGTGAAGTTGCCTGAGCCGTTTGCTTCCTTGGCCGGATAGAGGCTTCTTGAAAAGGAAGCCGCATGGTGTTTGGGCCGTATGTGTTCTGGTCGTATGGATTGGACTGGCTGCCTTTGGTTCTGCAAAGGCAACGTACTTTGGGGCACTGTGCTTGCTGGGAATTGGCATCCCATTGGAGGTCTCCAGGCCTAAATGCTCCGTATCTGATATGGTTCGGGCTTGATTGAGCTCGGGCAATTTTCATGCTTCTACAGGAGTGTTGAGTTATAAAGACTTATTTAGTCCCACATCGGATAGGAAATGAGGAGGTGGCTAGCCTCCTCCTATATATATGTACTCCTTCTTGAATAATAAAATCAATCAATTATTATTTTCTACAAATAGTTACGTGGTTTCTAATATTTTTTCAAATGAGGTAAAAAAAATAAAAAAAATTACAAATACTTTTGAGGAAACACTTAAGCACCCATGACTAGCGTGAAACCTTCAATTGGCTCAATCCGAGCCAACCCAACCCAAACCAATCCAACCCAAGAAGATACTTTTGAATAAACTCCTTTTAAACATACTCCTTTTGTACAAATAGTTTTACTATATCATTTTATTACTTTACCATTATTATTCGCTATTTAATTATTTAATTATCTATTTCTCTAATACGATATTACTAGCCTAGTTTAATTTATAACTGAAATATCATGAAAAAAAAATAAAATTTCAAATTCTAAGACAGGGATTCTAACGTATGCATGTATCATGGGAATTTTGCAAACCTTTTATTACTTAAACTGTGAATGACTCATATACTACATACTTGACTACCTGACATCCTATAGTTGTCCATATGCAGAATATCAGTATTCTAATTAACATTGTACACACAGGGACAGCTTACCTTGAGGTTGACATGTATACTAGATTTTATAGTGTAACATTTATTTGTTTGCATTTCATCGTATCATATGCTATTTTTTTTAAGAGTTGTCTATGTATTTCTTTTTATTATTTTACCCACCTTAGCTTATATCCTAATGTGTATACTTTAAGGATATACTATACTTTCCTGAATTCTGACTAGATAATGTTTATAGGCTTATGCGAAGAGGAAATGTACCCTACTTATTATGGTTTATATCAGGGTGATGTGGACATCACTACATATCATAGCTAGTATTGGGTGAGATTGCAAGAGATACTTAGTGGTTAGTTGGTTGGATAATTTCTCTGTTTCAGATGTATATAATTATATAGTGGGTTTGTTCCTACAATCTGGAATTCCTTTTATTTATAGGACACATATTTTTTTTACTAGTTATCTTATCATTTATGTTTATAGTTATGTGTTTCCTGTGAATGAGCTTGCTAGAGTATTGATGTGTTGATGTTGCGAATAATGAAGGACGTAGTCCCTTACTAGTACACAATTGTTTAGGAGAGGGTCGTGACAAATTTTCCTCATTGATTTGAAATTGTTACTACCCAAATAGCCATGAGCAAAGCAATCGAAGGAGACTTGTTACCTGATTGTTGGTAAATTAAGAACCCATGGCATGATTATGTTTCATCGATAGCAACTGTTTATTTAGATCTCAATAACCATAAACAACGTAGTTATACATAAAAAAGTCTCATATCAATGACAAAAGAGACAAAAAATACTAGAGGCTATTTGTTGTACTTGTTTTCATTGCTCCAAAATTTTATTCTAGCAATCGAAATTTTATGTTCTTGATTTACATTATTAGGATTATTTTGGAGGTGGAATTTGTTAGAATGTAATAATACACCAAAGTTTCTTTTTATATTCTTCCAAGCTCAACTCCATATTTCTTGTATATAAGGACAAGTGGCAAGTCATTCTTTATCTGTAATGAAGCTCTTACGTGGTACATCCTTTTGCACATACGAATGTAGCCCTCTGACCAACAAGCAAGAAGAAGATGAGGAACAACAATTTTGTGATTGTTCTACTTTTTCACGATTACATGATTCTCCCCTTGCCGATTTTCCTCTTAATGAATGAACGGTTTGATGAAGATATAGTGACTCTGAAATAAGAAGAAAATCTTATTTATACAAGAAACCTAGTTGAGAAACAAATGCAATTGTAAAAGACTAATTGAACTGGTAAGTTATATGAGAATTTATTTATTAATTTGTATGCTAACGTAATAAGAAGAGTTGCTTATAATCTGCATGGAATTAATATACTTGGTTTCATATATTTAGGTTGCAGTTTAATGAGTCGTTTGCATTTTTTGCTTCTCGTAGTGTGTGTTGAATATGTTTCACTCAAAAAATAGTATGGTATAGGACGCATATCTTTTACTATTTATTTTTAGATAATAAAAGATTATGATATCATTGGATCCCATTCGGGTCTTGGTTTTGATGTCCTAGAAAAATATTAATTTGTAGCAACATTCATATTGAATTTTTTGTAAACATTACTTGCAAAAAAAAAATGCCAGGAACTGACAAAATCAATCAAAGAGTCTTCTTTTTATGCAATGAAAGAAAATAGTATCTTCACCAAAATTTATATAAAATAAATTATTTTGAAAATCATCCTACACATTCTTCTCTTTTTCTTTTTCACTTCATGTACGTAACTTTTCTCTCTCACTTTATTATATTTTAAGATAAGACTATTCTAAGTTAAATAAGTTTTTTTAAAAAAAAGGTTAAATATTAAACTTTGAGCTTTTAAATTATAGATTAGTCAAGTTATATTAGTTAGCTTCAAAATTATAGATTTAGTTATAAAATATTGTTTACGTTTTGTTATATTTTTCCTTAAAATATAAAACATTCTAAATGTGATATTTCATTGGAATCTTATTTCTAAAATTAATTTATTATTTATTATTTGATGTATTAGATTGGAATGAAATAAGATATATATTAATTGAATGTGGAACGGGCTATTAAAAATGACTTAGTATTGTGCATGTGCAAAAACTTGTTAAAAAATATATATAAATTTATTATAAAAAATTATCAAACTTAGGATTTGAACTCAATCAACCAGTAAAAAAACATCCTACCTTAACACTTGAGTTAGAATATTTACTTGTAAATATATATCTATTAGATAGTTAAATACTTAGTTATTATTTTTAAATTTAGTGGATTATTTAGGTAGTTTGTGAAAATAGAGAGAAGAGTAGAAATTGGTAGCCATAAATCTCTATGTAGCTTTTCTTATGACATATATAAGAGGAAATGGCATAGAGGTTGTTGTGGTACGAATAAGGGCATCCATGCCCACTTTATTTATTGCCTCATTAAAAACTTTTCTAAGGAAAAACTCATCTTTGGAAAAAAAAAATCCATAGAAAAGAAAAGAGAACAAGAATATTTTATGATATGATTCTTCAGGAATCCAAGTGGTGCAACTTATATTGATGTTAAAAACCTTTCGAAGGTAAATGCTAGTGAAAAAAAATCTAAAGAGGAAAAGAGTACAATGCGCAAATATGCTTCAAGATGTTTCCATTAGCATCTTCAGGATGCTTGCATCTACGTGATGCCCCCCCAAAAAAATATTACATTCCTGTTCTTACATCAATTCAAATAAAAAATCAACACCCAATACAATTTAAGTATTACATCTTATCCCAATACTTTATTTGTCTATACATTTATACTCATATCCTTTTGAAGAGATTGCAGGCTTTATTTATCATTCCTAAAAGTTCGTAAATCCCCTGATATGTTGAACTGTTAAAAATAGCATGCACATTCTCTTGTTGCTCCATTAATTGTAAGAGAGATTTTAGGAGATTGTCGCAGTATTTTGCTATATTTATCTCCAAAATACCTGTAACATTTTTAGAAAATTATACCTTGTTTGTTATATCCTCTTAAGGAGGATCAAATAATTCCTGATTTGTATATCTCATTATATCAAAACGTTCATCAAGAATATTAATGTGCATTATGTCATTCCAGTATATGTGTGTAGATGCACATTAGTATATTCACATAAATATTGTACTGGTGAATAATAATAAAAAATTGCATTTTAAATAGGGTGCTTCAGGACCCAGAACATGTTCTTTTGGTCGTAATGGATCCTTTTAACATGACCATTATAGGTATATTATTCGTATTAATTCTCTACATGAGATTTATCTCTTCAGGAGATTTACCTCTATAAGAGCTATATCTCTACATGAGATTAATATTATCTTATCTCTACAGGAGATTAATATTATCTTATCTCTGCAGGAGATTAATATTATCTTTTCAGAGATTATAGTAGATCTCTTCTAGAGATTCATCTTTTCATGAGGTAAGATAATATTAATCTCATGTTGAATAATTAATATGCAAAATGAATAGTTTCATGAGATAACATAACATTAATCTCATGTCACGCCGGTTTCCAAAATTCAAGAAACTTGAGACATGAGTATGCCAGCTAATACGATCTAGGATAAGTTCCCAATCTAATGGACTTACTCCTAGATGTACTACGCTGTCAGGTTTACTAACATGACTAATTAACTCTATCTCAATCCACAATAATAAAATGAATGTCATGAATGAATCAACATAATATATTAAAGTAGGTTGCCCAGTAATATATATGTTCGAACAAGCTTGGGAAAGAATAAGCTTGAAAATAATAGGCAAATTAGGAGCGTGTATCAAAAAACTAAAATATGCATAAGGTGGAATAAAATCGGAATGCCAGCAATATATATATACCTGAAGTCTCGGTGCAACACTCAGCACCTATCCAATGCTTAGTACTAACTGCTCAGCAAATACCTGGAGGGATCACCAGATCCTTAGAGGGAGTAGAGTACAGAAATAACATGCATAATATGAATTGAATAAAAACAGATAAAATAAGGGCTCTAACCATCTATGTGTATGCAAATTGAAGACAACTTTAGAACATATGGGTAGGTGAATAAGGATATAGCACTGGAGCACGAGACGACATCGGATCACGAGCCGATAAACGTACGTATACTAGTATACCTCCGACCGTACCTAGCGTGAAGCTAGTGGCCGTTGCCGGATATATCCCTAGTATACATACGTGCCCACATTTGGGTAATCGTACCTCGTAACCAGGTAACATTGAGGCTAAATAATTGTCTATCTCATACTCCTACTAATTCTTCCCCATTCCCAAACTGTGCAAGTCTAAACGATTCAGACAATCCATATCTCAATGCGAGTATCTAACCTAGACACCATATAACTTTATATGTACTGACATATGAACCTCTCGTACCGATGATCAGTTGAGAGTGTAAGCCTGTTCAAACACAATGAACCTCACTTACAGTGCCGTGTATGAAACGTGACTAGTCATAGAAGTTATTGAGAATAACTTTACACTATCTGGGAACGTTCTGTACACTCTTAAGTCACATACATACACGAATATCGATGTCACCATGGATCGCATCCAAGTCTACTTAGACACATTTTACTATGGTAATACTAACAAATACAATACAACACACATGTGATATAGACAGTACAAAATGGCAAGGTAACTTGCTTGGAATGTCCATAAAGGGTAAAGCAATGGTCCTGCTCCAACTTCTAAACTCGAACAATCACGAACTCCTAAATATACATGACTAAATAAATACTAATACCAAGGCAACACAACTATCATAAATATATATACATTCTATATATAGTCACACTAGGCAGAATCTAGCTAGCTAACACATAACTATATGTATCATATATTACAAATAGTATCATATCATATTGATAAAATAATAATTTATAAATAAAATAATAGGTTATTAATTTGAATAATTATTAAAACATTCATAAATTATTTAATCATAATGTTACAAGAAACATATATCTAATTAGTACATCTAACTAGTTGCACCATATAAAAAATAATTTTAATAAATAAAAATATATCCTTTTGTCAGACCCGTACCCGGTTTTCGGACGCGAGTTCGTGAGCAAGCCAGCTACGTATCAAACGGACTCCAGCCCGACTCGAATACATAAAACGCTGTCAAGGCTATGTATACTGCCAAACCATGGCAACAAATCTAGATCTCAATCCACAATAAGAATAATAAACAAGGATGAACACTATGGGTCATGGTCTGCAGCCCACTAGCATAAATGTCCGATAAGACTCTAAGGAATATAACAAGAGTCTACAACTGAAACAAGAAATATGATATCTCATGATAAGGAATAAAAAGCACGAGCGGATAATAAATACAATAATAATACCTGAATCCTGTAATGTATCATCACGTCTGCCATCCAGAACTACTAGCTAACTCCATGTAACCGCTAAACCTGAAGAGATCATCAGGTCCTCAGAGGACATAGAAAGATACATAATATACATGCCTATCTAACAGTTTATCATGCGTGAGAAATTAAATAAGAGGAAACAGGACACGACAAATGAATACGAACCACGAACACGAATACGAACACTAGAACAACTACGTATAAATGAACTGCCGGATGAACGATAATCACGAGATCATGGAAGAAACCAAACCCTCATCCCGGGTGTGAATGTACGAGTTTGAACTAACACTAACCTTCGTCCCGATGTGGACTCTCTGGTTAGTACAACCCCGTCCCGAGTGTGGACTCTCTGGTTAGTACTAACCTCGTCCCGAGTGTGGACTCTGGTGCAAGTAAACATCCTCGTCCCGAGTGTGGACTCTCTGGTGCAAGTCAAGTAAGTCAAATCAAGTCAACACTTTCGTCCCGTATGTGGACTCTCTGGTACAATAATCGACATCCTAGTCCCGAGTATGGACTCACGGATGTAAACAGATCAAGAATAACACCCTCGTCCGAGTGTGGACTCTCTAGTGTCAAAGAAACAATATCAAGGATTAGCAGTTCAATACACCTCATTCTATGACACGACTTAAGCAAGGTACTGACGAGAAACTCTAAGTGTGTACCACATGACCAAACATGGACACGTCTATATGCAATAAAAACAACTCAAAAATAATATAATACGAAAAGCACATGTCCATAAATAATCAAAACTGGAAAAAAAATACAATGCAAGTAAATAAAATTGTAGAGGAAGGCAAGGTATACTTGCCTGGTGGTGTAGCACGAAGAGCCAACAATAAACCGTCAACCGGTAAGCCAAATAAGTCCAAACTATCACAACTGTCTCCGAAAGCTGAAACATATAATGCCAACAGTCTCAGAATAGTCAAATTAGCTAGGATTGCCTGTTCTTAAGTCCAATTCTGGACACAGGGGCAAAACGGTAATTTCTGGCAAAAACGGTGTCCGCCGTTGGACCCACTTTGTACGAAAAGCGTGCCAGAGTCAATGATCCGTAAAGTCGTCAAACTACATGTCTACGGATCGTTTTAATGATATGAACCCAACGATATGTCCAGTTTTGGATTTCGGTGGGGCCGTGCACAAAATCGTCCATTGAATCGGATCATGGGGCCCGCAAAACGGTGATCTGATTGACTGTCTCAGAATCGGACCAAACTTGGCATATAGGACCAAAAAATGATAACGGTCCTGTTGGCACAAGTTCATCTCGATCTGACGAGTGTGCACAAATTAATTGAGAAACTTGCACAGAGGTCGTTACGATAAATTTTGATGGATCCGCATCAAATCGTCGCGCACACGCGACCAATTTGAATTCTGTCAAAGCCCACACGACACGAAAGCCATTACGCACCTTTTGATGCTTTCGGTTCGCGATCATGTCGCCCGAAATGGCGGGACGCACGTATCGAGGGATTTTCAATATTTTCGAAACCTGTTTTTTCATGATTTTCAATTGATTTAACTAGGATATCAATACGAATAAAAAATCTAATTGAAAGGTTTTATCCTTGGTTATGTGGTATAATTCTGTTAAATAGTTTTTTTCAAAAAGGTCGATGGTCTGGCGAAAGTGTTGCCTTCCAAAAACGATCCTTCCACCAAATAGGGCATATTTGACAGATGATTTTCGTCGATATTTGACTGGTTTTTATAGGGTTTCGATCATCTAGGATTTAACAATTTGAAGGGAGATC
>JANAVB010042619.1:11938425-12085245 GCA_029216955.1 Iris pallida | reverse complement strand
CCTTTTGCAATACGAATGTAGCCCTCTGACCAACAAGCAAGAGAAGATGAGGAACAACAATTTTGTGATTGTTCTACTTTTTCACGATTACATGATTTCCCCCTTGCCGATTTTCCTCTTAATGAATGACGGTTTGATGAAGATATAGTGACTCTGAAATAAGAAGAAAATCTATTTTATACAAGAACCTAGTTGAGAAAACAAATGCAATTGTAAAAGAAATGAACGGTAAGTATGAGAATTATTTATTAATTTGTATGCTAACGTAATAAGAAGAGTTGCTTATAATCTGCATGGAATTAAATTACTTGGTTTCATATAGGTTAGCGTCAGTTTAATGAGTCGTTTGCATTTTTTGTTCTCGTAGTGTGTGTTGAATATGTTTCACTCAAAAAATAGTATGGTATAGGACGCATATCTTTTTACTATTTATTTTTAGATAATAAAAGATTATGATATCATTCCCATTCGGTTTGGTTTGATGTCCTAGAAAATATTAATTTGTAGCAACTTCATATTGAATTTTTTGTAACATTACTTGCAAAAAAAATGCCAGGAACTGACAAAATCAATCAAAGAGTCTTCTTTTTATGCAATGAAAGAAAATAGTATCTTCACAAAATTATATAAAAATAAATTATTTGAAAATCATCCATACACATTCTTCTCTTTTTCTTTTCCTTCATGTACGTAACTTTTCTCTCTCAACTTTATTATATTTTAAGATAGACTATTCTAAGTTAAATAAGTTTTTTAAAAAAAAAGGTTAAATATTAAACTTTGTTAGCTTTTAAATTATAGATTATCAGTTATATTAGTTAGCTTCAAAATTAGATTTAGTTAGTTTAAAATATTATTTACGTTTTGTTATATTTTTCCTTAAAATATAAAACATTCTAAATGTGATATTTCATTGGAATTTATTTCTAAAATTAATTTATTATTTTATATTTGATGTATTAGATTGGAATGAAATAAGATATATATAATTGAATGTGGAATGGGCTATTAAAAATGACTTAGTATTGTGCATGTGCAAAAAACTTGTTAAAAAAATAATAAATTTATTATAAAAAATTATCAAACTTAGGATTTGAACTCAATCAACCAGTAAAAAACATCCTACCTTAATCACTTGAGTTAGAATATTACTTGTAAATATATATCTTATTAGATAGTTAAATACTTAGTTATTTATTTTTAAATAATTAGTGGATTATTTAGGTAGTTTGTGAAATAGAGAGAAAGAGTAGAAATTGGTAGCCATAAATCTCTATGTAGCTTTTCTATTGATGACAATATAAGAGGAAATGGCATAGAGGTTGTTGTGGTACGAATAAGGGCATCCATGCCCACTTTATTATTGCTCATTAAAAACTTTTCTAAGGAAAAACTCATCTTTGGAAAAAAAAAAAATCCATAGAAAAGAAAGAGAACAAGAATATTCTTTATGAATATGATTCTTCAGGAATCCAAGTAGGTGCAACTTATATTGATGTTAAAAACCTTTCGAAGGTAATGCTAGTGGAAAAAAAAATCTAAATGAGGAAAAGAGTACAATGCGCAAAGATATGCTTCAAGATATTTCCATTAGCATCTTCAGGATGCTTGCATCTACGTGATGCCCCCCCCTCAAAAAATATTACATTCCTGTTCTTACATCAATTCAAATAAAAAAATCAAACCCAATACAATTTAAGTATACATCTTATCCCAATACTTTATTTGTCTATACATTTAACTCATATCCTTTGAAGAGATTGCAGGCTTTATTTATCATTCCTAAAAGTTCGTAAATCCCCTGATATTGAACTGTTAAAATATAGCCATGCACATTCTCTTGTTTGCGCATTAATTGTAAGAGAGATTTTAGGAGATTGTCGCGTATTTGCTATATTTATCTCCAAAATACTGTAACATTTTTAGAAAATATACCTTGTTTGTTATATCCTCTTAAGGAGGATCAAATATATATCTGGATATGTATATCTCATTATATCAAAACGTTCATCAAGAATATTTAATGTGCCATTTGTCATTCCAGTAATGTGTGTAGAGCACATTAGTATCACATAAAATATTGTACTGGGTGAATAAATTAAAAAATTGCATTTTAAATAGGGTGCTTCAGGACCCAGACATGTTCTTTTGGTCGTAATGGATCCTTTTACATGACCATTATAGGTATATTATTCGTATTAATTCTCTACATGAGATTTATCTCTTCAGGAGATTTACCTCTATAAGAGACTATATCTCTACATGAGATTAATATTATCTTATCTCTACAGGAGATTAATATTATCTTATCTCTACAGGAGATTAATATTATTTTTCAGGAGTTATAGTAGATCTCTTCTAGAGATTCATTTTTCATGAGGTAAGATAATATACTCATGTTGAATAATTAATATGCAAAATGAATAGTTTCATGAGATAACATAACATTAATCTCATGTCACGCCTGGTTCCAAAATTCAAAGAAACTTGAGACATGAGTATGCCAGCTAACGATCTAGGATAAGTTCCCAATCTAATGGACTTTACTCCTAGATGTACTACGCTGTCAGGTTTACTAACATGACTAATTAACTCTATCTCAATCCACAATAATAAAATGAATGTCATGAATCAACATATATTAAAGTAGGTTGCCCAGTAATATATATGTTCGAACAAGCTTGGGAAAAGAATAAGCTTGAAAATAATAGGCAAATTAGGAGCGTGTATCAAATAAACAAAATATGCATAAGGTGGAATAAATCGGAATGCCAGCAATATATATATACTGAAGTCTCGGTGCAACATCAGCACCTATCCAAATGCTTAGTACTAACTGCTCAGCAAATACCTGGAGGGATCACCAGATCCTTAGAGGGACGTAGCAGATACAGAAATAACATGCATAATATGAATTGAATAAAAACAGATAAAAAGGGCTCTAACCATCTATGTGTATGCAAATTGAAGACAACTTTAGAACATATGGGTAGGTGAATAAGGGATAGCACTGGAGCACGAGCCGACATCGGATCACGAGCGATAAACGTACGTATACTAGTATACCTCCGACCGTACCTAGCGTGAAGCTAGTGGCCGTTGCCGGATATATCCCCTAGTATACATACGTGCCCACATTTGGGTAATCGTACCTCGTAACCAGGTAACATTGAGGCAAAATAATTGTCTATCTCATACTCCTACTAATTGTCTTCCCCATTCCCAAACTGTGCAAGTCGTATCAACGATTCAGACAATCCATATCTCAATGCGAGTATCTAACCTAGACACCATATAATTATATGTACTGACATATGAACTCTCGTACCGATGATCAGTTGAGAGTGTAAGCCTGTTCAAACACAATGAACCTCACTTACAGTGCCGTGTATGAAACGTGACTAGTCATGAAGTTATTGAGAATAACTTTACACTATCTGGGAACGTCTTCTGTACACTCTTAAGTCACATACATACACGAAATATCGATGTCACCATGGATGCATCCAAGTCATACTTAGACACATTTTACTATGGTAATACTAACAAATACAATACAACACACATGTGATATAGACAGTACAAAATGGCAAGGTAACTTGCTTGGAATGTCCATAAAGGTGTAAAGCAATGGTCCTGCTCCACTTCTAACTCGAACAATCACGAACTCCTAAAATATACATGACTAAAATAAATACTAATACCAAGGCAACACACTATCATAAATATATATACATTCTATATATAGTCACACTAGGCATAATCTAGCTAGCTAACACATAACTATATGTATCATATTACAAATAGTATCATATCATATTGATAAAATAATAATTTATATAATAAAATATATAGGTTATTAATGAATAATTATTAAAACATTCATAAATATTATTTAATCATAATTGTTACAAGAAACATATATCTAATTAGTACATCTAACTAGTTGCACCATATAAAAAATAATATTTTAATAAAATAAAAATATATCCTTTTGTCAGACCCGTACCCGGTTTTCGGACGCGAGTTCGTGAGCAAGCCAGCTACGTATCAAACGGACTCCAGCCCGACTCGAATACATAAACGCTGTCAAGGCTATGGTATACTGCCAAACCATGGCAACAAATCTAGATCTCAATCCACAATAAGAATAATAAACAAGGATGAACACTATGGGTCATGGTCTGCAGCCCACTAGCATAAATGTCCGAAGACTCTAAGGAATATAACAAGAGTCTACAACTGAAACAAGAAATATGATATCTCATGATAAGGAATAAAAAGCACGAGCGGATAATAAATACAATAATAATACCTGAATCCTGTAATGTATCATCACGTCTGCCATCCAGAACTACTAGCTAACTCATGTAACCGCTAAACCTGAAGAGATCATCAGGTCCTCAGAGGACATAGAAAGATACATAATATACATGCCTATCTAACAGTTTTATCATGCGTGAGAAATTAAATAAGAGGAAACAGGACACGACAAATGAATAACGAACACGAACACGAATACGAACACTAGAACAACTACGTATAAATGAACTGCCGGATGAACGATAATCACGAGATCATGGAAGAAAACCAAACCCTCATCCCGGGTGTGAATGTACGAGTTTGAACTAACACTAACCTTCGTCCCGATGTGGACTCTCTGGTTAGTACTACCCTCGTCCCGAGTGTGGACTCTCTGGTTAGTACTAACCTCGTCCCGAGTGTGGACTCTGGTGCAAGTATAACATCCTCGTCCCGAGTGTGGACTCTCTGGTGCAAGTCAAGTCAAGTCAAATCAAGTCAACACTTTCGTCCCGTATGTGGACTCTCTGGTACAATAATCGACATCCTAGTCCGAGTATGGACTCACGGATGTAAACAGATCAAGAATAACACCCTCGTCCGAGTGTGGACTCTCTAGTGTCAAAGAAACAATATCAAGGATTTAGCAGTTCAAATACACTCATTCTATGACACGACTTAAGCAAGGTACTGACGAGAAACTCTAAGTGTGTACCACATGACCAAACATGGACACGTCTATTGCAATAAAAACAACTCAAAAATAATATAATACGAAAAGCACATGTCCATAAATAATCAAAACTGGAAATAAAATACAATGCAAGTAAATAAAATTGTAGAGGAAGGCAAGGTATACTTGCCTGGTGGTAGCACGAAGAGCCAACAATAAACCGTCAACCGGTAAGCCAATAAGTCCAAACTATCACAACTGTCTCCGAAAGCTGAAACATATAATGCCAACAGTCTCAGAATAGTCAAATTAGCTAGGATTGCCTGTTCTTAAGTCCAATTCTGGACACAGGGGCAAAACGGTAATTTCTGGCAAAAACGGTGTCCGCCGTTGGACCCACTTTGTACCGAAAAGCGTGCCAGAGTCAATGATCCGTAAAGTCGTCAAACTACATGTCTACGGATTCGTTTTAATGATATGAACCCAACGATATGTCCAGTTTTGGATTTCGGTGGGCCGTGCACAAAATCGTCCATTGAATCGGATCATGGGGCCCGCAAAACGGTGATCTGATTGACTGTCTCAGAATCGGACCAAACTTGGCATATAGGACCAAAAAATGATACGGTCCTGTTGGCACAAGTTCATCTCGATCTGACGAGTGTGCACAAATTAATTGAGAAACTTGCACAGAGGTCGTTACGATAAATTTTGATGGATACGCATCAAATTCGTCGCGCACACGCGACCAATTTGAATTCTGTCAAAGCCCACACGACCACGAAGCCATTACGCACCTTTTGATGCTTTCGGTTCGCGATCATGTCGCCCGAAATGGCGGGACGCACGTCGTATCGAGGGATTTTCAATATTTTCGAAACATGTTTTTTCATGATTTTCAAATTGATTTAACTAGGATATCAATACAGAAAAAAATCTAATTGAAAGGTTTTATCCTTGGTTATGTCTATAATTCTGTTAAATAGTTTTTTTCAAAAGGTCGATGGTCTGGCGAAGTGTTGCCTTCCAAAACAGTATCCTTCCACCAAAATAGGGCATATTTGACACTGATTTTTCGTCGATATTGACTCGGTTTTTATAGGGTTTCGATCATCTAGGATTTAAACAATTTGAAGGGAGATCAAGTCGGATATGTTGTGTGCATACCTGCGAAACTGGATCGAGCAATGGTCGAGCGAGACGGCGGGAAACCTACTGCAAATTTGACCCGATACCAGCCGATGCTACTGCATATTGCTACTGTTGTAGTCGCGCTTTCAGCGCTGCGCGCGCTCGCACGGCGGCTTCGGCCACGCATGGCGGTGGCGCCGACGGCTGTGGGTGTTCGCCGGGACTGGAAAGGCACCGTGGGTGTGGTGGCACGGATTAGATTTAGGGTTTCGACTGATTTTTATGCATGCGCATGTGTTCATATATGAACTGAACGAAATAACCGAGTTCGGCTTTGACAGGCTTTGTAATCAGTTGATGTGGCTGATGCTGGGCTCTGCTCGGCTAGGCCCAGTTAGGCCGGGCTGGGGCTGGGCCATGTGGGTTTAGCTGATACTGCTGTTGCTATTCCTTCTATTCCATTTCCTTTTGTTATACATTATATATATATATATATATATATATATATATATATATATATATATATATATATATATATATATATAGATATATATATATATATATATATATATACCATGTGGGTTTAGCTGATACTGCTGTTGCTATTCCTTCTATTCCATTTCCTTTTGTTATAATTATATATATATTATATATATATTATATATCTATATATATATATATATAATATATATAATATTTTTTTATATAGAAATATATATATTTATATATATATATATATATATATATATAAAAATATATATTATATATAATAATATATAATATATATTAGATAGGTATATTTATACTCATATAATTACTTATATAATAATTCTCCAAAATATCTAAATAAAATTTTTAGTAGAAAAATACAAATCTCAATATAGATTATATATATATACACATACACAACTATAAATAATATTTATATATACATACACATACTCTCATGTATAATATTTATACATTTATATATATCCATACATATATATTTATATATCTACACATCCATATATACGTATATTTATTTATACATGCACACTATAACATATATTAATTATATATCTATATATACACACATCCATAAATAATTACTCAATTAACTATAAAAAGAATCTATGGTAATAAATATATTATTCAATCACCATAAAAATAAAAAATAATACTTAACTGGTGGTTTGGTGAATCCATACTACTCACCCTTATCCGGGTCCAGAAAATTGTAAAAATTGTAAAAAATATTTAATAAAATACCAAATTTTGTACAAATATTCAAATAGTTAAAATGCACATCAATACCTAAATAATTTAGGAAATTTTGTACACACATAAATATGCCTACATGGTCGTCCTTGGTCTCTCTACTACCTACAAAGGCTTGGTTTAGGTTCGGGCCCAGTTCGGGCTAAGTTGGTACAATCGGGTCATCTAAAATTAATATATTAAATTAATAAATAAATAGTTCATCGGTGGGGGTTAAGTCGCAACTTAATCTGATTTTCCTAGTTAGGACACTCATATGGCTTTGCATTCCCCTACCATGGCTAAACACTAGTCAAAGCACGCTACTGCACTATTCGTGCCATGATTCCTAGTCGTCTTGTACTTCAAAACTCAACCATGCCTAAAGTCATCTACCGTAATAATTAACAAAATAATTATTTATAAATCTAAAAAAATCACCATTTAACTCAATTAAATAAATAAAAAATATTTTCAAAAATTTTCGGGAAGGGGAGCTACACCTTTTAATTCTGAAAAAATAAATAAAATGATTCTTGACATTAATTAATAAATTTTATTTTAATAAAATACGTATCCAGTCCATAGGCTCAATTAGCAACACAAGATATCAATTTGTCAGGTCGTTTGGAACCAACAAAGTATAGAAATATAAATTACTAATTCTGAAATAAATCAGAATATTGTTGGGAAAATATGGTTTTTTTTTATCAAAAAGTACATTCTACATATTATGGAGAAATATTACAAAGTTTGGAGAACGATACAACACAAGATTCAATGATTTCGGCATTCAATAATTTTTTCAAGGAAGATGGGTATATTTATACGTAATAACTACAATGATACTGAAATATAGTTAACTAGGAATGTAGAGGGACGTGTTAGGATCATTACCAAGTGGTTATCCATTGTTGTATGGCCTCACAAAGTGGTACAAACAGCTGCATTCCTGAATTGGTTTAGACTGGATACTTCTGATGGAGGGGCTATTTTGAGGAAGTTAGAGTGAGATTTGATGGAAGGTTTGTGAAAAAAATGTTAAGAATAGAGAGATTAAGAGGCATACAAAATTTGAGAGAAATATACTTATTGTGGTGAGAGATATGAATAGATTGGTTGAGACTAGCTAAATTCGGATTCGGCCTGGACACCGTTGATGGAGGGGCTGTTTTGAGGGAGTTAGAATGAGTTCTGATGGATGGTTTGTAAGAGAAAATGTTAAGTACAGAGAGAGGAAGAAGCTTAAAAATTTTGAGAGTGTAACTCCACCTTCCTGATAATTAAATTTTTTTTAAAAATGTTTTTATATAATAATATTGGTTAAGCAATTTAGAGAATTTTATATACTTTAAAATATGTGAATCTATTATATATATCATTTTTTTACGTTTTCAGCCAATGGGCTTCATTCATTTATACCATGGACCTTATCGGTCAGCCCATTTCATCAACCCACCTCTTCCTGATTCAATATGTTTTGATTCCATTGCTGAGGAGAGCTTCGAAGCTCTATAACAACTTTTTGAAATTTGATTCTCCACGATTGAAGAATTTTCCCAACAGATTGGCGCCAAGCTAGAAAATAGTACATCAATTCTCCTGGTCTGATTCTATTTAAACCCCCTCTTCCACTTCTTCCATCTAAGAATTCTGTTAACAAATTTCCTTCCCTCAAATTTCTAAATTGAGATCTCCCTCTCAAACCTAGATCTCGAAGAGAACTAGTCATGGTGATGCAGCAATTTCTTCCATGATCAACAATGGAGGAGCACCTCGGCGAGGCGAAGCAGCTCTGTTCCCTGTAGCAACGACGATGCGAGTAGATCATCGTTCTTCAACGTCTTCGTCTCTCTATAGCAATTCGAGTAAGTTACTGATTTCTAGTTTTGATTTAATCCTCGATTATTCTTCTTTGATCTAAACTTGATCGTACGGAAATTACAAATTGAGAGCAGTTGATTTCATCTCGAGATTTTCAGAGTCTGCTCTGTGCCTGTTTGAATCATCGATCGAATGGACAAGGTGAGAATTCATTATTTTTTAGAATAATTGTTCTTCTAAATGGTTCTACACTCGATCTTGAGTATTCGAATGTGTGCTTTAATATAGATCTACATCGAAAGTGATCGACTGAGTTCGTTCGAATGATTGTCCAAATCTAGCATCGAACATAAGTGAGTTGAATTCCAAAATCTGAGTAGTAATCTCCTTTGATTCAAGTCCTTGATGATTCAATTGTTGATCTTATTTAAGGAGATCTCGAGCAGATCATCACGATACAAAGATACTAGCTCTGTATTTTAGGAGTGGAGGAGAAACTGGGATACGTAAGTATCCATTTATTTTGATCCACACATTTGGACACTTATCATAATATTAGAGTATTCTCAAACCATTTCTTTTGGAATTATTTCAATGATTGGAATAGGACAACACAGGGTTATTTTTTATATCGTTTGGACTTGATCTATTGGGAAGAATTACTGATAAGGTAATTCTTTGACCTATTCAATATTTTCAGTTTTGGTAAATTTCCTTAATTGACGCTTGCCAATGGTAGGGGTTGGGTGACACTAATAGATTTGGTAAATATAGAGTTATAATTTCATTTTGGAAGCTACAGTCATGTGTTGGACTGTGTGTGGTGTGTGTGTAATTCCTTGTTCTCCCTGTTCTATAGTTCAGTCCTTTGCTGAACATTCAGTTCCTATTTCATGTGTCAAGACTGATTTTACTAGATATTCTTGTCTAGACTTTCAACATGGGGAAATTAGGAGGACATGGATTCCTGTAACTTGGATTGATAAGTTACTCAGTGAGTTGGTTGGGTTCAACAGACTGAACTATTGGTATCAGTCTGATACAAGGTTGAATAGAGTTTTATTGAGGACATATAACAATCCTGAGAATTTATTGGTTACTCCTCTTTTCTGTTAATAGGAAACATGACTTGGTTGGCTAGTGATGAGAGTTATACTTAGAACTGAAACTAGGTTGTGATTTAAGGCTGATACATCAGTCTTTCCCGGAGACTGATTGTTCAGTTTTGATGAAGGTCATATCCTTGATTAGTCTCGACTGATTAATATCAGTTTTGTGTAGAACAAGCATTTGGAAGTTAATCTAAGAACTTGTAAAGCCCCTAAATTTTACAACAATTTTTATTTTTGGTGTTAATTTTGTTTTTCGTATTTATACGTCGCGTACGAGTTTGCATCTTTCGTATTTGCTCGCCGAGTACGAATATATGCGAGGTACATATTTTATAAAAATATTTTAGTATGGAATTCAAATTTCATATGGTAAATATTTTATTTATTTACTTATATTACCTTTATTAATTGATTTACAAATTGTATTGATTTAATATAAAAAGAGCTATTTACTTTTATTATACAAATATAACTGATAAGTTCAAAAATGATGTTTTACATAAATAATCTTTGCATACAAGGTACATGACTTTAAATTCATGGAAATAATTGAATTTTCAAAATTTATTTAATATTAATATTTTATTATTCGAAAAACTATTTTAAAATATTGTTTTGGTTTAAATTTAATTAATTATGATAAATTATATTGGAAAATCTTTTATTCTAAATGGAGTTAAATTTAATGGAGAGTTATCTATGATTTAAATTTGGATTTGGAACGACTAAATTTTAAATATTTATTTGAATTAATAGATGGAATTATCCATCGAGGGGTTTAAACGAATACTAGTCTTATCCAACTGGGAATTCCCACCTCCTATATAAGGAGAGGTACTCCTCCAATTTTCATACCACAATCACATCGTGCATCGTGTCTGTGACAACCAAATCTTATTCCAGTTATTTTACATTCATCCATCTAGTGTCGGGACACATCCCCGACACGACGATACAAAACCCAGCACAC
This sequence comes from Iris pallida, assembly GCA_029216955.1. Classification (NCBI taxonomy): domain Eukaryota; kingdom Viridiplantae; phylum Streptophyta; class Magnoliopsida; order Asparagales; family Iridaceae; genus Iris; species Iris pallida. The sequence continues at coordinate 12,073,994 of JANAVB010042619.1, read as the reverse complement.
CCAATCTAAGCCTACATCGCCGTTGCCGCAGGACCCTGCCTCCTTTGTGTCGCCACTCTAACCCGTCTTCTCCGACCCACCATGTCCACCAACAGCAACACCCGACCCTGACTCCTCCCCGTCACCGTGCTAAACTCCATGCTACCGTACTTTGGTTATCTGACCACCACCGTCACACGCCAACCACAACCACCTCGTCACCACCACGTCCACCAGCAGCAACACCCCCCTCCGACATAACCACCATTTTTGACCACTCCTCTCAGCCAACCCCAGAGATCTCCACCGTTACGGTTCACCAAATCCAGCAAGTCCAGCCGGCACCATCTCCCCGTACGAAACGTTTCCCGACACCCCCACACCGTCGCCTGACCACCGCCCTGCTGTGTCCATCTCCAGCTAGCGGCCGCCCCAAAACCTAAAACACCGCCCACCAAAAAAAAAGAAAAAAAAGGAAGAAGAGCCGAACCCCCCTCACCTGAGTTTCCGTCGGGCGTCGGCGAGGCGTCGCCTGCCGCGTCCGTCGCTGACGGCCAGGACCGGCGGAACTGTCCCCGCCTCGCCGAGAAGTCCTGACCAGTGCATCGCCTCGAGCATCTCCTTCCTTCCGCCGCACCCAGCGCGGCTGAGCTCCCCGCGCCGCCTCGGGCGCCGTCCTCCCCGCCTCACCGCGGCAGCCGAATCCACCGCCATTCGCAGCACCTGAACCCGGCCATCGCGCCACTGCGCTCTTCCCGCCAGCCCGCGACCGGAGCGCCGTTGCCACCCCCCCAGGCTCACCGCCAGCACCTGAGAACCGCCCGCCTCTGTAAACCCTCATCCCTCTTCCCCGATCGAGAGCCGATCTGGTAAGCTCCCGCTTCCCTCCTTTCTTTTTCATCCAGTTCCTTTCTCTCTTTCTATTTTAGTAAGTGGTTGGCTTACTTAAGTGATTTGTTATTTAATATTTTTTTGAAACAGTTTTGTTATTTAGTATCAAAAGTAGTAGGTATGTACAGATGATGGTTATGATATTTTTATCGTTATCATTATTTTGGTTTTACTAGTATTATTATTGCTAATTACTATTTTGTTTTGGGATCACAGACAAATAACTGCACTAATAGTTTTAAAATATATATACTAGTGATAAATAACAATATATTGTTTTATGAAAATTTTAAATACATCTTTGTTGAAAAACTTTATTTAACAAAATTCAGTTTTCAAATCCTAATATATATAATTGCATATTCCTATGATAATGAATACGTTTTAGCCCTAAATCACTTTTTAAGATATTTTTACTAATAAAAAGTAGCTACCAACGTATACAATAATTTCTAGTATTTTTCAAATATTTATCTAACTAATAAGATATAGTTCTAAATTATATTTTCGAGAAGTGATGTAAAATATTTTTCTAAGCAAATTATAGTTTTTGACCTAAAAGGATTTTGACTAACTACCTATAAATAATAATTTTGGATGATAAAATATATTTCTTTTTTAAGGACTATAAGTATTTTCTAAATCATATATTTTCTTATTTATCAAATTTCTTTTGGTTATCCTTTCGTCCGTGATTAAACCCATTATTCTCGTCTCCTTACCAAATTATACTTCATTATGTCGGCTCTAGCTAATTTGGACTTTCTGGACCCAATGGAACGGTCCGTGCCACCAACAGAGGTCACCATGTGTAATTGTTACCCGAAGCCACAGTTCGTGTCACATGGATCATTGCAGTACACCGGGCATCCAACCAGGCAAGACACCTTGCCTTTACTATTTACTTTCTTGCTCAATATCATGCATGCTTTTTTATTTATGTTGTTCTTTCAAAACTATATATAGATGCAAATTATTATACTTTATGTAATTGGCTTAGAGTTAAGGGACCACCGTATGTTTAGTGCATCTCATAAACTGTCACGATGTGCCACGGATTGTGTGTGAGTTGTGAGTCACATATAGATGCGGACTTGCGTGTTGATTGATCATTGGTGCGTACAGGCCGTGCGTTAGGATAAAACTGCCAATAGATTGTGTAGAAGACTTGGCAGTTATTAAGGATTAAACAGTGTCGTGGAGTCGACACATGTATAGTATCATTGGGGGGAGGGGACAGTTATTAGCGTAGGGGCTATATTTATTTTTACATATATTTTGGGCCGAGGGTGACTCTTATGAGCACTACCTTATGCCCGGGCCGATAGTATCTCGTATGAGCGCTACTTGACGGCCACTCTTTATTACTTGCTTGCATGAATCCGTTACAGTCCCTGCGTAGGACGGTGTCCTCAAAGTGCATATCACATAGAATGGTTAGGAACCTTTACTCATGCATACTTTTCTGTTGAGCTTTATTATTCAGTTTATCGGCATGATATTATGTGTCTTGTTACGTCCCTCTGAGGACCTGGTGATCTCTCTAAGTGTGTGTTTCATGATTTCTTGCATGTGCTCTAGCTAAGGCCATTCCTTCCTTTGTGATGATTGCTTTTTGGACTCGTCATTGCTTCGCTCGACCAATCACTTTCTTTGTATATTTCTTTCCTATTTAAATTAGTTGGTAGTAGATTTGTCTCCGCCCAACGATTGTATATATGACAAACTCAAAGTTGATTTTATACTATTATTCTTTTCATTGTGGATGAGATTTAGTTTATCTTGGAATACTACATTATACAGCTTATGTATACATATGAGTCTTCATATATTGGAGTAGACTTCGTATGTATACAGCTGGCATGATACGTATCTAGTCCCAAGTATTTTAGGACTGGGACGTTACATGTTTTTGTGGTGGCCCATGCAGGTCCAGTTTGTCGTTTCGGTTATATGACTGTACCGAACGGGCCTGCAATATAGGATTAGAGTCTAGAATCTCATCCACCTACTTGACGTCCTTTCTTGACTTCAAATTCTGAACTCTCGTTCGACCTCCTTGATTTACATCTTGCTTGACTTCTTCTACCATAAATTCTTAGTTTCGTGCTTAGTAAGATGACTACACTAGTATATGCCCATAGGTTAAACACATGGCTAGAGGATTATATTGACAATTAATATCCATTGAGGTTATATTTGAGTATAAAGGCATTTATTTTTCCTAGAGATATGATCTTAAGGATTAGTTAATTCCAAGTTGGGTAGTAGCATATTACCGCTTTCAACGGATATAGTTGGAATTTATTTGATTTTGATTTTGAAGGTCTTTGAAAGATATTTATGATTCATTTGATTATAGCTATACATCCTTGAAGAGAGATAAAGTTAGTTAAAAAGAATTTTTAAATTTAAATGCTACTGTAAGATTTGTGAGGGCGATTGATAAGGCTTGGTTTTAAATTAGGTTGTATGGTTCACAATTAATAAGTTCGTAAAATTTTAAATTTTAAGTTTGGAGTAAGGTTATTAAGAATTTTGGTTAAAAATATTTTGAAGGATATATAATCAAATTGAGGATCTATTTTTAACTCTTGTATGAATTCCGATTGTTAAAAACCTATTTAAATTTTGAGTTAAGATTTGGATTAATAAAAGAAGAATATATATATATATATATATATATATATATATATATATATATATATATATATATATATATATATATATATAAAATATAAAATATATATATATATATGGATTTGATTTGTGACACAATAAAGGTTTATTCGGGATTGATTAGAAATTTTTAAAATCTTAAGTTATGATTTTGATGTGACTAGATAAGGTGGAAAGGTTAGTTTATGATACATTTTTAGAGATTTTTATGATATGATAAAGGTTATCTTGAGGTTGATATAAAAAATTTAGTTATGAGTATGATTGGCAACTTAGAAAGATATTTTATTAGATTATTTGGAGAATTATATTGCAAAAGTTTTGAAGAAGTCAAATTTATAGATTTAAATATAAATAGACGACCAAGATAAATAAGGTAGTCCACATTAGTTGCCATATCACTCATGACCATGATAGTAGTGTATATACAAGTGTTGTTAGTCATCTCCAAGATCATGTGGTTATATTTCAACCTTGACTCACTCGACATTCCCTCAAATCTAGATCTTTATTCGTGACTATCTAATTGTTTGAAACTAAGAAATGATTAGAATCATTCCCTTGACCATACCCTTATCTAAGAGACTATCTTCTCTTTAGAAACTGTCTTCCTAACTTACTTTACCTTAATCTATGAGATTTCTTAAATTATCTTATTTCGTGCTTTAACTTGGTCATTTATTTTGTGCGTTAATCATTAACTCGTGAACTCCCATTTTCTATTTTAATTTCTTTTGTGTACTTTACCGTGACTTAGATATTTGGAGCACAACACAAGACTTTTCCCTCCCACAAATTCTATATGTAAAACCTAGATGAGCCCACCTTCATGTAGGTATATTATGTGCCACTGAAACACGTCTTCTTGTACTCTACTTTCATGATATAACTTTTGGGCCAAAAAGACTAAACTGTAACACTTACCATGATACCGATATATTTATCGACCAGGGATCTCGACTCAATTCCTTCAACCCGATAAATGATTATGGTCAACCAAATTCTTTAAATGCTCAGCTTGTGCTTTATGTTGATTGCTACCCGTGCCTTTTATTTTCGTGCCTTATCTTGATTTACTTAGACCCATACCATCTTTACTCCCCATGCAACATTAGCAACTTTTACTTTCCTCCCTTCCGATTATCACTCATATTTCACCTTAATTCTACTGTGGTTCATGCAACTTTGTTCATTTTATGAATTCCTCGTTTCAGATGAAAATGGATCATGACTTCCTTGGATAAAAAGAGATTGGATTAGAAAACTCCATAAAGTAGATTAGTGGTATAAATAAATAATAGAATAATGAGATTTGAGGCATAAGTTGAAATAAGTGATAAGTGCTATTAGATGGGATTGAGAAATGTGTATGTTTTTACAAAATGATCTGATCAAAAGTAAGTATACTGGCGATTGACAAATTATTTCGAAATTTAACAGATGATTGAAGATGGAATTTTTTTACATAAATAAATGAGTATGGAATTCTTAATAGAAGGAATGGTTTTGTTTCGATGAAATTGATTAAAGGTTAATTAAAAGTTCAAAAAGGTTATAAAAGACAAAGTTTGATTCAAGGAAGATACTTATATCTATATATGTGTGTTGGAGAAGTAAATTTCAAGGATCAGTAAATTAAAACTTTTGGGACTTAATGAATTTTTATCTTTGAGATATTAGGTTTGATATATGAATATAGATAGGATTCAAAATTACGGAAGAAAATTTTTGGAGGATAACTATTAAATTGAAGGAAAAAAAAAGATTTATGGAAAATTTAAATTTTTGTGGATTATGAAATTTGAAGAGACAATATAAAGTATTACTGATAAGACAATTGGAGATATGACGAGAAAATTTTGAATCAAGAGTATCGAGCTAGTAAATTTTTGAGATTGGAAGATTGTTGCATTTTGTGAGCTTGCACGTCTTGGATAAATGATAGTCATTTTTATTTAGACATTTATTGGGATGCCATGAGATATCTCCTAAACTATACCAATTTTTATCTAGATTATTGTTGTTCAAATTGCTTGCTAGATTCTGTTTTCGAATCTTCGCTTAAACTTCTTATCGATAAACTCTCGTACATATGATTTACCATCTTAACTAATAATGCTGTTGTAATCTAGTTTTGCAATCTCATTGATTTATCGAGCTTGTTCATGACTTATGTTATTGAGCGCGCTCACTAACATGTTGTCTAATCAAAACCGGTGCATGATGATCTGATCAACCAAGTGCACTTTGGTTCGCTTTTACCTATTGTTCTACGTGGATGGGATATAACTAAAACCTGGCCTCTAGAATCCCATCCACGACTGCCTTGATTCTTTTGAAATTATTCGGCCGTTTTTGAACCACGTATTCGTAATATCGTCCTTGGACTCCTTATTGCTTTCGCCTTCACCTATTTTGGAAGGACGAAGGCACTTACACTAGAATTCCCTCTAACCGACCTATCACTTATAATCCTTGTCACCTATTGTGACTATATCTTCGTCTTAAACTCCTCGTCCTTTCCTCGACCCTACATTTATTATCACCACTCAAGTTAGGAGTGAATCATTCTCGTAATCGTGCCCTCAACCTTACCTACTCCTAAAATTCGAGGACAAAATTCTTTTAAGTTGGGTAGAATGTAAACCCCCTAAAATTTTTACTACAATTTTTATTTTTGGGGTTAATTTTGTTTTACGTATTTATACGTCGCGTACGAGTTCGCATCTTTCGTATTTGCTCGTCGAGTACGAATATGTGCGAGGTACATATTTTATAAAAATATTTTAGTATGGAATTCAAATTTCATATGGTAAATATTTTATTTATTTACTTATATTACCTTTATTAATAGATTTACAAACTGTACTGATTTTATATAAAAGAGCTATTTACTTTTATTATACAAATATAACTGATAATTTCAAAATTGATGTTTTACATAAATAATCTTTGCATACAAGGTACATGACTTTAAATTCATGGAAATAATTACATTTTCAAAATTTATTTAATATTAATATTTTATTATTTGAAAAACTATTTTAAAATATTATTTTGGTTTAAATTTAATTAATTATGATAAATTATATTGGAAAAGCTTTTATTCTAAATGGAGTTAAATTTAATGGAGAGTTATCTATGATTTAAATTCGGGTTTGGAACGACTAAATTTTAAATATTTATTTGAATTAATAGATGGAATTATCCATCGAGGGGTTTAAACGAATACTAGTCTTATCCAACTGGGAATTCTCACCTCCTATATAAGGAGAGGTACTCCTCCAATTTCCACACCACAATCACATCGTGCATCGTGTCGGTGACAACCAAATCTTATTCCAATTATTTTACATTCATCCATCTAGTGTCGGGACACATCCCCGACACGACGATACAAAACCCAGCACACCCAATCTAAGCCTATATCTATCGTTGCCGCAGCACCCTGCCTCCCTTGTGTCGCCACTCCAACCCGTCTTCTCTGACCCACCACTTCCACCAGCAGCAACACCTGACCCTGACTCCTTCCCGTCACCGCGCCAAACTCCATGCCACCGTACTCCGGTTCTCTGACCACCACCATCACATGCCAACCATAACCACCTCGTCACCACCACGTCCACCAGCAGCAACACCCCCCTCCGACGTCACCACAATTTTAGACCACTCCTCTCGGCCAACCCCACAGATCTCCGCCGTTACGGTGCACCAAACCCAGCAAGTCCAGCCGGCACCATCTCCCCGTACGAAACATTTCCCGACACCCCCACACTGTCGCCTGACCACCGCCCCGCTGTGGCCATCTCCGGCCAGCGGCCACCCCAAAATCCACAACACCGCCCACCAGAAAAAAAAGAAAAAAAGGGAAGAAGAGCCGAAACCCCCTCACCTGAGTTTCTGTCGGGCGTCGGCGAGGCGCCGCCTGCCTCGTCCGTCGCTGACGACCAGGACCGGCCGAACTGTCCCCGTCGTGCCGAGAAGTCCCGACCAGCGCGTCGCCGTGACCCTGACTGCGAGCATCTCCTTCCTCTCCTCGGACCCAGCGCGACCGAGCTTCCCGCGCTGCTCGGGCGCCGTCCTTCCCGCCTCACCGCGGCAGCCGAATCCACCGCCGTTCGCAGCACCTGAACCCAGCCGGCGCGCCACCACGCTCTTCCCGCCAGCCCGCGACCGGAGCGCCGCCGCCACCCCCCCAGGCTCGTCGTCGGCGCCTGAGAACCGCCCGCCTCTGTAAACCCTCATCCCTCTTCCCCGATCGAGAGCCGATCTGGTAAGCTCCCGCTTCCGTCCTTTCTTTTTTCATCCAGTTCCTTTCTCTCTTTCTATTTTAGTAAGTGGTTGGCTTACTTAAGTGATTTGTTATTTAATATTTTTTTTTGAAACAGTTTTGTTATTTAGTATCAAAAGTAGTAGGTATGTACAGATGATGGTTATGATATTTTTATCATTATCATTATTTTGGTTTTACTAGTATTATTATTGCTAATTACTATTTTGTTTTGGGGATCACAGACAAATAACTGCACTAATAGTTTTAAAATATATATACTAGTGATAAATAACAATATATTGTTTTATGAAAATTTTAAATACAGCTTTGTTGAAAAACTTTATTTAACAAAATTCAGTTTTCATACCCTAATATATATAATTGCATATTCCTATGATAATGAATACGTTTTAGCCCTAAATCACTTTTTAAGATATTTTTACTAATAAAAAGTAGCTACCAACTTATACAATAATTTCTAGTATTTTTCAAATATTTATCTAACTAATAAGATATAGTTCTAAATTACCATATATATTTTCTAGTAGTGATGTAAAATATTTTTCTAAGCAAATTATAGTTTTTGACCTAAAACAATTTTGACTAACTACCTATAAATAATAATTTTGGATGATAAAATATATTTCTTTTTTAAGGAGTATAAGTATTTTCTAAATCATATATTTTCTTATTTATCGGATTTCTTTTGATTATCCTTCCGTCCGTGATTAAACCCATTATTCTCGTTTCCTCACCAAATTGTACTTCATTATGTCGGCTCTAGCTAATATGGACTTTCTGGACCCAATGGAATGGTCCGTGCCACCAACAGAGGTCACCATGTGTAGTTGTTACCCGAAGTCACATTTCTTGTTACATGGATCATTGCAGTACACCGGACATCCTACCAGGCAAGACAGCTTGCCTTTACTGTTTAATTTCTTGCTTAATATCATGCATGCTTTTTTTCTTTATGTTGTTCTTTCAAAACTATATATAGATGCAAATTATTATAGTTTATGCAATTGTCTTAGAGTTAAGGGACCACTGTATGTTTAGTGCATCTCATAAACTGTCACGATGTGCCACGGATTGTGTGTGAGTTGTGAGTCGCATATAGATGCAGACTTGCGTGCTGACTAATCATTGGTGCTTAAGGCCGTGCATTAGGATAAAACTGCCAATAGATTGTGTAGAAGACTTGGCAGTTATTAAGGATTAAATAGTGTCGTGGAGTCGACACATGTATAGTATCATTGGAGGGAGGGGACAACTATTAGCGTAGGACTACATTTATTTTTACACACATTTTGGGCCGAGGGCGACCCTTATGAGCACTACCTTCTGCCCGGGCCGATAGTGTCTCGTATGAGCACTACTTGACGGCCACTCTTTATTACTTGCTTGCGTAAATCCTTACAGTCCCTGCGTAGAACGTTGTCCTCAAAGTGCATATCATATAGAATGGTTAGGAACCTTTACTCATGCATACTTTTCTGTTGAGCTTTATTATTCAGTTTATCGGCATGATATTATGTGTCTTGTTACGTCCCTCTGAGGACCTGGTGATCTCTCCAGGTGTGTGTTTCGTGATTTCTTACAGGTGCTCTAGCTAAGGTCATTCCTTCCTTCGTGATGATTGCTTTTTGGACTCGTCATTGCTTCGCTCGACCAATCACTTTCTTTGTATATTTTTTTCCTATTTAAATTAGTTGGTAGTAGATTTGTCTCCTCACAACGATTGTATATATGACAAACTCAAAGTTGATTTTATACTATTATTCTTTTCATTGTGGATGAGATTTAGTTTGTCTTGGAATACTACATTATACAGCTTATGTATACATACGAGTCTTCATATATTGGAGTAGACTTCGTATGTATACAGCTGGCATGATACGTATCTAGTTCCAAGTATTTTGGGACTGGGGCGTTACAGAACTAGTTCAGAAAATATTAGGAATGGACACCAGGTATGATGGCTAGCTAGTTCATGATACTCATAGGAATTTGTCCATTGTTTTGATTTAGATAAATTCCTATTGAAAGTGGCATTGCGAATACTGATAAGGATTAATCTGTGATCTGAGGATTAAGTCATTAAACCATTTTTGAAATAGGTTGTAGAGCCTGGGCTGAACTGAACTGAGATATCAGTTTATCTGTGAACTGAACTGTGGTATCAGTTCCCCTGTGAACTGAACCACTGTTCAGTAAACCAGATTGGTACTGATCAGAACATTGAGGATTGGAATTGTTCAGTCCTGTATAGGGACTATGACTTTGAAGACCTGAGAGCTAATATGGGTTGTGTCATTGCCTCTTGAAGATAGGACAAAACTCTATCATCTGTGAGTCACTGGTTACATATTTTAAAGTCAATTTTGTACTAGGGAATTTCAGTAAATACTTGGATCCCTGGGAAATAGGTTTGTATTCCTATAACTGCCCGGTTTTGATGAGTCTAGCAAGTTCAGCACCATTGCAGGGCTGAATGGTATCAGTCCTAAGTTTTACTGAACTATGGAGATCAGTCCCATTTTGTGGACTGGACTGAATAGTATCAGTCTTTTCCAAGACTGATGTATTCTTTTAAAAACCTGAGAATAAGAAGTAGGTGTAATCCATTACAAATTAGAGACTGCCACGTTCAGGCAGTTAGTACCACTGTTAAGATTGGTTTGATTTGTAAATCCTGTTGAGGACAGATAGGTAATTCCTGTATGAGAATGATACTTGAGTTGATAATTAAGTTGAGTATTTCAGGAAAGGGTTATGTTAGACTGAGATAAGGATTTTTGCCAATTTGTTGTTGTCAACTGTAGGACTGTAAAGAATTGATTGAGACTGATTTAATCAGCCTAGGGATGACTGACCCAAATCAACCTTAGTTAGACTGATTGTATCAGTACTCATTTTAGGGTGATTCCTCACCCAAGTTGAATGTCAGGTTTGGTCTTACTTATATTAGTAATCTAATCACTTAGCTTTGGCGTTGAGAATACTGTTGGGTTCAGCCCTTGTAGATTCAAGCGATTGCAATGAGGGTTACCTTAAATTACAAGAGTTAACCTAGGATAGTTTGAATCTTTAGAAGACTGGAATTTGGATATGACAGTACTCATGGTAGGATACCAATACCTAGAAGCCTTGCTAGATATAGGTTAAGTTTCGAATTGAGTTAAATACAAGTAAGGTGATCTCTATAGAGACTATAATTTTAATTGCATATATTAGTCATAGATATCATTGTTCTTCTCTAGTGGACTTGGTAGAAATACTTTAGTTGGAAGAGGGTATTCATAGAAATAGGATTTTGTTTATAAGTATAGTTAGTTGATAATTGTTTATAGTCTAATCAAATTATAACCACACAATAGGAGGATATCCAGCAGTACATTCCACACTTGATCACCCTGAGCAAGGCAAGTATACTCCTCGGACTTGTTCATTTTCTCATGTCTTGTATATTCATTCATGTATCACCTTGTTGACACGATGTATCACGAGATTGTCTTGTTTTATGTTTCTTGAGTTTACTTGTGTTTGGGAGGAAAAATACTACAGATGTGTGATCAAACCCATGTTAATATTCATGTGAATAGCTTAGGCCCCGCATTGTGTATGCGGGACCAAAGTCGTACCATTTTATGTTCATTGAATCTACCCAAGCTGATCACACTCTGGATGTATTTCAATATTGCACATTAAGGATTTAGGTTGTATTTTATGTTCAGGTTGTATTTCATGTTCAGGACTCATATAATGTTCCTTGTACTTACTTTCAGTATTCAGGATTCATGTCTTGTTCTCATTTCTCGTAATTATATATATTTTCGGTTCTTGTTCATACCATGATGTTCATGTTCATTTCCTTGGATATACTTAGCTCCGCTCCTGAGTAGGATATGTTGCAGGTGAGCTGGAGGCTATCTGTGATACTTACTATGGGCAGGAGCCTGAAGGCACCTATTAGCCAGTTGATGTAGTCCAGGACCTAGAGGCTGAGGAAGCCTAGTCTTTTCTACTTAGCTTTATCTTGACTTGTATTAGAGACATCATTATAGTTTACATTTGCTGGAATGTAATAACATTTAGGTTTGTATCTGAGATTCTGGGATTTGATATATTAGATGCTGTGATTACTTTCATTCTTATCTTGATTTATAGTTTTTCCTAGATGTTGGTACAGCTTACTTCATCGTGTCTAACGACGAAGGCTGGGCATGTCCGACTCGTGTCCGATTATTCGGGAGCGGGTCGTGACTAGGGGTGAGCATTATTCGATTTTGAACCGAAAATCGAACCGAACCGAACCGAACCGAATAAGAGATTCGGTTTGGTTTTAAAAAAATTGGTTCGGTTTCAGTTTTGAAAATACTAAATTTTCTTATTCGGTTTCGGTTTTGGGTTTCGGTTTCGGTCCAAAACCGAAAACCGAATAAGAAAATTTAGTTTATATACATATACTAAATATATATATATATATATATATATATTTTTTTATACTATATATATATATATATATATATATATATATATATATATGTATATACTAAATATATATAGGTATACTATAGGTATATAATAAATATATATAGGTATATTTAGTTATTATATATATTAACAAAAAAAACACAAGTAAACCCAAAAACCGAATAAACTGAAAACAGAACCGAATTAATTCTGTTCGATTTCGGTTTTGCTTATTCGATTTCGGTCCAATTCGGTTTTCGGTTATTCGGTTCGGTTGGAACCGAATAAACCGAATACTCACCCCTAGTCGTGACATATTTTTAGTGGTGGCCTATGCAGGTCCATTCTAATGGTACCTAGGTCTTAGCGTACTATTGGGGGACTTGATTACACTAGGTAAACTTGATCACAGCATAGGAAAATCAGGAAATAAGGGTATATCAGGTGCATTGATATTATAAAACATTGTTTATTAGGTTTTAGTGTTTGTCAATCAACGAAGTTTTCTTTCTATTGCAGGATGGTCACTAAGAGGAAGACTGCGGATCAGCCAGGAGTAGCAGGCAGTTCGGGACAGCCCGAGCTAGACGTTCCAGCATATCAGCTTCCTCCACCGCCCCCTATTTTTCCTCCGTTGCCCTCGACGATGATGTTTGACGGTGCCCAGGTGATGGCCATGTTCCAGCAGTTTATGGAGGCACAGAACCACCATGCAGCACAGTTCAGAGCGACCGTCGTCGACGCACTCATGACTAGAGAGACGACAGCACCAGTACCGATAGCACCCCCAGCACCACCAGCACCGAGACCGGGGACGGCCAGGGACTATCAGAACCTCTGCCCGGTAGACTTTTGGGGCAACGAGGGGATTGTCTATCCAGACGAGTGGTTAGAAAATGCGGAAAGGATGCTGAAGATGGCGATGATCCCTGATGACTTGAAGGTGGAGGTGGCGAGTATGCGACTATTCGACCTTGCCAGAGCCTGGTACCGCGAGGAGCCCCAGTTAGCAGCACCACAGGTTCTTTAGGCAGATTTCAAAACTCTGTTCAAGGAGAATTTTTTCCCAGACATCGAGATAGACGAGCTTCGGATGCAGTTCGAGGCCTTACACCATGGGACGATGTCAGTGGCAGAGTATACCTTAGAGTTTACCAGACTCAGCAGGTTCGTGGAGAACCTAGTCGGCACGCCAGAGGAGAGGGCCTGGAGAATCAAGAAGGGCCTGACCAGAGAGTTACGGCACGCAGTAGCTATTAGCTAGGTGACTACTTACTCAAGCATCCTCAAGATTGCTCAGACAGTTGAGAAGGAGATGGACCCGAGGCCCAAGAGGGATAGGAACATCAGCATCAGCAGTTATCAGGCACCAGCAAAGAAGGTACATATGCAGACTCAGACGAGGCCAGTCCAGCATGCAGCAGTTCAGCACCGTCCTGCCACAGCTTTAGCAGTTCAGCATCAGAGGCAGCAGGGGGTCACTTGCACATAATGTCATCGGCCGGGGCACCAAGTGGAGGTTTGTCGCAAGAGGCTTGAACTTTGCCTATTCTGCGGGTCAGATACACATCAGATGAGAGACTGTCAGCAGGCCACAGCCAGACTAGCCGGAGGACCCCGAGGAGCTGGAGGACCACCACCTGCACCACCCAGAGCACTGCCTGCTGCACCCCAGAGAGGAGGACCAGCTCTACCACCTCAGCAGCAGAGGTTTCCACAGCACTAGCAGCAGCAGAGGGGAGGACCACAGCGGGAACGTGCTTACGTCATGGCCGTAGTTGAGGAGGAGAAGGCAGCTCCAGATGTTATCACAGGTTCTGTAGTCATTTATTCATTTCCTGCCATTGTATTATTTGATTCTGGAGCCACACATAGCTTTGTATCATATGAGTTTCTGCATAGACACGGATTCACATCCAAGCCCACTAGGAGGAACTGTCGGATTATGACAGGAGGAGGGGTAGTGCCAGTTAGTGAGATGGTGGATTGTCCTATCACTATAGCTGGAAGGGAGCTTAGGGATCGACTTCTAGTGATGCCATTGCCCGAATTTGATATGGTTCTTGGCATCGATTGGATGAGCGAGCAGTTTGTCGTAATAGACTGCCATGAGGGAAAGGTCACATTTAGCCCGCCTGGAGTTCTGTCGTTCGAGTTCAGAAGACGGATCAGAGAGAGGCCAGAGGGAGTCTACTTCGGAGCAGTTGCAGAAGCCCAGGAGTTGCCACATCCACTGATTACAGAGTTTCTCGACGTCTTCCCCGAGGAGTTGCCAGGATTGCCGCCAGATTGATATGTGGAGTTCAATATCGATCTAGTGCCCGGATCAGCGCCGAAGTCCCAGCATTGCTACAAGATCAACCCGAAGGAAGCTGCCAAGTTGAAGGCTAAGATTGATGAGTTGGAAGGCAAGGGTTTTATTCGGTCCAGTGCTTCATCCTGGGGAGCACCGGTACTCTTCGTGCCCAAGAAGGATGGGACTGTGAGGATGTGCATCGATTACCGTGTACTCAATAACATCACCATCATGAATAGATACCCGTTGCCAAGGATTGACGAGCTGTTTGATCAGCTGAGTGGGGCGAAGGTCTTTTCCAAGATTGACCTTCGTTCGGGGTATCATCAGATGAAGGTTCGGGAGCAGGATACTCCGAAGATAGCTTTCAACACCCGTTATGGCCAGTATAAATTCTTGGTGATGCCTGTCACGACCCGCACCCTAGAGTAAGGGCACGAGACGTGGGTACATCCAGCCTACGTCACAGTATCGGCGGTAGAACGCTGTCCTAGGTCACAACATCTAGCAATAATATACTAAGGAGTTTATACTCCCCGAATGGGGGTGACATGATATTAGTAAACTCAATCACAACTAAGGAAGAAGAAGCACGATATGATATAGAACTCAAGGAAATACAGATGATAAAATAGTCTAAGATAAAATCCCAGCAAATATCCAGAGATACATGTCTCAGCTACTGAATATGAAAGAATATATACAACTCAGAATCTCAAGACAGAAATAGAGTCTAACTACTAGTCTCAAGACAACATAAGTAAGATAAGGCCTAACTAAGCTAGTCTAGGCAACAGGGGTGATGTCCTCAGCTAGAGCTGGGTCCTCCTGAGAGTCCAGCTCACAAGTGTCATCTAGGGCTGCCCCATAGAAGGTATCCACACA
Organism: Iris pallida; assembly: GCA_029216955.1. Classification (NCBI taxonomy): domain Eukaryota; kingdom Viridiplantae; phylum Streptophyta; class Magnoliopsida; order Asparagales; family Iridaceae; genus Iris; species Iris pallida. The sequence goes on along the minus strand of JANAVB010042619.1, from coordinate 12,058,515 downwards.
GGCCTCCTCCTCGTCCTCTGTAATATTTTCAACAGGTTCAGTCAGGACAGGAGCGAGCACAATACATCTCAACAGTTCATATCAGGTTAGAAAATATAATCATGCAGTAAAGTAAGATACAGGTACTGAAAGAAATGCAGTATGTAAACAGAGAGAGAACTATAAATAGAAATATCTACTATAAAAAGAGACTAACAGTTGCTAGTGAGTCAGAGTACAATATAGACATATAAATGGCATAGGAGATTCTGATGCTATACTACTTGGATAATATTCACATGTCTACTTCTACTCCTCCGTACCCCCAATCAATACACAAGGATCAAACCAGTTTATGTTATGATTCCATGCAAAGGCCCCCGAAGGGTGATACATGGATGTCCCATAAATAGGGATTCTAGGAGATTCTAGGAGACCCAATAAATGGGATAAGGATTCAAGGAAGACTCTGTGAGCATGAAAGTACATGTCACAAGTGATCGATGAACCAATGAAGCATAGTGATACGCCACGTAAGTGAAACGCACAGAACATGAAGTACCAGATGCTCCCTGAAGGGATAACATCTCAAGAAGGGATCCATATAGTACTAATCCGTGTGACCAACGTGACAGTATCAAATAAAGTAATTTAATGCAGGAAAATAATTCTAAGCAGGATATAAAATGATCAGAGAATGTACTCGCCTGGTATTTGAGTGTCCGGATGGAATGTACTGTCCGAGGAGAGGTGCCTGGCTTCTAATCAGAGCAGCACAAGTCACAACAAGTCTAAAATGATAACAGTATGAAATTCAATGCATTCTAGATAAATCTAGGTCAATATAGGCCAAAGTCAACTCTTGGTCAACCTTGGTCAACCAAGAAGTCAAACCTAGGTCAACTATGGTCAAACTAGGTCAAACAAGTCTAAATTAGGTCAAACTAGTCATTCTAGGTCTAACTAGCCCATACTAGTCTAAACAAGGCTAAACTAGCTAACACATACCATTACAAGGCTATGCAAGCCTATCAAGTCTATACTAGCCTATTCTAACCATTACACTACTATATTACAATACAACTATATAGCTACCTACATACATATAGGCATATACATATACTCTATGTACACACATTCATGTTTAATATTTCATTCCCATACATGTTGACATATAACCCACACTATATATATAACACATCATATACATTATTATATATACATACATCTATATTACACACATATACATATATTACATATTCATATATAATATATATACATATATGCATATATAGGCCACCTACCTATTATATATATATATACTATATACATTACATAGAGAGAGCGGGCATGTGTGTGTGTGTGTGAAGCTTGTGTGTGAGAGGAGAGAGTGATGTGGGAGTGCACAGAACATGAAATCAGTGTGTGTAGGGAGTGAGAGACAAAGTGTGTGTGTGAGAGGAGAAGTGCACTGTCAGTTCAGTTTAGAAATAGGAAAGGGGACCAATTCAGTTGCAGCCAAGGAAAGGGAATACAGGAATAGGAAACCATTTCATTACAAATCAGTTCAGCTATTAGACTGTAAAAGGAAAGGAAGAAAATCAATGCATCTCACAAAACAGTTCAGTCCCAAGCTGTTTTCAGGTCATACATTCAAAACCCCATTCCCAACTCACTATTTAATGAAAAGCACTCAAATTGGACACACAAGTAGATCAACTATAGGAGAACAACATTGGAGTTCAAAATCATGCTAATTACAGCATTATCTAGGTTAATTTAATTGCCAAAGTTCATTTTAAAATCTGGAAAATATAGGAGACTGGTACACAGTTTCAGAAATTAGGTAAACTGAAAATTCATGCATGAAAATGAACTAAAGTGTCAAAATATTGGTTGGTAATAATTAACAATAATGTGTTTGTGTCAGAGAGAGTGATTCGTGTCCACAAAAGTGGACACGAAGTGTCCAAGCACAGAAAACATATGCATCAGAAAACAGTGAATAGCAAGCCTCGTGCGGCCATGTCGAGCCACATTGGACTCAAAGCACAACACGAGGGACCATGTGCTCGAGTCTAGTGCTAGGCTAGGTCTAGGTGAGTGTGTCAGTGTCCATGAAGAGTGTCCACGATGTGTCCAGCAATGATACGAACATTGTATCAGAGACTAATCAAACCCGACTGAACCGTCAATGAAATCCCAGTGCGGGCAGGAGAACGTGTCCGACACGACACAAGGGGTTGTGCTACTTGGGGAGTGTCGTGTCAGACACTGCCCCAATGTGTCCTTAAAATCCTATGTATCCTCGTGCTGTGTCCAAAGAGAAATCTACCCTGAGTAGCAGGACATGCGCACTACCCGCGCGCGCGTGCACCCGCGTGTGCACGTGTCCAACCCGACACGTTACGACACGAAAACACTCCCAGTCTAAAAGAAATATGTAAGCAACATCAAAATATAATTTCCTATTCAATTACTTTTCCAAAACTAAATCGAAATGCCCATTGGGGCATTTCGTCAAACACTTAGGTCTAGGGTCGGATACGTGTCCGATACGGACACGAAATGGGTCCACCTGGACACGAATTAATTCCTATGGCTAGGGGACACCTAGGGCTAGGTCTACATACAAAGAAATCCAGAAATTAATGGACTTTATATAGATTTACCTATTGGTGACCAAATGTAAGAAAAGCCTCAAATAGGGGGTTTCCTCTTGCTAGCAAACTTCTCCAAATTGATATGACTCTGAGAATAACACTTCACAACATCAAGAACACTATATTTAAAACCTATTGTAATTGGTTTGAGGGAAAAAGGAAATGAATAGGATTTTATATGAATTAATGAAGATGGGATAATACCTCTTTCTAAAACTTGTTCTTTCTAAAGAGGCTAGCCCTAAATGGAGGAGAATATTTATAGGGTGGGGATCCCTAGGTTAGAGTATGTGACCGGCCACTATGGGTTTGGGTTAAGGTTGCTAGTGGGTTGGGCTTTGGGCTCCTATGTGCCAAGTTATTAATTATTGGTTCAACCATAAGTCATGGCTTATGACTTAATATCCTAACTTGAGTCAAATAACTAAACCATAGGTCAACTCTAGTCTAACTAGGATTGCATGACCTAACCAAGTCTAAACTCAACTAGGGTTAGCTCCTAAGTTAGTCTACCAAGGTCATTGCTAGTCAAAGTCAATCTAGTCAGCCCTCATTCAAACAATTCCAAAATAAATCCTAAAAATTTCCATAAATTCAAATAAATTCTAATAAATTCAAATAACCCCAAAAATGACAAAAATACCCTCAAACTAGAAATGTGGTAGTGACAAATCTACCCTCCTTAAAAGAATTTTGTCCTCGAAATTGAAAGGCGAAATGCATCTGATGAGAAAGATAGAAAGTATACCTCACGGTCCAAAAAGATATGGGTAACGCTCGCGCATCTCATCCTCCCGCTCCCAGGTAGACTCTCCTGGAGAATGATGCCTCCATACGATGCGTACCAAGGGTATCACCTGGTTCCTCAGAACCTTCTCCCGTCGATCCAGAATCTCCACTGGCTGCTCTGGATAGCTGAGAGAAGGTCCAACCTCAATCTCCGAATGATCGAGCACATGGCTAGGATCAGCCACGTACCGTCTCAACTATGATACATGGAATACGTTGTGGACCCCCACTAGTGCAGGTGGCAAGTCTTGCCTGTATGCCACGTCACCGACTCTTCCGCTGATAACGAAAGGGCCGATGAAGCACGGGCTAAGCTTACCGCCTCCACCAAAACGTATCGTACCACGAGTCGGAGATATCCTCAAGAAAACCTGGTCTCCAACCTAATCACAAGCAAGGTCTCAATTAATTATGATAAACAACATGATCAAAAACACAAACAAACAAACCTAAATCTAATCTGCTCTAATCTGTACCTCAAACTCCAAGGGCCACCGGTGGCCATTGGGCCGATGTCTGTCCTGTGCCACGCGAAGTCTGTCCCTGATGAGCTTCACCTTCTCGGCTGCGTCAACAACCATCTCTGGCCCCAGTAAAGCTCGCTCACCAACATCATCCCAAGATAAGGGTGTACGACACCTACGCCCGTACAGAGCCTCGAAAGGTGACATCTTAATGCTGGCCAGGAAACTATTATTGTAAGCAAACTCCACCAAATGTAGATGATCCTCCCAGAAACCTCCAAAGTTTAGGATGCACGTCCGCAGCATATCCTCAAGTGTCTGAATAGTCCTCTCTGACTGTCCGTCCGTCTGGGGGTGGTATGCAGTACTAAACTTGAGCTGAGTGCCCAAGCTGGTCTGCAGACTCCTCCAGAAATAGAAAGTAAAGCGACTATCCCAATCTGAGACGATGCTGACCGGAACCCTATGAATCCTGACTATCTGTCGTATATACATCTCTGTCAGCCTTTCTGTAGACGTACCCACCTTGAATGGCAAGAAGTAGGCCGATTTGGTCAACCTGTCAATGATGACCCAAATCACATCTTTTTTTTCTGGTGTACGCGGCAATCCTGATATGAAGTCCATAGTAATATGCTCCCATTTCCACTCGGGAATGGGCAGCGGCTGCAACAATCCACCGGGCCTCTGCCTCTCTGCCTTGACCTGCTGATAGACCAAGCACCTAGCCACGAAGCGAGATACCTCCCGCTTCATCCCGGACCATCAAACATGCTTTCTCAGATCTCGGTACATCTTGTTGGCACCAGGGTGTATAGAGTACTGAGATCTGTGGACCTTCTGGAAAACCTGCTCCCTGAGCTCTCCGCTGGGCACACATAACCTAGAACCGTGCCTCAAGGCACCATCCTCTGCAAGAGAAAACTCGCCATCTAGCAATCCTGCTCGAACCTTCTCTCGGAGACACCGCAGAGCAATGTCCTCAAACTGTGCCGAATTGATCCTCTCCACCAAGTCTGACTGAATCTGCATGCCCCAGATCTGTATCTGCACTCCGGGCACGATCACCTTAATCCCAAGGCTCTCCAAGTCTGTAAGCAAATGCCGATCCATGGTCAAACACATGGCTGTCGGATACCTACTCAAGGCATGGGCAACCACGTTGGCCTTCCCTGGGTGATACTAAAGTAGGATGTCAAAGTCCTTCATCAACTCTAGCCATCTGTGTTGCCTCATGTTCAACTCCTTCTGAGTGAACACATACTTTAAGCTCTTGTGATCTGTAAAAATCTCTACCCTCTCTCCATACAGATAATACTTCCACAACTTCAGAGCAAATATCACTGATGCCAGCTCCGGGTCATGGGTAGGGTAGTTCTTCTCATGGGGTCGTAACTGCCTGCAAGCATAGGCAATCACCTTCCCATGCTGCTACAATACACAACCCAGCCTCTTCCCTGAACCGTCACTATAAATAGTGAATCCACCTGATCCTAAAGGCAATGTCAGAATCAGAACTGTCGTAAGCCGCTTCTTCAACTCATCAAAAGCTGTCTGACACTCCTCTGACCAAACGAACTCAGCATCCTTTCGGGTCAACCGAGTCAACAGTTCTGCAACCCGAGAGAAATCCTGCACAAATCTCCGATAACATCCTGCCAGCCCCAGGAAACTCCTGATCTCTGCAACTGAAGTCGGCGCTGCCCATGCCTCAACTGCTACAATCTTCTTGGGGTCAACTGAGATACCATTTCCAGTCACCACATGCCCCAAAAAGTCTACCCGGTCCAAGAAGAACTCACACTTGGAGAGCTTCCCGTAAAACTACTCCCTCCTGAGAGTCTCCAGCACTATCCTCAAATGCTCCTCGTGCTCCTTCTCAGTCTTGGAATATATCAAGATGTCGTCAATGAACACCACCACAAACAGATCCAGGTACTGGTGGAACACCTTATTTATTAGGTTCATAAACACTGCTGGTGTATTAGTTAGCCCAAACGGCATAACCAAAAACACAAACTGCCCGCACCGCGTCCTGAAAGCGGTCTTGGGAATATCTTCCCCCTTCACCTTCACCTGGTGATATCCCGACCTTAGATCAATCTTGAAAAATACCCGGGCTCCGCTCAACTGGTCAAAAAGATCGCCGATCCGTGGCAGTGGGTATCTGTTCTTGATCGTGAGGTTGTTGAGTGCCCTATAGTCAATACACATCCGTACTGACCCATCCTTCTTCGGCACAAACAACACTGGTGCACCCTATGGCGATGAACTCGAACAGATGAAGCCCTTGTCCTGCAGCTCATCCACCTGCTTCTTCAGCTCCACTAACTCACTATTGTTCACCCGATAGACATGCTGAGAGATGGGTTCCACTTCTGGAACCAAGTCTATCGAGAACTTAATGTCGCTGTCTAGTAGCAATCCAGGCAACTCCTCTGGGAAAACATCCATATACTCTGCTATCAAGGGGTGTGGAATCGCCTGCTCCTCAACCGAGACTCCACAGAAAACTCTACTGCTCTACTCTGTCTGACGTCTGGAGTACTCGAACTCTGGCTCCTCCGGCGCTCTGAAGAGAACTCTACCCCCTCTGCAATCAATACTGGCGTGGTGCCTGCTCAACTAATCCATGTCGAGTACTATATCGTAGTTCGACAATGGCATTACGAGCAGGCTCACCTCCAACTCACGGCCTCCCAAAACTATACTCCGACCCTTACAAACATCACTCACGAGGATAATGCCACCCCCGATCGTGATCTTGTAAGTCCTCGGCAACGATTCAGCTATGATATCGTGTCTAATCGCAAAAGATACTAATATGAAGCTATGAGAAGCACCGGAATTGATTAATACAAAAGCTGGACTGGAGTCGAGAAGGATTGAACCTATGATCAGCTCTCCTATCACCTCTGCATCTCCAGCTGCCATGGCAAAAGCTCGCTCCTGCTGGCCTTCCCTGACCTGCTGCTGGTGCTGGACGAACCTCTGCTGCTGTGTCGACAGGGCTGGTCCCCTCTGCTGGCCTGTTGGAGCTCTGATTGCTGCCCCCTGAGCTGCTCGTCCCATGCAGCACTCCCTCATCTGGTGGTCTGCTGAGCCATACACCAGGCACTGGCCTAGCCTCTTCTGACACTCATTGAAGATATGCCCATGCTTCTTGCAGTAGGCACAAGTAATACCCTGTCTCTGACCCAACTGGTGCTATCTCGGCTGCTGTTGCTGGTGAACTAGCTTCTGCTGGATCGACTGTGGCTGGAACTGCCTCAGCTACTGGTGCTGAAAGTGGGGCCTCTTGGCCTGGCCTCCGCTGCTGCTTCTCGCAACTGGGTCTCGCCCCCTCTTGAGCCTAAGCTCAAGATCATCCTCAGCCAATAAGGCTCCCATCAAGATCTCCTCGAATGTGGCATCCCTGTTGCCCTTGGTCAAGGACATGACCTCCTTGACCAGACCCTTTCAGAACCTCTGGGCCTTCGTCGTCTCGCTCAAGCCCTCTACGAACCTGCCGAGGCAGCCGAACTCCCCAGCGTACTCCTCCACTGAAAGGCTCTACTGGACTAGGCTCTCGAACTGCGACTCCAAGGCTCTGAACGCTGAATCTGGAAAGAACTTCTTCTTGAAGAAGCCCTTGAACTCCTTCCAAGTCTGCCCAGCTACCCCCACCATGGGGTCTGACTGATACCAGGTGCGAGCAAGATCTCGCATCCGGCTAGCTGCTGCCTCGATCTGGAGATCTGCCGGTATCCGGGCCAGGCGGAAGATCTCCTCTATATGCTCGATCCACTCATCAGCATATAAAATCCCCTCTGTCCCCAGGAAGTCTCTGGGGCTCATCTTCTGGAACTACTCTATCCCCGGCGTCCTCGGCTGATGGACCACTGGTCGAGCTGCAACCGTCGTAAGGGCCAACTCCATGCCCCTGTCCTGTCGAGCCTGCTGCCGGTCCATGAACTGCTGGAAGTATGCGAACATCTGTGCCGCATCTACGTATCCTGTAGGCGGCGGCTGCTGGAAGGGCTCCTCTGCGATGATTGGGTCCTGCCTCCGAGCCGGTGGAGGCATACCCCTGCTGCTGCTGGAGCCTCAATACGAACAGAGGTGGCAGGAGCTGAAGTCTCCTGGCCCTGCTGTACTGGCTGAGAGGTAGCAGTCCCCTCCAAAGCATCCCCATAAATGGTACGCTGCGACCGAGTCTCTACCATCCTGAAGACAGACCAAACAAGAGTATCAATTTCTGAGAAAGAAGCAATATAACAAAGGCGGACAATTAAAATTCAAAAGGATCAGCTGACAATAAGGATTTAGATGGCAATAAAAGAATTTTTCCTAATGTGATTGAGTACCTTAAAAATTAATGTCCTATATCCTACTGCAGGCTGTAGTGATACTCTAGTTCGAATACCACTACACTTCTAGTCTAGACCTGTATGGGCCACCACTAAAAATGTGTCACGACCCGCACCCTAGAGTAAGGGCACGAGACGTGGGTACGTCCAGCCTACGTCGCAGTGTCGGCGGTAGAACACTGTCATAGGTCACAACATCTAGTAATAATATACTAAGCAGTTTATACTCCCCGAATGGGGGTGACATGATAGAAGTAAACTCAATCACAACTAAGGAAGAAGAAGCATGATATGATATAGAACTCAAGGAAATACAGATGATAAAATAGTCTAAGATAACATCCCAGCAAATATCCAGAGATACATGTCTCAGCTACTGAATATGAAAGAATATATAAAACTCAGAATCTCAAGACAGAAATAGAGTCTAACTACTAGTCTCAAGACAAAATAAGTAAGATAAGGCCTAACTAAGCTAGTCTAGGCAATAGGGGTGATGTCCTCAGCTAGAGCTGGGTCCTCCTGAGAGTCCAGCTCACAAGTGTCGTCTAGGGCTGCCCCGTAGAAGGTATCCACACGGGCCTCCTCCTCGTCCTCTGTAATATTTTCAACAGGTCCAGTCAGGACAGGAGCGAGCACAATACATCTGAACAGTTCATAGCAGGTTAGAAAATATAATCATGCAGTAAGTAAGATATAGGTACTGAAAGAAATAGAGTATGTAAACAGAGAGAGAAGTGTAAATAGAAATATCTACTATAAATAGAGACTAACAGTGGCTAGTGAGTCAGAGTACAATATAGACATGTAAATGGCATAGAAGATTCTGATGCTACATTATGAAAAGATTCTGATGCTACACTACTTGGATAATATTCACATGTCTACTTCTACTCCCCCGTAGCCCTAATCAATACACAAGGATCCAACCAGGTTATGTTATGATTCCATACAAAGGCCCCCGAAGGGTGATACATGGATGTCCCATAAATGGAAATTCTAGGAGATTCTAGAAGGCCCAATAAATGGAATAAGGATTCAAGGAAGACTCTGTGAGCATGAAAGTATATGTCACAAGTGATCGATGAACCAATGAAGCATAGTGATACGCCATGTAAGTGAAACGCACAGAACATGAAGTACCCGATGCTCCCTGAAGAGATAACATCTCAAGAAGGGATCCATATAGTACTAATCCGTGTGACCAACGTGACAGTATCAAGTAAAGTAATTTAATGCAGGAAAATAATTCTAAGCAGGATATGAAATGATCAGAGAATGTACTCGCCTGGTATCTGAGTGTCCGGATGAAATGTACTGTCCGAGGAGAGGTATCTGGCTCCTAATCAGAGCAGCACAAGTCATAACAAGTCTAAAATGATAACAATATGCAATTCAATGCATTCTAGATGAATCTAGGTCAATCTAGGCCAAAGTCAACTCTTGGTCGACCTTGGTCAACCAAGAAGTCAAACCTAGGTCAACTATGGTCAAACTAGGTCAAACAAGTCTAAATTAGGTCAAACTAGTCATTCTAGGTCAAACTAGTCCATACTAGTCTAAACAAGGCTAAACTAGCTAACACATACCATTACAAGGCTATGCAAGCCTATCAAGTCTATACTAGCCTATTCTAACCATTACACTACTATATTATAATACAACTATATAGCTACCTACATACATATAGGCATATACATATACTCTATGTACACACATTCATGTTTAATATTTCATTCCCATACATGTTGACATATAACCCACACTATATATATGACACATCATATACATTATTATATATACATACATCTACATTACACACATATACATATATTACATATTCATATATAATATATATACATATATGCATATATAGGCCACCTACCTATTATATATATATATATATATATATATATATATATATATATATATATATATATATATATATATATATATACTATATACATTACATAGAGAGAGAGGGCATGTGTGTATGTGTGAAGCTTGTGTGTGAGAGGAAAGAGTGATATGGGAGTGCACAAAACATGAAATCAGTGTGTGTAGGGAGTGAGAGACAAAGTGTGTGTGTGTGAGGAGAAGTGCACTGTCAGTTCAGTTTAGAAATAGAAAAGGGGACCAATTCAGTTACAGCCAAGGAAAGGGAATACAGGAATAGGAAACCATTTCATTACAAATCAGTTCAGCTATTAGACTATAAAAGGAAAGGAAGGAAATCAATGCATCTCACAAAACAGTTCAGTCCCAAGCAGTTTTCAGGTCATACATTCAAAACCCCATTCCCAACTCACTATTCAATGAAAAGCACTCAAATTGGATACACAAGTAGATCAACTATAGGAGAACAACATTGGAGTTCAAAATCATGCTAATTACAGTATTAACTAGGTTAATTTAATTGCCAAAGTTTATTTCAAAATCTGGAAAATACAGGAGACTGGTACACAGTTTCAGAAATTGGGTAAACTGAAAATTCATGCATAAAAATGAACTAAAGTGTCGAAATATTGGTTGGTAATAATTAACAATAATGTGTTTGTGTCATAGAGAGTGATTCGTGTCCAAAAAGTGGACACAAAGTGTCCAAGCACAGAAAACATATGCATCAGAAAACAGTGAATAGTAGGCCTCGTACGGCCATGTCGAGCCACATTGGACTCAAAGCACAACACGAGGGACTATGTGCTCGAGTCTAGTGCTAGGCTAGGTCTAGGTGAGTGTGTCAGTGTCCATGAAGAATGTCCACGACGTGCGTGTCCAACAATAATACGAACAGCGTATCAGAGACTAATCAAACCGACTGAACCGTCAATGAAATCCCAGTACGGGCAGGAGAACGTGTCCGACACGACACAAGGGGTCGTGCCACTTGGGGAGTGTCGTATCAGACACTGCCCCAATGTATCCTCAAAATCCCATGTGTCCTCGTGCTGTATCCAAAGAGAAATCTACCCCGAGTAGCAGGACACAAGCACTGCCCGTGCGCGCGCGTGCACCTGCGTGTGCACGTGTCCAACCCGACACGATGAGACACGAAAACACTTCCAGTCCAAAAGAAACATGTAAGCAACATCAAAATATAATTTCCTATTCAATTACTTTTCCAAAACTAAATCGAAATGCCCATTGGGGCATTTCCTCAAACACTTAGGTCTAGGGTCGGATACGTGTCCGATATGGACATGAAATGGGTCCACCTGGACACGAAATCAATTCCTATGGCTAGAGGACACCTAGGGCTAGGTCTACATGCAAAGAAATCCAAAAATTAATGGATTTTATATAGGTTTACCTATTGGTGACCAAATACAAGAAAAGCCTCAAATGGGGGGTTTCCTCTTGCTAGCAAACTTCTCCAAATTGATATGACTCTGAGAATAACACTCCACAACAGCAAGAACACTATATTTAGAACCTATTGTAATTAGTTTGAGGGAAAAAGGAAATAAATAGGATTTTATATGAATTAATGAAGATGGGATAATACCTCTTTCTAAAACTTGTTCTTCCTAAAGAGGCTAGCCCTAAATGGAGGAGAATATTTATAGGGTAGGAATCCCTAGGTTAGAGTACGTGGCAGGCCACTATGGGTTTGGGTTAGGGTTGCTAGTGGGTTGGGCTTTGGGCTCCTATGTGCCAAGTTATTAATCATTGGTTCAACCATAAGTCATGGCTTATGACTTAATATCCTAACTTGAGTCAAATAACTAAACCATAGGTCAACTCTAGTCTAACTAGGATTGAATGACCTAACCAAGTCCAAACTCAACTAGGGTTAGCTCCTAGGATAGTCTACCAAGGTCATTGCTAGTCAAAGTCAATCTAGTCAACCCTCATTCAAACAATTCCAAAATAAATCCTAAAAATTCTCATAAATTCTAATAAATTCAAATAACCCCAAAAATGACAAAAATACCCTCAAACTAGAAATGTGGTAGTGACAATGTCGTTCGGACTCACCAATGCCCCAGCAGTGTTTATGAACTTGATGAATAAGGTTTTTCATAAGTATTTGGACAAGTTTGTCATAGTCTTCATTGATGACATACTGATATATTTGAAGACCGATGAGGAGCATGTGGAGCACCTGCGGATCATTTTGGAGATTTTGCGAAAGGAGAAGCTGTACAGAAAGCTCTCGAAGTACGAGTTCTTCTTGGACAGAGTGGAGTTCTTGGGGCATGTGGTGACTGGAGAGGAGATTTTTGTAGATCCCAAGAAGATTGAAGCTGTGAAAGCATAGACACCTCCCAAGTCGGTAGTAGAGATTCGTAGTTTCCTAGGCTAGCAGGATACTACAGGAAGTTTGTGAAGGATTTTGCCAGAATAGTAGAGCCAATGACCAAGCTTACGCGGAAGGACGAGGAGTTCATCTGGAGCGACGCCTGCCAGTCAGCATTTGAAGAATTGAAGAGAAGACTCATGACAGCACCAGTTCTAGCTTTGCCATCTGGATCGGAAGGATTTTTTTATCTACAGCGATGCTCCAGGGAAAGGCTTGGAATGTGTGCTTGAACAGAACAAGAAGGTCATTGCTTATGCTTCTAGACAGTTGAGGCCTCATGTGAAGAATTACCCCACATATGACTTGGAGCTTGCAGCAGTCATTTATGCCTTGAAACTGTGGAAGCACTACTTGTATGGAGAGCGAGTGGACTTCTTCACGGACCACAAAAGCCTAAAGTATGTTTTCACTCAGAAAGAACTAAATATGAGGCAGCGCAGATGGCTGGAACTCATGAAGGATTTTGACATTAATCTGTAGTACCACCCTGGAAAGGCCAATGTGGTAGCAGATGCTCTCAATCGATATCCTGTTGCTATGTATCTCACTATGGATCGGCATCTTTTGGAGGATCTTGAGAGCCTTGGGATTGAGATTATTCTTAAAGGAGTTGGAGGACAGATGATGCACATGCAGATACAGTCAGGACTGATAGAGAAGATCAAGGGGGCCCAGTTTCTTGATGAGGGACTCCGATGTCTCAAAGGCCAGACAGAGGCCGGATTGTTCGATTACTTCACCATTGCAGATGATGGATCCCTAAGGCATGGAACTCAGTTGTGTGTGCCCAAGGAATTGTGGGAGAAGGTGATACAGGAGGCCCACCATTCGCAGTATTCTATTTATCCTTGGTCTACCAAGAAGTACAAGGATCTGCGAGAGTATGTTTGGTGGTATGGGATAAAGAGAGAGGTTGCCAGATTTGTTTCCAGATGCCTTGTGTGCCAGCAAGTCAAGACGGAGCGCCAGAGACCCGCAGGATTACTCCAGTCTTTACCTATTTTGGAATAGAAGTAGGAGCATATCACCATGGACTTCGTCTCTGGTTTACCGTATATGGCAGTGGCAAGGATGCTATTTGGGTTATCCTAGACAGACTGACGAAGTCTGCTCACTTTATTCCGTTCAAGATTGGGCTGTCGACCGAGAAGCTTACAGACCTCCATATGTGTCAGATCGTAAGGATTCACGGGGTGCCGATGAGCATCATTTCAGACGGAGACAGCCGCTTAACATCACACTTCTAGAGGAGTCTACAGGTGAGCTTGGATTCACAGTTGAAGTTCAGCACCGCCTATCATCCACAGACAAACAGGCAGTCCGAGAGGACTATTCAGACACTGGAGGACATGTTGCGAGTTTGCGCACTCAATTTTGGCAGTTCGTGGGAGGATCATTTGCATCTAGTGGAGTTTGCCTATAACAACAGTTATCAGGCTAGCATCGAGATGACCCCGTTCGAGGCACTGTATGGACAGAGATGTCGTACACCTTTATCTTGGGATGACGTTGGCAAGAGGGCTTTGCTTGGGCCAGAGATGGTGGTAGACTCAGCTGAGAATATTAGACTGATCAGGGAGCATCTCAGAGTTGTACAGGATCGGCAGAAGCACTGGGCGGACAGCAGCAGACGACCACTGGAGTTCGCGATTGGAGATAGAGTGTTCCTGAAGATCTCGCTGACCAGAGGCATCATTCGTTTCGGTAGAGGCAGAAAGCTCAGTCGGAGGTATATCGGGCCTTTCGATGTGACGGCACGGATTGGCGAGGTGGCGTATCGACTAGCGCTTCCAGCTAGCTTGGAGGGAGTGCATGACGTCTTCTATGTGTCCCAGCTTCGACGCTACATTCCAGATCCGAGCCATGTGGTGGACTACTCAGAGCTAGAGGTGGGTCCGAGCCTGACCTACGAGGAGCAGCCAGTGGAGATCCTTGATCGGAGGGAGAAGTGCCTGCGGAACTAGACTATTACACTTGTCCGCATCATGTGGAGACACCACTATCCCGGGGAGTCCACATGGGAGCGCAATGATGAGATGCGAAAGCGCTATCCTAGTATGTTTACTTGATTGTACTTTTTCTCTTGAAATTTTTAATTTTAATAAAATGGTTTGAGTTGAATATTCGTTGATTAATTTTTATGTCCTTCGAATTTCGAGGACGAAATTTTTCAAAGGGAAGAGATTTGTAACTCCATCTTCCTGATAATTGAAATTTAAAAAAAAATTAATATAATAATATAGGTTAAGCAATTTAGAGAATTTCATATACTTTAAAATATGTGAATCTATTACAAATATCATTTTTTTTTACGTTTTCAGCCAATGGGCATCATTCATTTAAACCATGGACCTTATCAGTCAGCCCATTTTATCAACCCACCTCTTCCTGATTCAATATGTTTTGATTCCATTGCTGAGGAGAGCTTCGAAGCTCTATAACAACTTGAAATTTGATTCTCCACGACTGAAGAATTTTTCCAACGGATTGGTGCCAAGCTAGAAAATAGTACATCAATTATATAGGTTCGATTCTATTTAAACCCCCTCTTCCACTTCTTCCATCTAAGAATTCTGTTAACAAATTTCCTTCCCTCAAATTTCTAAATTGAAATCTCCCTCTCAAACCTAGATCTCGAAGAGAACTAGTCATGGTGATGCATTAATTTCTTTCCTGATCAACAACGGAGGAGCACCCCGGCGAGGCGAAGCAGCTCTGTTCCCTGTAGCAACGATGATGCGAGTAGATCATCGTTCTTCAACGTCTTCGTCTCTCTATAGCAATTCGAGTGAGTTACTGATTTCTAGTTTTGATTTAATCATCGATTGTTCTTCTTTGATCTAAATTTGATCATACGGGAATTGCAAATTGAGAGCAGTTGATTTCATCTCGAGATTCTCAGAGTCTGCTATGTGCCTGTTTGAATCATCGATCGAATGGACAAGATGAGAATTCATTATTTTTTAGAATAATTGTTCTTCCTATATGGTTTTACACTCGATCTTGAGTATTCGAATGTGTGCTTTAATGTAGATCTAGATCGGAAGTGATCGCCTGAGTTCGTTCGAATGATTGTCCAAATCTAACATCGAACATAGGTGAGTTGAATTCCAAAATCTGAGTAGTAATCTCCTTTGATTCAAGTCCTTGATGATTCAATTGTTGATCTTATTTAAGGAGATCTCGAGCGGATCATCATGATCCAAAGATACTAGCTCTGTGTTTTAGGAGTGGACGAGAAACTGGGATACGTAAGTATCGGTTTATTTTTGATCCACACATTTGGACACTTATCATAATATTAGAGTATTCTCAAACCATTTCTTTTGGAATTGTTTCAATGATTGGAACAGGACAACACAAGGTTATTTTTCATATCGTTTGGACTTGATCTATTGGAAAGAATTACTGATAAGGTAATTCTTTGACCTATTCAATATTTTCAGTTTTGGTAAATTTCCTTAAATGATGCTTGCCAAAGGTAGGGGTCGGGTGACACTAATAGATTTGGTAAATATAAAGTTATAATTTCATTTTTGGAAGCTACAGTCATGTTTGGGTTGTGTGTGTGTAATTCCTTGTTCTTCCTGTTCCATAGTTCAGTCCTTTGCTGAACATTCAGTTTCTATTTCATGTGTCAAGACTGATTTTACTAGATATTCTTGTCTAAACTTTCAACATGGGGAAATTAGGAGGACATGGATTCCTGTAACTTGGATTAATAAGTTACTCAGTGAGTTGGTTGGGTTCAACAGACTGAACTATTGGTATCAGTCTGATACAAGGTTGAATAGAGTTTTGTTGAGGACTGATAACAATCCTGAGAATTTATTGGTTACTCCGCTTTTCTATTAATTGGAAACATGACTTGGTTGGCTAGTGATGAGAGTTATACTTAGAACTGAACCTAGGTTGTGATTTAAGGCTGATACATCAGTCTTTCCCTGAGACTGATTGTTCAGTTTTGATTAAGGTCATATCCTTGATTAGTCTCGACGGATTCATATCAGTTTTGTGCAGAACAAGCATTTGGAAATTAATCTAAGAACTAGTTCAGAAAATATTATGAATGGATACCAGGTATGATGGTTAGCTAGTTCATGATACTTATAGGAATTTGTCCATTGTTTTGATTTAGATAAATTCCTATTGAAAGTGGCATTGGGAATACTGATAAGGATCAATCTGTGATCTGAGGATTAAGTCATTAAACCATTTTTGAAATAGGTTGTCGAGCCTGGGCTGAACTAAACTGAGATATCAGTTTATCTGTGAACTGAACTGTGGTATCAGTTCCCTTGTGAACTGAACCACTGTTCAGTAAACCAGATTGGTACTGGTCAGAACATTGAGGATTGGTATTGTTCAGTCCTGTACAGGAACTATTACTTTGAAGACCTGAGAGCTAATATGGGTTGTGTTATTGCCTCTTGAAGATAGGACAAAACTCTGTCATCTGTGAGTCACTGGTTACACATTTTGAAGTCAATTATGCACTAGGGAATTTTAGTAAATACTTGGATTCCTGGGAAACAAGTTTGTATTCCTGTTACTGCCAGGTTTTGATGAGTCCAGCAAGTTCAGCACCATTGCAGGGCTGAATGGTATCAGTCCTAAGTTTTATTGAACTATGGAGATCAGTCCCATTTTATGGACTGGACGGAATCGTATCAGTCTTTTCCAAGACTGATATATTCTTTTAAAAACTTGAGAATGAGAAGTAGGTGTAATCCATTACAAATTGGAGACTGCCATGTTCAGGCAGTTAGTACCAGTGTTAAGATTGGTTTGATTTGTAAATCCTGTTGAGGACAGATAGGTAATTCCTGTATGAGAATGATACTTGAGTTGATAATTCAGTTGAGTATTTCAGGAAAGGGTTATGTTAAACTAAGATAAGGATTTTTGCCAATTTGTTGTTGTCAACTGTAGGACTATGAAGAATTGATTGAGACTGATTTAATCAGCCTACGGAAGACTGACCCAAATCATCCTTAGTTAGACTGATTGTATCAGTACTCAGTTTAGGGTGATTCCTCACCCGAGTTGAATGTAAGGTTGGGTCTTACTTATATTAGTAATCTAGTCACTTAGCTTTGGCATTGAGAATACTGTTAGGTTCAGCCCTTGTAAATTCAAGTGATTGCAATGAAGGTTACCTTAAATTACAAGAGTTAACCTAGGATAGTTTAAATCTTTGGAAGACTGGAATTTGGATATGACAGTACTCATGGTAGGATACCAATATCTAGAAGCCTTGCTAGTTATACATTAAGTTTGGAATTGAGTTAAATACTAGTAAGGTGATCTCTATAGGGACTATAATTTTAACTGCATATATTAGTCATAGATATCATTGTTCTTCTCTAGTGGACTTGGTAGAAATACTTTAGTTGGAAGAGGGTATTCATAGAAATAGGATTTTGTTTATAAGTATAGTTAGTTGATAATTGTTTATAGTCTAATCAAATTATAACCAAATAACAGGAGGATATCCAGCAGTACATTCCATACTTGATCACCCTGAGCAAGGCAAGTATACTCCTCGGACTTGTTCATTTTCTCATGTCTTGTATATTCATTCATGTATCACCTTGTTGACACGATGTATCATAGGATTGTCTTATTGCATGTTTCTTGAGTTTACTTGTGTCTGAGAGGGGAAATACTACAGATGTGTGATCAAACCCATGTTATTATTCATGTGAATAGCTTAGGCCCCGCATCGTGCACGTGGGACAAAAGCCGTACCATTTCATGTTCATTGAATCTAGCCAAGCCGATCACACTCTGGATGTATTTCAATATTGCACATTCAAGATTCAGGTTGTATTTCATGTTCAGGTTATATTTCATGTTCAGGACTCATATCATGTTCCTTGTATTTACTTTCAGTATTCAGGATACATTTCATGTTCAGGTTATATTTCATGTTCAGGACTCATATCATGTTCCTTGTATTTACTTTCAGTATTCAGGATTCATGTCTTGTTCTCATTTCTCGTACTTATATATATTTTTGTTCTTGTTCATACCATGATGTTCTTGTTCATTTCCTTTGATATACTTAGCTCCGCTCCTGACTATGATATGTTGCAGGTGAGCTGGAGGCTATTTGTGATACTTACTATGGGCAGGAGCCTGGAGGCACCTGTGAGCCAGTTGATGTAGCCCAGGACCTAGAGGTTGAGGAAGCCTAGTCTTTTCTATTTAGCTTTATCTGGACTTGTATTAGAGACATCATTATAGTTTACATTTGCTGGAATATAATAACATTTAGATTTGTATCTGAGATTCTGGGATTTGATATATTAGATGTTGTGATTACTTTCATTCTTATCTTGATTCATAGTTCTCCCTAGATGCTTGTACAACTTACTTCATCGTGTTTAACGATGAAGGCTGGGCGTGTCCGACTCGTGTCCGATTATTCGGGAGCAGATCATGACAGAGAGAAAGATACTTACTGTGGTGAGAGATATGGCCAGATTGCTAAAGACTAGTTGAATTCGTATTCAGCCTAGACACCTCTGATGGAGGGGCTGTTTTGAGAAAGTTGGAGTGAGTTTTGATGGAATGTAAGATAAAAAATTTAAGTATATAGAGAGAAATAAGTGTACAAAATCTGAGAGAAAGATACTTACTTTGGAGGGAGGTATGGTCGGATTAGTGGTGACTAGGTGAATTAGGATTCAGCCTGGGTAGAGTTGGATAGATGGAGGTATGGAGGGAGATGGAAAATGTTTTCGGGAATGGCTTGTGAAGATAAATTGTTTTTAATAGGGTTAGGAAGAAATGTTCTTCAGGAATTTTGAATGGGGGAGGTATAGAGAGGGGGGTTATGGCATTGATGATGAGGAGTTACCAATGGGGTAAGGAAATGTCACAAATTATAACCCCTTCCCTTTCACATTCCACCATAATGATTTAATAAACCCATGGCTGTCCAAAACTAACATGATGTCTAATATGGATGGTCAACCCTAGCTTAGTCAACCTAGGTTAAGTACAACTAATTCCTATTGGGTCAGGTTCAGGTCGTTGCGGTTTAGTTTGACAAGGTTGGTCCTATTAATTAGGAAATGGATCATTGTGACTATTGAGGGTAGGTTGCACATAGGTTCAATTGAGTGGGACACATGTGTCATATGTGTTGTAGGCTTAGAGTAGATCATGACGTTATATTGGGTCGGAAGATCCGGTTCGAAGTTGGGTCCCCAATTTCAGTCGGAATGGGCAACGGTTGCACAGTAGGTGTTAGAAATTGGATTTCTGGCCCGGATATTGTGTGATAGAATAAATAGTGCACAAAAAGATACGTTAGGTCTACGTGTCTAGGTCAAGCATATAAAATTTGTTTTAATAAAATGTCCAGTATTGTGCTCCTGATATTAAAACCATGGCAAATTGCACCTAATAATCATAAAAAAAAAAGTGGGAGCATGTTCTCTAATCATTTACTCCTAATTAAAACTAAATTATTCCTAATCATCAAAAAATTGTAAAATTTTAAAACAAAGGGCTTACAACCTACCCACCTTAAAGAATTTTGTCCTCGAAATTATACTAAAGCCTGGTATTAAATGATAGATTTAGGATTAGAATCTAAGGAGTTAAGGTTCAAATGGTTCATATGGGATATTGATGCCACTATGATCTAAGTTGCATATCCTACCAAGAGCTAGGGTATACTAAGTTCTAGATGCTTCTTAACTTTATAAATGCAACAACAAAATCTTTGGTCCAGATCCTTCTAATAAGATTTCTAGAAAAGTATATTTTCTAAGAAGGAATACAATAATTTAGGTATTGCAGTCCGTAATCAAGAATATTCTAAGGAAACCTAGGTAATATCAAGTTACTATTAGTTAATAACCCTTTAAGAGAATTATTATCAATTTAATGCTAGTCCTATATGTGTCAGATTTTTATCAAGATAGAACGGATTGACCCCGTCAGACATAACTAGTGCAAGGTGGCATAGAAAGATTTGATAATTGCATAACGAAGAGACAAGTTCGAGGGAATTATGAAAACAGAAGTTTGCAGATCAAGATAAGCAAAATTGTAATAAGTTTAAGGACTAATTTGCACAAGAGTAAGGCAGGACTACCTAGTCAAAAAAATTAGAAAGAATTGGGTGCCTATAGTGATATGAACATTAGGCCCAATAAGGTAGAAAAATCAAGGATTTGATTTTTGAAACTATGACATGGTTAGGGAAGAATAGGGTCCTCTCATTCGTATAATTAGAATGATTGGTATTGCAAATTGACGAAACCGTTATTTGCGAACATAGAAATAGGAAAGGAAAGAATAGTGATACGCCTAAAACAACAACTTCCGGTCACTTAGAATAATCTGATAATCAAACAAGCTGAAGAAATTTGCACACCAGTCATATCAAGATATAACTTATCTATTCGGGTTCCATATGATTCCTAGAATTTGATTAGTCGATCCCAAGTCAGAATCTACCCATTCCATGAAAGTTCTTTTGTCCCTTTTCTACTAGTTCACTCCATTCTATGGCCTAGCTTAATCCAATGTAACTTCTAGTAATACGATATTAAACTACTCATTAGATAATATGCCAAGGTCTTTAAACGTCAACCGATCTACGATAATTTAATACATCATTTAATTCTTAACTTTTCCTCCATCTATGAAACATCTTCACCTTCAGAAATTTGTCATCCACTGTATACTACTCAACTGTAGATTCCATTTATCAATCTATTTTTATGATGCCCTACTTTTATTTCATTCCCATCTTTTATCTTAAGATTTATTTCCTTCTCATCTCATGCCATCTCGTTTCTTGTCGCCATAATCTTAATCAGGTGCTTACAATACTCCATAGTATGACTTCTTACTAACATATTTATATATTAGTATCATTTTTCTAACCATATTTTTATCTGTCATAAAATTGTATCATCTATTCTCAAAATAATCTTCTCATTCTTTATTTGAACCTTAACTTCAAGATCTCTCTTAAGATATAGTTATTTGTATTATTCCTTATTAAGCCAACGTAGATAATCATCGTCGTAATCCTCGATACTTCTTAATTTTTTATGAACTTTTTCTGCAATTCCAATCTTTTTTCTTTTTAATTATTTAACCTAATCTAGTACTATTTCGTATAATTCTTTTTTCTTTGTATATCTACTATGTACCTTTAAACCAAACACGAATGTTCCAGTTACAATTCCTCTATGATTTCTAGCTAACTTGTATTAACGAGGTTTTACTAATCTGCCACTTGAGGTATGCTTTTTGTATCTCTATTCCTAGATCCTTGGCTATGATTAATCATCGAAGATAGAAAAGTCATAATCAATACATAAACTCAATCAATCCCTTAATTCCATACTCTACAAGTCATAGGTCAAATTTCTTAGCAACATAATCATGATTCTACCCCTTCTAACCATAAGCAAACTATACATTTCTTACAAGCACGCCTAACCATTTTACTCCTATCTACTAGGAAAGGTTTGAGACTGGGTCAAATAAATACTTAGGTCTAATGCCCCTATCATTGTATATCCCTATTGGCCAATCTTCTAGTCCGAATTTCTATCATGTTGTTCAAGGTTTGACTCAACCAATATATAGATGGTTGACTAGTCTATCTTGGAATTACCTACTACTAGATCATATTTTACTCTGATATTATTAATAATAATCTCCCTATGACAGTTTTTTTAGTATCCAAGAAATGTAACTTTCCCACATTGTATCATATTCCTGATTTTTATATCCTCAACGTGAAAATTCTTCAAATTTTTGTGTAATATGACTCCAAAGGCTTATATCTAGTCATGATCATCACGCTTCATCAACTTTTTTTATCCCGTCGGAATCCTCGAACTCTATTTGCTACCCTCCTTCAGGTTTCACTCTTAAATCTAGAATCTAACTTTGTCTTCCTTCAAGTTGTATTCTCACTCATCTCATCATTTTGATCAAGGAATCTTTATATTCTTCTAATCAACCTGGGTGGATCATGTTAACTTCTATTCCAAACTTGGTCTAGCCTAAACAAGTGTAGCAGGGTTTAGTCTAATGACCCTCGTATCTCATGTTAGGGCTAAGACTTATACTATACTCTATTCCATGTCCTGTCTTGGAGGAGTGTCTTTGAAGGTCTAGCCACCTTGGCTAATCACCTAGTCCTGTCAAACATGGGTTCCTATATCCTTCAAGTAAAACTTCCTAACTCAATGTAATAATTTACATGCTGATGTCGAATCACCAATTTGCGACTCATTGAATCATCCTTTCGTCAAGTCATATCGTCTGAAAATTTTGTTGTGAAAATGGCACTATTCTTGTTTAGGGAGCTTCGTCTGGTTCTAATTCAAATTATACATTCTTCCAATCATATCTGTAGTTACTTTAGCCATCACTAAAAGTTTTATCTTATCTTCCCAACAAAACATGAATATGTAAAACCTCTAATTCAATTTCATAAGTTTTAGTCAAGTGGTCTCTCCTTCGATTAAAAGGATTTTCCTGTAGGATTAAACCTTAATAGAAATCTTATTTCTATCCAATCGTTAGGGCATCTATCCAACTCTTCTATTATAAATAATCACCTACAAATATATTCTACCCATCTTAGTCATATCCCATGATAAGATATAATCGAAATGGTTCATTAAGGACGTGTTCATCCTTCCGAAATGGGAGAGGGCGAGAGCTCATAAGTAGGAGTTCAAGGAAGGCATGATTGAGTAAAAATACGAATTTCAAGGATGGTAGTATAAGTCAAAGGAATTTCCAATAGCAATAGTAGATTGAGATCCTACTATATTATCCTAATATAGGCTCATTCGGTACAGTAACGTAACCAAAACGATTGATCTCGACCTACATGGACCATCACAAAAACATATCACGCCCAATTCTAAAATTCAAAGGAACTTGAGATGCGAGCATGCCAGCTACTATGATATAGGATAAATTCCCAATTTAATGGACTTACTCCTAGATGTACTACGCTGTCAGGTTTACTAACATGACAAATTAACTATATCTCAATTCACAAAAATGAAAAGAAAGTCAAGAATGAACATAATATATTCAAGTTGGCCACCTAGTAATGTATATGTTTGAACAAGCTCGGGAAAGAAATAAGCTTGAAAATAATAGGATAAATAACAGCGTGTATCAAATAAAGTTGAAATGTGCATAAGGTGGAATAAAATAGGAATACCAGCAATAAATATATATATACCTGAAGTCTCAGTGCAACACTCAGCACCTGTCCAACTACTCAGTACCAACTGCTCAGCAAATAACTGAAGGGATCACCAGGTCCTCAGTGGGATATAGCAAATATAGAAACAATATACCATAATATGAATTAAATAAATGACAGATAAAATAAGGCCTCTAACCATTTATGTGTATGCAAATTGAACACAACTTTAGAACGTATGGGTATGTGAATAAGGATATAGCACCAGAGCAGAGCTGACGTCGGATCACGAGCCAATAAGCGTACGTGTACTAGTATACCACCTAACCATACCTAGCACGCAGCTAGCGACTGATGTAGGACATATCCCCTAGTATACATATATGCCCATAACCGGGTAACCATAGCCCACAACTGGGTAACACTGAGGCTAAAATGAGTATCTATCCCATGTGCCTACTGATTGTCTTCCCCTCCCCTGAACTGTGCAAGTCCATGACTCAGCCAATCCATATCTAAATTCGAGTCTCCAACATAGACACCAGATAACTCTATATGTACCGACACACGAACCGCTCGCACCGATGATCAGTCGAGTGCGTAAGATCGTGCCAACAAAGTGAAACCTCACTCACAGTGTCGTATATGAAACGTGACTAGTCATAGAAGTTATTGAGAATAAATTCATAGTATCCGACAATAGTCTTCTATACACTCTTATGTCACACAAACACGAATATCGATGTCACCATCGATCGCACCGAAGTCATACTTGGACACATTTTACTAAGGTAATACTAACAAATACAACAATAACACACATGAGATTTAGAAAATACAAAATGGCAAGGTAGCTTGTCTGGAATGTCCATAGAGGTGTAAAGCAATGGTCCGGCTCCAACTTCTGAAATTGAATGGTCACGAACTCCTAAAATATACGTAACTAAAATAAATAATACTATCAAGACTACACAACTATTAGAAATATATATACAAACTATTCATATAGTCATACTAGGCATAATCTATCTAGCTAACACATAACTTTATGTACAACCATATATTATAGATCATATCATATTATCTTGATATAATAATAATTTATAAAATGAAATATACAAGTTATCAATTCTGAATATTTATTAAAAATATTAATAAATATTATTTAATCATAATTGTTACAAAAAACATATATCTAATTAGTACATCTAACTAGTTGTACCATATAAAATAATATTTTAATAAAATAAAATATATCCTTTTAATTCTGAGAAAATAAATAAAATAATTCTGGACATTAATGAATAGATTTTATTTTCAAAAAATGTTCCAGTCCATAGGCTCAGTTAGCAACACAAGATATCATTTTTCGGGTCGTTTGGAACCAACAAAGTATAGAAAATATAAATTACTAATTCTGAAATAAATCAGAATATTTTTGGAAAAATATGGTTTTTTATCAAAAAGTACATTCTACATATTATGGAGAAATATTACGAAGTTTGGAGAACGATACAACACAAGATTCAATGATTTCGACATTCAATAATATTTCCTAGGAAGATGGGTATATTTATATGTAATAACTACAATAATACTTAAATATAGTGATGCGAGCGCACCTGGCGCTGCACCTTCCTCGGGTGGTGAAGGCGTCATTACGTACGCACGTCGCAGGAGACACGGAGGAGCCGTTTAGGCATTTTATTTACTTTATTTTATTTTAGTCATGGAGGGTTATTTTGGTCTTTCACCACAAATAACCCTCCTCTTTGCGTTTTCTATATGTATTAGGTCTAGCCGTCTTTTATGGCTTATGCTTGTATTGAGAAAAAACTCTCAAGTGTCATTCAGAGGGGTTTAGACTTTGTCCGTCCATCAAAGTTGGGAGTTTGTTCTTTTCTCTAATAAAGATCGTTCTTTTCCTTCTATTTCTATTTTTTTATAAATTATTTGTGAATCGATCAGGTCGATTCACATCAATTGGTATCAAAGCTCTCTACGAATCCATGGCACACGGGACGAGGAACACGATCGAGGAGAAGATCCAAGGTCTTCGTGAGGATCTCAATCTCGAGATCGAGGGTTTGAAGGCGGCAATCAAAGTTCAAGCGTCACGCAGGAGGAACTTCAAACCGAGGTGCGGAGCATGCGAAAGGAGATGGCAATGATTCCGGCAATGATAGCAATATTGCATGACATCTCCAAGAAGATGACCGGCGCCGAATCGACGAGCCAACCGGAGGCGGCAGCAACCCAAACCCTAGGCAGCCGCCTAGGGTTTGCTCCGACAAACCTCGGCGAAACCGAGGATCCCAGCATCACGACCGCCGTCGATCACCAGGATCCAGGCGGGCCGGCACCGGCGAGAGGAGGCCGCTGGCCGACCGAGGACGCGAGCCAGGGCCGCTGGCCGGTCGCCGCCGACCGCCAGGGCCGCTGGCCGGTCACGGCCGACGCCACCCGAAGCCCAGGCGGGTCGGCGCCGGCGGGAGGAGGCCGCTGGCTGGCCACGGACGTGAGCCAGGGTCGCTGGCCGGCCGCGGACGCGAGCCAGGGTCGCTGGCCGGTAGCAGCCGATTACCCGGGCCACGGCGGGCCCCCGCCTCTTGCGGGGGGTGTCCTAGGACCGGCCGCCGACGAGTGGAGGGAGCCCAGCGGCACAGCACTCCCTCCGGGGGGTGCCCTATGGCAGCCAACCCTCCACGGGGGTCGAACAGGGGGAACAGAGCCCCCAGGAGGGGCAAGGACCGTGGGAGGCACTTTCGGAGGCAGCAATTTCTATGGAGGAACGACAGCTCCCGCTCACTTTCAGGAGCGGTATGAGGGAGGTGACGGAGTTCCGTACGAGATCCACCGGCGAGACACAGGCCGATAGGAAGGAGGTCGAGCCAGAGATGACATACATCAGGGAGACCTTAGTGCTGACCGCCGGCTTAAGAAGCTGAAGCTACCTACGTTTGAGGGTGCGGCTCCGGACGAGTGGATCTTTCGGGCAGAGCGCTACTTCGAGGTCATGGAGTTGACTGAGGTGAAGGTACTCAGATGCATCGGGATCTACTTCGAGGGCCAGGCCCTGGCGTGGTACCGGTGGAGGTCGGCGAGGACCCTATTCCGCAGCTGGGAGGAGTTGACTGCATACCTTTTGGACCGATTCCAGGAGATGGCCGGGGGAGATTTCTACGAGCAGTGGTCTTCTCTGCGACAGGAGGGAACGGTTCGAGATTTCATAGCGAGGTTTGAACTGTTATCCGGACGTGTCAGAGGGGTGTCGGATGAGCTGCAGATCGGGATATTTATGAAGGGCTTGAAGCCCTCCATACGAGCGGAGCTTCGGTTGCAGAGTCCACAGTGCTTAGAGGATCTGCTCCGCCTGGCTCATAAGGCAGAGGAGAAATTGACAGAGGAGAGACGTCTTAAGGGCGCTTGGGAAGCATTGGGGCAGCACAGTCAGATGGGCCCAGTACTTCTACGACCAGCAGTGGAGGCTCAGGCACCAGTACCACCTAGACCCGCAGGCGGGACAGGGGGCTCCTTAGTACCGGGGAGGCGCCTGTCGGATGCTGACATGAAGGCGAGAAGAGTAGCTGGCTTGTGCTTCAGATGCGACGAAAGGTTCACTCCCGGTCATCGATGTGCGAGCAAGTTGCTACAGATCGTGATTTTGCTCGACGAGGAGGAGGGTTCGACGGAGGAAAAGGCCGCTATAGTAGCAGATGCTGGAGAGGAGCAGGATCATGTGCACATAGATGTTGCGGAGGTGACCCTCAACTCCGTGGTAGGGTTTACTCCGAACCACACCATGAAGTTGGCGAGAACGTTGGGAGAGCAGACGGTGACGGTGCTGATCGATAGTGGGGCAACCCACATCTTCATCTCTCAGAGACTGGTCGAGCGGCTTGGCTTAGAGTTGAGTACGGCGGAGAAGTTCACGGTGTTGCTGGGCACCGGGAAGATGGAGGAGAGCAAGGGCCTATGCAAGGGGGTGTCTCTCTCACTGCAGGGATATCAGCTGGCGGAGGACTTCTTACCATTGGAGCTGGGCAATGTCGACATCATATTGGGGGTCCAGTGGCTGAAGAAGCTCGGGGAGATGAAGGTGAACTGGAAACTTCTACGGATGGAGTTCCTGGAGGGAGACGAGACGGTGGTGCTGAGGGGGAACCCGACTCTCTATTTCTCGGTAGTGGCCCTCAAGGCCATTACGCGAGCATTGCGGATGGGAGGAGAGGGGTACCTAGTAGAGTTCCAAGGGTTTTCGGTTGAGGGTGAGACACAGGAAGAGACCCCTGAGGAGGTGAGGGCACTGTCACGACCTATATGGCGGGACTGGGAGCCGATGTTGCAGGAGGCTGAGCATGACGCAGGGTTGCAGCACATACGGCAGCAGATAGAGAGCGGCAATGACGGTCCAGCGGGCTATACTGTGGAGGGTCGCCGACTGCTCTATCAGGGGAGGATGGTGCTACCGAGGACTTCGACATTCTTTCCAGCCTTTGGAGGTACGGGCAGTTCGGCAGGGACCAGGACAGACGAGGGAGGTTCTGATTCACTGGATGAGACTACCAGACTGCGACGCAACTTGGGAGGATTATACGAAATTCCAGACACAGTTTCCAGATTTCCACCTTAAGGACAAGGTGGCTCTTTTAGGGGGGGTATTGATGCGAGCGCACCTGGCGCCGCACCTTTCTCGGGTGGTGGAGGCGTCATCACGTACGCACGTCGCAGGAGACGCAGATGAGCCATTTAGGCATTTTATTTACTTTATTTTATTTTAGTCATGGAGGGTTATTTTGGTCTTTCACCACAAATAACCCTCCTCTTTGCTTTTTCTATATATATTAGGTCTAGCCATCTTTTATGGCTTATGCTTGTATTGAGAAAAACTCTCAAGCGTCATTTAGAGGGATTTAGACTTTGTCCGTCCATCAAAGTTGGGAGTTTGTTCTTTTCTCTAATAAAGATCGTTCTTTTCCTTCTATTTCTATTTTTCTATAAATTATTTGTGAATCGATCGGGTCGATTCACATCATATAGTTAATTAGGGATGTAGAGGAACGTGTTAGGGTCGTTACCAAGTGGTTATTCACTGTCGTATGACCTCGCAAAGTGGTACAAATAGCTACATTCTAGAATTGGTTTTGACTGGACACTTCTAATCGAGGGGCTATTTTAAGAAAGTTATTATGAGATTTGCTGGAATGTTTGTGAACATAAAATGTTAAGAGCAAAAAAAGAGGAAGAAGCATACAAAATTTGCGAGAAATATACTTATTGTGGTGAGAGATATGGCCGGATTGGTGGAGACTAGCTAAATTCGAATTCAGTCTGGACACCTCTGATGGAGGGGCTATTTTGAGAAAGTTAGAATGAGTTTTGATGGAAGTGTGAAGAGAAAATGTTAAGGACAGAGAGAGAAAGAAGCTTACACAATTTTAGAGAAAGATACTTATTATGGAGAGAGATATGGCCAGATTGCTGGAGACTAGCTAAATTCGGATTCATCCTAGACACCTCTGATGGAGGGGCTTTTTGAGAAAGTTAGAGTGAGTTTTGATGGAAGGATTGAATTAAAAATGTTATGGACAGAAAGTGGAAGAAGCACACAAAATTTTAGAGAATGATACTTACTGTGGAGAGAGTTATAGCCGGATTGGTGGAGACTAGTTCAATTAGGATTCAGCCTAGGTAGGGTTATATGAATAGAGGTGTGGAGCGAGATGGAAAAGGATTTAGGAGAATGGTTTGTGAAGGTAAATTATTTGGAAGAGGGTTAGAAAGAAATGATCCTCATGAGTTTTGGAAGGGGGAGGTGAAGATAGGGGGGTTATGGCATTGATGATGAGGAATTACCAATGGAGTAAGGAAAAGTCACAAGTTATAACCCCTTCCCTTTCATATTCTATCCTAATGATTTAATAAACCCAT
Organism: Iris pallida; assembly: GCA_029216955.1. Lineage (NCBI taxonomy): Eukaryota > Viridiplantae > Streptophyta > Magnoliopsida > Asparagales > Iridaceae > Iris > Iris pallida. The sequence continues at coordinate 12,028,825 of JANAVB010042619.1, read as the reverse complement.
GGCTGTCCAAAACTAACATGATGTCTAATATGGATGGTCAAACCTAGGTTAAGTCCAACTACTTCTAATTGGGTCAGGTTCGGGTCGTCGCGGTTTAGTTTGACTAGGTTGGTCTTATTGATTAGGAAATGGAATTGTGACTATTGAGGGTAGATAGCATATAGGTTCGATTGAGTGGGACACATGTGTCACATGTTTTGTAGGCTCAGAGTAGATCATGACCTTATGATGAGTCGGAAGATTCGGATCAAAGTTGGGTCTCCAATTTCAGTCGGAATGGACAACAGTTGCATAGTAGGTGTTAGAAATTAGATTTTTGGTCCGAATATTGTGTGATAAAATAAATATTGCACAAAAAGATACATTTGAGTTGGACACGATAGTCAGAATAAAGGTCAGGGTGTCTAGGTCAAGCATATGAAATTTTTTTAAGAAAAGGTCCAGTGTTGTGCTCATAATATTAAAACCATGGAAAAGTGCACCTAACGATCATAAAAGAAAGTGGGAGTCTAATCTTTAATCATTTACTCCTAATTAAAAACAAATTATTCCTAATCATCAAAAAATCCTAAAGTTTTAAAACAGGGGGCTTACATGTTACGTAAGATCACTTCTAAAGATTTTTCTCTTCTAGAGTCTATCTTTTATGAGATCTCTTCGGGAGATTCCAATCTCTTCGGAAGATTTCTGATCTTTTCAGAAGATATATGATCCCTTCGGGAGATATCTGTTCTCTCTGGAAGATTTTTGATCTCTTTGAGAGATTTTCTATCTCTCTTGGAGATTTCTTTTTGTGAGATTTTCTATTTCTCTTCCGGAGATTTCTTATTTCTTCGTAAGATATTATCATATTTTATATCTCTTCAGAAGATTTTCTCTTCAGGAGAAAGAGATTTCTCTTCAGGAGGTACTCTATAGACGACCATTTTGATTAATCCGTTCAGGAATTTCTTCATAAACTCAATGAGCATATCACATTATTCTGGATGGTTTAATCCATATATGGCTCATTTTTCGATCACTTCGGGGATAACATGGTAATTTTAAATCCTTTAATGATAGACCTGAAAATTTTAAATCCTCGACCTTTGAGGATATATCTTATCATCTAGGTCATAATGATCGAAGAATATAATTATTCATATTCTATTCATGATCATTTCGAGAATCCTTAAGCTAACATTTATCTTATTCATTTGGATCTTTATTTGTTACAAACAGCCATTCAAAATCCTTTTTGGGTTTTATACTATAGGATCAAACACTCCACATTTTGTAAGAAATATCGCATCTTTTCATTATCATTTTTTATATTCAAGGATTATTCGTGGTTTTGTGTTATCATTCATTTTATTAACATTTTATTCTCATTCGATAATGTCATCTATAAAAAATTTCTTGATTCCAAATTTCTCTTGAATATGGATTTTTTTGGATACCGGTACCTATTTCTCAGTCTCTTCTGGAATTTGAGGTATATTCTCGACCGGAGGGATATACTTTGAGAAATTGGAGTCTTGGTTCATGTCATCTTCCGGATCATCATGAATTTCTTTACATGAGATGCTTTTGCAGGAGCTTCTTCTTGAAGAGCATTTAGGGTGTGTTATATTATTCGGCCTCTTCTTCTGGAGAGAAGAATCTTTAGATTCTTTAGTACTATTCGGTCTCTTCTTTTGGAAAGAAGAATCTTTAGATTCTTTAGTATTATTCGGCCTCTTCTTTAGATTCTTTAGGTCTTATGCGTTCTTAATATAGAAGTTATTCATTTGCTGCCTTTATTTGGTTCTATTGGTACTTCTATTAGAAAGAAGATTCATAGTTGGTATAACTATTTATACAACATAATCGAGTAAGCTTGTAATAATTTATTTGTAATAAAACACAAGAAATAATTTCTCCTAATTTGGTCAAGATTACATAAAGTAGAAGTATGTCATGATACGTTCTTCTGGAATGATGCTTTAGAATGTTCTTGTAGAACAATGATTCAAGAACTTTTTCTAGAATGATAATTTACGACGTTCTTCTACAACGATAATGTATCTTCTTCCTATCTCACCCTAATGGCGGGTATTTTGTCTTATTAACGTGACAAATCAAAAAATCTTATGTGTAGAAGATATAATAATCTATGGAGATAAACATAGAAATTATAATTCACAAAACATAGATGCCAATATTATAGTTTTAAATAATACCAACATACGCCATCTAATTCAATTTGAAGCAATGCTACTAGTTATTTAGATACATTCAGGATTGATGGTTTAGAAACAAGCTTATCCTTGAGATCAATTGTGTATGCTACAATATGGTAAGAGATGATCACACAATGTCACGCCCCAGAACCAGAATACTGGAGAGCGGGGGCAGACATAGCCAGCTACGTATATTGAAATGGAAACCACCTCGATATACGGTCACGGCTGTCTAGATGTGTGAGGGTTTTTCTACAAGCCAACAGTCTCTTATGGTCATGAACAAGCCTAGTGTCTCAATCACCACAAGTAAGTAAAGTCGCAAGATGTATGATCATTAAATATACAATAATAAGGCGTCCCAAATATTACATATTCAGCTGATCATGAAGCTAGTCGTTACAAAATGTTAGGACTAGCAAGAGTTTAGTCATACATGATCAACCCTAGAATTTGTCGATCATGTTTACAGCCCGTAGGCAGACAGTAAGTAAAAGTGCTCCGAGCTAACAGGTGCTCGTCGGCTAAACGTCTCAAAAGAATAATTTTTACAATAGAGTGAGCGAAACAAAATAGAAAACCCACTCTTGGCCCGGATTCCGTCTAGTGTTCACCATTGGGCTGGAAGCTTGGTAGATCCTCGGGAGCTGCTCCGAAATCTGGCCACACAAAACCAGCTGGGTCAACCCCAGAAAGAGCAAGTGCCACAAGGGGGCCACGAAATAAGAACAAAAGCCAGCAATCAGCACAGAAAATCTAATATCAAAACTAAAATTTATGAAAACATGTCAGGATGATATACGACAAGATAACCATGGAACTATTCCGATAGCCAGGTTGCAACCCGTAAACCAAACAAGGACCGGGGTTGTAACCCTTCATCTGAACAGAGCTTGGTTTCCCACCATTTATCGGCAAGATAAGTAATGTAAGTAATCAAGACAGGAAGCAATCTTGCATGGGATCAAGACATGACTAGACTGGTTATACCTCATTCAATCAATCACGGCCAAGCAGATCCTACGGCTCACTACTTTAACTAACTAGGGTTATCACAGGCCTAATTACTAACAAGATGCAGTGAGATTGTTCCATAGCCACAAGCCCTGCAGACCATCCAGGTTACCCAGGACGAAAGATTAGGGTTGAATTCAGGTAGGTACATCGTCCAGGAGACGCATGTACCCTTAGGTGACTTAGAGGGTGCAACACCTGACAGTGTGCTGGAAATGCGCCCTACTCGACGGCAGGCTACAAATCCCTGGAGCGCCCAGGTAACGGGATTGCCTGTAGCTGTGTCATCTCTTCATGACTACTGTGTTATTCTAGTTATTAGCCTTAATCCATTTTAGTAGGTACTCCTAACCGTGGTACTCAGGAGTCCCATCCTAGACATGATGCAAGACAGGACAAGTGGATTTAACAATCAAGCAAGAAAGAACCACCCACGGTGTCAAGGCAAGTCAAGTTAAGTTATCAAGATAAATCATGTCAGGGTACTTGTCAGGAGTGCGCCACGACGGGCCACTATCATGTCAGGTTGGTTATGTCAGGAGTGCACCACTACGGGTCACTGTCGTGTTATGCTAGTTCCTTGTCATACCGTGCCACGTACAATGGGTTAAGCAAAGGGAGTCAGGGGAGCAGCGTACGAAAAGTCACGCATGCTGAGAGCAGCGTGGGTGAAAAGTCACGCACGCTGAGAGAGCAGCATAGGTGAAAAGTCACGCACGCTACAGGGAACAGCGTAGGTGAAAAGTCACACACGCTGAGAAAGCAACATAGGTGAAAAGTCACGCACGCTACAGGGAGCAGCGTAGGTGAAAAATTACGCACACTACAGGGAGCAGCGTAGGTGAAAAGTCACGCACGCTACAGGGAGCAGCGTAGGTGAAAAGTCACGCACGCTGAGAGAGCAGTGTACGTGAAAGTCACGCACACTCAAGGGAGCAGTGTACGTAAAAAGTCACGCACACTCAAGGGAGCAGTGTACGTGAAAGTCACGCACACTCAAGGGAGCAGTGTACGTGAAAGTCACGCACACTCAAGGGAGCAGTGTACGTGAAAAGTCACGCACACTCAAGGGAGCAGTGTACGTGAAAGTCACGCACACTCAAGGGAGCAGTGTACGTGAAAGTCATGCACACTCAAGGAGACACGCTTCCAACAGAAAGCGTACTCAAGCCTGCGTACGCAGCGCTAAAGAGCGCGCGTAGCTCAGGGTGCGTAAGCTAAATAGCTCTGCACACTGCTCACTGTCTTCTCCAAACAGCAGAACACCATGGATGAACCCAAGGCTTCAAAGCATCATAACTTGGCCATCCAAACTCCAAATCCAGATTTCCAAAGTTCCAATTAGGGTGGAATTGAATGCTCTTCCACAAGGAAACATCAAAAACCCATAAAATCCAACTTAAGTAGCTCAAACCATGCAAAATCCGAAAATAGATATAACTTAGATCTACAACAATGGAGGCTCCAAATCACAAAAACCCAAGTTCTAATGTTGATCACCATGTCCTAATCTAGCAAATGGACAAGGAAAAGAGGGTTCTCATGTAGTGGCAAGATGCACTTGCCTAAGGTTGGGAGAGTTGTGGAGGAAGGAGAAGAAGAAGAAGAAGGAAAATTAATGGTGGAAGTTATGAGGAGAGAGAGCGGTAGGTGGGGGTTATAAAGAGGGGGAGTTGTGGTGGGGATGAGGGGTAGCATAGGCTAAGGTGATCCAATACATAATAAACCAAATCGAACCAACCCAATCCAACCAATTAAAACCGAACTATGAGAAAACCCAAAATACGAGAAATACCGAAATTCCACAAGCTTGAGAAAAATAAAAAATACATGCCAAAAATCCAGATACGAGTAAAAATATGAAATACGGGAAATGAGGGTGACACACAAATTAGTTATTATAATTCTTATCATCATTGTCCTGGAATGTCTTAGTCGACCATGTCACAGTTTAAACATTATGGGATCATTCGACTTCTGGCTCACAATGGACTCGTAAGATTGAGGTTTTGGCTCAACGTAGTATGTGATTCGACTACCCCATGGAAATAAAGTAGATCCATAATAATAAGCTGAAGAATACCTCTAGAATTAACTTCTGGTTCTCCCCTATGCTAGAGGTTATACAAATTTATTCTTAATGTATTCTTTTTTATCCTTGCTCATGATTTCAATATCATACCCGTTTGCCCTTATGTTCTTAAAACTCATAATAATTTTCTTCTAGAATTATGAGAGTATAAGATATTTTATATAAGTAGGTGGGTTCCGTTGGGTAAAATTAAGTGTACTCTGCAGGAGCCTTCAATAATATGAGCATAACCAGCTATGACGGATAACTTTACACTAGTATTCTTGTTAGAGGAAATAATCCTATTATTGAGAATGGTGTTGGTAGGAGTACTATCATTCCTGCATAAGGTGTCTCTATCTAGTTTTTCATGGATTCTAGTTTCTAGATATGACAATATCTTATCAATATAGATCCAATTATAGATATTATTAATCAATAATAATAATTTTGAACATAGAACTTCGGGTCTATAATAGTTGGTAGAAAAATAATGCATCCGTAGTATCCCTACGAATAGAACAACCTTATGTCACCAACTTTAAAATTTTAATTTATATAAGGTTTGCAAAAAAAATATATGCACCTATGAAATACCAACATTCAGGTATATATGTATATTTTTTTTTTTAAATGTCACCAACATTCAGGTATATATATATATATATATATATATATATATATATATATATTACTTTTGACCTATCGAGAGCCATCAATCCGCTGTGACCTACAAAAGTTAGTTCGTGGGCGACTGCTTTTTCCGGACATACAGCAAAAATCTATCATGCATGCACCCATTTGTGGTGGTAAAAACTTAATAAAACAATTTTTATTTTTATTTTTTAACTATATGTGAGTAACAGTCTTTGACATAAGTAGTATCAAAACTTAGCATAAGCCACAATCAGTTGTTATACTAAGCATAAAGCTTGAAGAATGAGAAACTAAGGCACAATTAACACACTTTGGCAATTCATGTTCTTCAAGATCATCACCAATTCGTAACTTAAGGTCTAAAATAGGTTGGAAACCATAGGTTCCAAATAATTGCAACGTCAGCTTTAATATTCTCAATTGTATGTATAAACTTATTTTGCATAGAATGGAAGGATATGCCAAAACAGGTTCGTCCACTATTACTTCCAATCGCAATCACTAACTGCTTAACACATGGCAATATTAAAGGAGATGACCATCTTCAAAGTAGCAGGATCAAAACAAACATACCATTTATACATCTGAGAGTAGTCAATAAATATCCTATGAGTAGCTTACGGATCAAGTTTATCCACCCGAGGTCCAAAATTATGAGTATAACAAAGACAAACAAAAAACCACTGGAGCAACTGGAAAGGGTTTACCATGCAGAAAGATAGATAGAAAAAGGTAATTTATTCTTAAAGACATGAGAAGGCATGCAGTTTATATAAAAATAAGCAGCTAAGAATGATAGAAAAAGGTAATTTATTCATAAAGAAATATCACAAGCAAATACATGTATCATGCATCGTAATCCTCTACCATCCCGCTTTGCTAACTAACTCCATGCAATCGCTAAACCTGAAGAGATCATCAGGTCCTCAGAGGACTAGCAAGATAAATAATAAACAAGCCAACATGTACAGTACAATATACAAAGAAGTAAGAAACAATCAAGGATATCCAACGAGACAAAATGAACTAAGACACAAGATCTAAACACAAGGATCCTAAACATGATAGAGACTGAAAGTAATACAACATGTAAAGTTTTAACTTGCTATCCCAAGGATCAGCATTTAACATGGTTGGAAAATCACAGTTTACTGTTATAGTAGTATGTAAAGTTTGTAGAGGTACTTGCCTTTAGCAAAGCAAAGCAGCGATAAAAATGCTATAGATGCCTGGTGACTCGTTACTGTAGAAATAACACATAAACTTAGTTTTTATACTAAGTTAAACACTAAGACACTAGTGGTGCAACACGACTTTCTGACTGGACACCTAGCCAAATTATGACTTTAGCATAGGAGACCAATGTGAGGTGACACAATACTCTAACTAACTTTGTAGGACCTTTACACTAGTGCGGGGTGAGGTCCAATACGTCTATAACTCAAAACAACACGAAACATTAAAAGTCATAATTATTCAATAAATAAATCAAACTGTACACTGTGTTCCAACAATTTTTGAGATAGACAAAAAGCTCAATTTTACATAAAATAAAGTACCAAAATGATCTTTGTTAATTATAGAAATTTATACTAATTTTTCTAAAATTTATAAACCTTCATAAATAATTATTAAAAATCAGCAAACATATATATACTGAAAATAGGTTCTATTTTCCTATTTTTATAAAATACCAACAGTACTTACTAAATGCTGGAAAAATTATAATAAATTATCTAAATTAACATAGTATTTAAATACAATTTTTCCCAGATTTTTACAGCAATTAAAATATATATAAAAATTCAAAAACAGCAAGTAACACTTTCTAGAAAATAATTAATTAATTATTTACTATTTTGTCCATGTATTCTAAATTGAACCGAAGTCTAGATACAGGACCCAGAGCCATGAATCAAGTCCAATATGACTTGTACATACTCTGAATATATTAGACACAATTGGGCCCAAAAACCCATGCTAGGCTTGGACAAATCATAATTTTATCAACCCTTTTTTTTAATTTGGTATAAAAATCAATTAGAAGATTCCCTAAAACATAAAACACCAAAATCCCAACAAGAACCTCAATCATACAAGAGTGCAATCTAATAAGAACCAAACATCTACAATGCTGACTATACCAATGCAATAGTTACCTGTACTTCCAAAATCTGTAGCCTCGACTACTATTGTTGGTAGTGCTGATTTGGCCAATAATGTGTACTTTGCTAGAACTGAAGAATCTGGGTCGAAGCCCGTAAATCGATTTGGCCTATCGGGGCTACATGATATGATTAATTTTCTTGCTATTGCTCTAGCTATAGTTTACAGCTTTAACCTTGCCATGCTACTTTCATGTACTTCCCATTTCACAAGTATACTATATCTATTTACTGCTACATATTCTTTATCATCTGACTAAAACTATTATTGGATATTTTTATACCAAATTAAAAAAAGGGGTTGATAAAATTATGAATAAATTACCTTTTTCTATCTATCTTTATTCAAAGGCAAGATCCAGGAGATGGTTAATTTTGGCGCAATTACTCTCCAACAAGACGAAAAAACTATAACTGCTAATGTTGTCTCTCTATATTTTGGCAATTTTCCTGCCCAACTTGTGCAGGACGGCGTCATTCCCATCCGAGAACCACTTTGGAGATTGTTAATCTCCCACCTGCCCAAACTGATGGTCTTGTTCCTCTGTCTACTGATAAAGGAGAGATTATGTGGATCCATCCTGATATGGTGGTTGACTTCAAAGCACCTTCTTCATCCACAAAGTCTAAGAAAGCAACCAAATACAAGTTATGTCACATGACTTCGTTGGGTGAACATTGTCCTCCACCTTTAACTACTACTTTCACTTTTGCTGCAGATCCTTCTTCTTTCTCCACTTCTGGGACAACACTGTCAAAGTCAGAAGCCAAATATCAACCAGCTTTCCATATGTATAGTTCACAACTTTGTGAATTAATGACAAAGATGGGATATGATCTACAAAAGGCTCCCGGCTTGAATCATGGAAAAGGATCTCTTGTACCTCTTTCTATATGCCTTTCACATAACCATTCTCGGGTTGGTTTGGGTTATAGGGCGAACTCTTCATCTTGTCAAAAGAAATCTTCCAGAAGCAAGACCCAGGCAAAGAGTTGCAATATGGTATCCTTCGAACCTGTATCTGAAGAAGAGGCCTTAACTGGTGCCAGGTCTGGAAGAATCTACCTAAGAGATTATTCAGAAGGCCAGGAGAACCCTACTTTAGCTCCAGAGACTCCTCCAGCATTATCTTCTTCTGCTATTAATGTTCCATCGGCTTCATCTCCTCCAGTGGAAACAACTCCTCCCAAACCAATGACAGCTGACAAAGGAAAACAACCTGCCCGCTTTGACAAAGCATTGAAGAAGTCTCCAGTTTTAGGACTCGAGAAGCCATATAATTTCGATATACTGGCTCAACTGGCTAATACCCCGACAAGGTTATTAATTTTTGCTACAGCGTCTCTCAAAAGAAACTCGAGAGACATTGAGTGAAGCTTTGATGCAAGCTGATACTTGTCTAGCACTCCTCAAGAAGCCAGAGAAAGAGCTTGTAACTTGCCTTCATTGTCATAGTGTGATGGAGCTAAATTTTATAAAATACCAAAAGTAATACAACATGTAAAGTTTTAACTTGCTACCCCAAGGATCAGCATTTAACATGGTTGGAAAATCACAGTTTACTGTTATATCAGTATGTAAAGTTCGTAGAGGTACTTGCCTTTAGCAAAACAAAGCAGCGATAAAAATGCTATAGATGCCTGGTGACTCGTCACTGTAGAAATAACACATAAACTTAGTTTTTATACTAAGTTAAACACTAAGACACTAGTGGTGCAACACGACTTTCTGACTGGACACCTAGCCAAATGGTGACTTTAGCATAGGAGACCAATGTGAGGTGACACAATACTCTAACTAACTTTGTAGGGCCTTTACACTAGTGCGGGGTGAGGTCCAATACGTCTATAACTCAAAACAACATGAAACATTGAAAGTCGTAATTATTCAATAAATAAATCAAACTGTACAATGTGTTCCAACAATATTTGACATAGACAAAATGTTCAATTTTACATAAAATAAAGTACCAAAATGATCCTTGTTAATTATAGAAATTTATACTAATTTTTTTGGAATTTATAAACCTTCATAAATAATTATTAAAAATCAGCAAATATATATATATATATATATATATATATATATATATATATATATATATATATATATATATATATATATATATATATATATACTGAAAATGAGTTCTATTTTCCTATTTTTATAAAATACCAAAAGTACTTATTAAATGCTGGAAAAAATTATAATAAATTATCTAAATTAACATAGTATTTAAATACAATTTTTTTCAAATTTTTGCAACAATTAAAATATATATATATTCAAAAACGGCAAGTAACACTTTCTGATTATGTATTATTTATCGAAAAGTCAAGATTTACAATCTATTTGATGTTTGAAGAAAATTTGATTAATTAGATGGCTAAAAGCAAGTTTGGTTTCACATGCGAACATGACATCAAAAGAGGTATTAAAGTGTGCTCATGATAATAGGTCTTGTCATATATAGATCATCAAGTTTATTCCTTTCGGCCGCAAAATTAAAAGATCCTACTAAAAGTAAGAAGCTCATTACTTCAAATACTTATATAAACAAATAAATAATTTATTTTACCCATTCATAATGCTCAAAATTAAGTCTTCGAGCACATACCCATGAACCGATCCATCCAAATTATAAATTTTAATTATCTGCCTTTAATCTTCTAATTTAGTAGGACCCACCTCCTATTGCTTTCAATTAATTAGAACTGAAGAATGTATATAGATAAGAGAGTATTTGCATATAGCCCATGAACAAGGTTCTACATTTTTTGTTTCCTACGGCTTTACTTTACAAACGTATATTAATTATCAATGTATATATATGAGAAGTTGATGAATGACTTAAACAAAGAACGTGAGTGGGGATTTGTGCAATGTTACCTGCTATTAAGATATTGGATGACACAGTAAAAAAAACAGAAGCTGGAGGTATTCTCCTTCGATGTTCGGTTCAACACAATAGCATCAGAGGCGGCTGGGAAACTGCATGTTGGACTCGATGCTCCTACGTACGTGCGGTGTTGATTGCATCATGGGCGAGGCAGCAAGCACAAACATTTCAATAGAGCGATGAATGGTGCTCGGTCTCGACCTTGCATGTTTACAGTTCATATCGGCGGCTTAGATGACTTCTTCTTTGTTAGTCTTCTTGGTTAGAGTATCGTGCTGATAACATGTTGCAAAAATAAAAGTGAAAGAGAAAAAATTGGCAGTCAGAAATCTCTACGTAGCTTTTCTCATATCAAAGAAAATGGGATAGAGGTTGTTGTGGATATGGATAAGGGCATCCATATTATTTTTTAAATTTATTTAAATCGTTGATGATATTCATACGGTTTAGACGGCTCACTTTTGAGCCGTTTTGAAGCCTCTTTATATAGTAGAAGATAGAAGATACATTAATAATTTGAACCTACAATTTTTTGGAAATTTCCAAATAAAACACCTATGATCTTCTTCATATACAAAACCAAACCCTAAAGGATAAAACTTTGTTTGTTTCTATTTTTTAATTTACACTTAGTTTAATAAAATCTCAATAAATATGAATTTATGAATCAAATCCAGAAATTACTCGGTGCCCCTTCTCACTTTGTTGATAATATGCTAGACTTCAAATGTTTCTTGTTACTTTTAACATTTAGGAAACCAATTGAGTATTGCCAATAGGTATTTATTTCTTGCAAACTTTTGGTCGATCAGCTATTTAACTCTTGAGGTATCCTGTTTCATCAATTTTTCACATATTATGATAAGCCTACTTTTATATCGTACACAATATCCTCAAGCTTTTTTTTCTAATATTAAACTAAAAATAAAATAAAAAAGACAAATGAACCAAAAAACTTGATATTTTGATGTAAATAAGAAAAATTATATAGAGAAGACTTCCAAATAGAGACATATGCCTTACTAATAGCCCAAGGCAGTATCGATAATATTGTATTTTATCAAATTCCACAATTGAGTTTAGAAGACTATCATCCTACACGTGGTCGAAAATATCATCGATTATGATTTAGGAATTGCTAGCATTTTCAAAGAGCATGGGCACCAATTTAATGAATGACTCCTAAATTATTTGTTTCAAACTTAGCTAGATACAATATGAAAAAAACTTTATTTTTTTTTTATATTCGACATAAGGGATTATTTTTGTAAAACAGTTGAAGGACTAGTTTCTTCCCGTGTCGAAGTAGATTATATGTTGTTATTATTGACAATTTTATTGGACAATAACAAAAATAGTATGGTTCCAAATATTTTTTCAAATGAGATAAGAAATAATAGCTGCTCTCTCCCCCAAACCTTAGGGTTTGCTCTCTTCCAAATCCTGGGGTTTTCTCTTTCCACTTTCATTATCGCTTACTCATTCTCCTCTGTTTCCTTCGTTTGTTCTCCCCCCATCTCAGTCATATCCATCTGCCATCGTCCTCTACATAGCGCTATCTCCTCCGTGCTTCCGCCTACTACGTCACAGCTCTATCCATCACTCATTATTCCTTTTAATTGATATTCCATTGTTATACGCTTGAAAAGTTCTCTTCCGCATTCTCTCCTCCTCTAATGGCTTCTTATAAAGTGGTTATGGATATGGTGGCTAATTAGTTTATTTTGCAAGATCCTACAAATTTCATTCTGTTATCGACATGGGACAATATGATATCTCACCATTGGGCTTCTTCACTGGTCGTTAAACCGTACTCTACGAGGAGTTTCATACGACCTATACTTGCTTCCATTCTTTCTAAGATGTGGAGGATGACGGATCTTCCTTAAGACTCTGATCTGGATGTCGAGTATGGATCCTTCCTTGTGCGACTCGAATCCTTGACAGAAGTTAATCGTATCCTTATTGACGCCCCGTGGAGTATTAATGATGATAATGGAGAAATGTGATCCTGGAAAACTCCCTGAAGAATACAAGATTCATATAGTTGATTTATGGGTCCAGTTTCACATAATTCCCCTAAAATTTCTGAACCACCTAGCTGTATCAGAATTGCAGAGGCAATTGGGTCACCCAGAACTCTTTGTGTGGCTGACGAGATGCAATAGAAAACATTCACACGGGTTAAAGTCCCAATAGACATATCTAATCCGTTAAAGAGTGTTAAAGCTAAAAATATGGATGGATGTGCAGTGGGGCAAGTCTCTGTGAAGTACGAGCAGCTTCATCGTATATGTTTGTTTTGTGCCAGAGTAGGCCACTCATAACAAGGTTGTAGTAAGAGGGAAGCATTTGCTTCAATAATCGGTGATGACTAGTTTGAGGAAGAAAAAGGTAGAATAAAAGAGCTATTTTATCCAGAATTAAGGAAGTAGACTACAAAGTGAAAGGCCATAAGTCTCAACGCCGGGGTAGTGCCAATACTAGAGGTGATGATGATGGGAGACACCAGGCTTCAACACGGCCTGCCTTCGACGAAGGACAGTCGAATCTCCCTCGACCTTCCCCTATCTCAGAGGTGATTTAACTTAATTGACCGTCCTGAGTCAGTTTTGCCAGTAGCGAGTGCATATTGCAAGATCGACTTCGGGTGACCAAATATATCCCTCCCCAATGGAGGGGATCTTCCTCTATCTTTATAGCTAATATATCTTATTAGGAGGTTGAGAGCGATGATATTTCTCTGGGCTAGAAGATCCCCCTAACCATGGAGCTAGTGAGTATCTACAACAGGATATGAGGGAAGAGTCTGGTAATTTTAACCAGACCGTCATCAGAGTGATGTCCCAAGATGATGGTTACGGACTTCTTTAACCAATCAAAAGTTGATGATTCATCTCCACAGATTCGTATAATCATTCTTGTAATGATGAGGTGGACCCAACTGATCTCCCAGTTATACCTCTTTCTCCATCGGTCATTTCCAAATATCTTCCCAAAGATAGCGGCATCCCTCTCCTAACCTATACCTCTTCGGTTCAGACACCTGATCCCACCCTATATCTCCTACCTTCTTCTCCCTTTTCTCGAGTCACTATGCATCCTGCTCACCTCTGTAAACCATCATGGAAATGCCTCGTACGCAAGGCAAGCTATGACACAATTATCCATCAACCCACAATATCCAGGGGTAGGAAAACGGCCAAGCTCCCCCTAGATCCAACCACATCCAAGAGGACTTCCTCACTCAAGCAATACAAACTTTCCTTTCATAAGGTCATGGCGGCAGACCTACAATAATCGCAAGGGTGATGTTAGTGTTGTCCTGGAACTGTCGAGGTGCGAAAAATGTCTCGACAGTCCGGACTATAGGATAATTTCTCTGCCACCCACCCATCAAATTTTCTTTATCTCTGAAACCATCTCCTCACCACAAAACACCTCTCTCGTTCTTCCAAATTTTGGATATCAAAACCACTTCTTGGTTCCCCCATAGGCAATTCAGGTAGACTTTGGTTGGGTTGGAATGATTCCATAGAGCTTCTGTTACATTCTCCTTCAAAAACCTCATAATTCATTCTATTTCAACCATGAATAATACGCACGCCTGGGAGTTATTGTGCATATATGGTTGTGCCAAGAAGAAACAGAGGTCGGAACTTTGGTCCTTATAGTATTTATGGCAGAATCTCTAGTCATTGTTGTTGTATTGGTGACTTTAATGCTATTATTGAGACATCGGAGAAACGGGGTGGTAGACCGTTTGATGTAAATGTTGTAGCCCCTTCAAGCATATGGTGGATCTGTGTGGATTGGTTAATCTAGGTAGTATGGGTCCATCATACACTTGGTCTAATTGTAGGGGGCTAGCTCAGAACATTAGCAAACGGTTGGATTGTTCATTTGCTAATTTTGAATGGTGTCATCTCTACCCGCATGCAATTGTGTACATTCTTGTTTTGTCATTAAATATCAAAGACAGGTATTACAGAAACACTGAAATTGATTACAAACTTGCTTGTACAAAGAAAAGCCTAGAAAAAAATCCTAGGAAACAATCTAAGTACAATTGTTTAGTTTTTGATTCTAGGGGGTGATGGTAGAGACTCGGGAAAGTGTATCAACTATGCCTTACTCCTTGGACTATCCAACGCAGTCTTTAGCTCTAGAAAAAATTACCCTTCGTAGGTTGCCATCCTCTTACAGGGTTGTGGCACCCTACTATTTATAGTGATATATATATTTTGAGCTGCATAGATGGCCCGTGGCCACGTGGCTAATCAGGACGTAAAGACCCACCCTTTGGCCGCCAGCTGACGATTTGTTGGAATTTTGTTGCAGCAAATCTGGGTAGTTGGGACTTGGTCAGCCTGCCACGTGTTCTATCGCAGGTAAGGATTAATATGCTGGAGTCATTTTGAGCCGCATGAGTCTTTCAGTTTTTGGCCATGCTGGGCCGCATAAGACTCATGTGGCTTAGGTCGCAGTCTCCCTTAGCTTAAGGACTTTTGAGCCGTATAGATTCTGTGTTTTGGGCCGCATAAAGCTCATGCGGCTTAGGTTACAGTCACCCTTGGCCGCATGAAGCTTAGAGCTTTAGGGCCACATAGGTTGAGCCGTATAAGGTTCATGCGGCTCGGGTAGCAATTCTTCTGGCCGCATGACTATGTTTAAGCGCATGAACCCTGTTTTTAGTGACATGACATTTTGTCTGATCACGTCTTATCTTTTTGTCAGAGTGTCAGAGCTGTCATTTTTGTCAGTTTTGATAGAGTTTGTCATCTTTATCAGAAGGACTTGTTTGCCATTAAAATTGTTTGATTGAAAACTTTAATACAAACAGAACAGTGTTACAAATGTAGGACTTAGATGTAGTCCTAAGAGTACACTTTTGTTTAAGCTGGGTCCTTAGTGCCAATGGAGCGAGTGGTAATGCGTTGACTCCGTTGACCGGCTGACGACGGTTATCGGTTCTCTGAAGGTGTGGATTGCTCTGGGTGCTGGAGCTTGCTGAGAGGAGGAAGACGTTGAGTGTCTGTATCTGCCTCTCTGGTGATTCCTCCTATGTTCGTTGTGGATTCTGTCTGTTGTCCGTGGGTGAGAAGGAAATGATCCCTCTATTTATAGTTTTGCAGGCTGGCTGCTCATGCGCGCATGTAGGATGCGCCGGTGTGTGGGGACGCCACGTGGAAGTTGCTGATAGGGGCGCACGGATGATGCGCCCTGATTGGGAGGTTGAACTCTTCATACTGCTGTTGTGAGCCGGCACGTAGCAGAGGAGAAGATCTTTCTGTTGCTGAAATCTTGGACGAGTTGAGTCAAAGGACACGTGTCATCGACCCATGGCTCGAAGATCTCGGATTTGGGGGGACAGTGATCTGGTGAGCTGCGCCTTGGATCTGGGCGCAGGAGGAGACTGCGGCTCATAACCTTTAGGAGTTATAAACCATTTAGGGCGCATGGCTTTTGAGGCGCATGCAGGTGACCTTCCTTCTGTCTTTCGGGATCAAAGATCAGTCTGGGGCACATGGCTTTTGAAGCGCATGCAAAGCTTCAACTGGAGACTCTTCTTCTGTCTTAGGGATCAGTGAAGGGTCTGAGGCGCATGGCTTTTGAGGTGCATACTGGTTTGGACGCATGGCCGTAGAGGCGCATGCGGATTTAGACGCATGGCCGTAGAGGCGCATGCGGGTGGCCACGTGGCAGTAGCCGTCGGAATAGAGTCATGATGATGCTGACGTTGCCGACGCTTCGTTCTCTGAAAAAAGCTGTCAACTGTTCAGACTTTGGGAAGCATGCTGCCAACTCTGGTGTCAGTTCAGCATTTAATGTTTGTGACGTTCGATGGACAGCTGAGTGGGCACATTGGTTGGTGTTCCACTTGGCATGGAGATGTGAGGGCGCATCCTCTGTGATGCGCCGGGTACTGTAGGGCGCGTCTGTGCGATGCGCCTGATGCAGGAGGGCGCATCCCTGTGATGCACTGTTTGGCTGGCGCATCCGACATGTCCTTTAATGACGCGATTGTCTCGCTCCTCGAGTGCTATAAATAGCCGTTTGGCTGAATTCGAGGCGTTCGGTTCATCCATTTAATGCAAATTCATTGCACAGAATTTGGAGAGTCATCCACTTGGCGCGTGGGTTTGATTTGCCCGGCCTATAAATAGTGGCATGGAAAGAAGGTTTGCTCCTCATTCCCTTACGTACTTCCAACATGAACTTGGATATGTGGGTGCATTCTGTTGACGAAGTGCTCCCGAGGGTGAAGATGAGACGTCGTGTTGTCTTCGATGCTCTTGAAGGTGACTGTTACATCCAAAAGACGGAGTCGAGGGCTTCTGAGGCAGGCGGAAGGTGCCTGTTGCATCCAAAGATAAGGATGTTCGGGCCTCGTCTCCGTTATTCCGGAAGAGCCATAGATCGAAATGGCGGTGCTAGGCTCTCTCTTCCTTCAAAGTGGGTGCCGCCCACTTTGATTGTGTTGAAAGCTCCTTGTGCCATGATTTCGATCACGGTCTTCCTTGGTCTTTGGAGGCTCTTTCGAAGCCTCCCCTGGCCACAGCATTTGCGGTGCTCTTCTCTCCCTTGGTTCCAGCCAGAGGATTAAATGCTTTGCTTGGCGAAGCACTTATCAGGCGAGCCTGGCTGGAAGAGCGGCACATAACTGGGCTCTGCTCGGCCAGGTGAGCCTGGTTGGAAGAGTTGCACAGAACTGAGCTGCTGAAGGGATGCACATAACTGAGCTGGATGCACATAACTGAGCTGCTGAAGAGATGGTAGGATGCGCCTGGCTGGAGGCGCATGACATCTGCTGCGCCTGGCTGACAGCGCATGGTGACTGCTGCGCCTATCGGAAGGCGCATGGTGGTTGCTGCGCCTATCTGGAAGGCGCATGGTGGTTGCTGGATGTAGATCTAGGATCCTTCCTTTGTAGAAATTCTCCTTTGTACCATCTTTTCTAGACATGTAATAGACTTATATATATATAAAATAAAAAGTCCTTCTTCGAATGTCTATGGCTTATTCGATTAGCTGTCTGAGTTCTGGCGCATATAATGCCTGGCGCATGGGCTTTCTGGTTGTGAAATTACATGCTTCTACAAGACCCCCTTCAAAGTTTTCAAAACTTTTGAATGAGTTTTGGAATACTTTGAATAAGAAGCATGGAGGTCAGGGCGTATGATTTTTGGGCGCATGCTTGTTCGGGCGCATGCTCCTTTCAGTTGATGATGATGACGTCTTGGTAACCCAAAAGATTAATGATGATCTTTTGGTTGTATTTGTTGTTATCTCCTCACGGAACCCGAAGCGACGGCTGAGATTACACGTCATCGGTTCACGCGTGCGACCAAGCCCTATAAATAGGTAAGGGTTGGAGAGAGAGAGAATTCATCTGCTCTGTGTCTTTGCTTTCTTTAGAGTTTTTTCTTCAAAACCCTAACTTTTTCTTCTCTGAGAGAATGGCTCCCAAGACTCCTCGCGGTGGTACCGGCAAGGGGAAGGAGAAAGCGAAGGAGTTCGTTGGTGAGGATGCACCTATCACCCCTGCAACTCCGGCCGACGTTCGTCCTGAGGTGACGGGTGGGTTCATCTCCTTCACATAAGCTTTTGGGCCAGACTGTGCCCTAACTCAGATTTGCCAACACGTATGGACTTTTGTCCTGATGATACGCCGAGGTTCTACCCCGCCGACGTGCATAGGTTTACACCTTTATCATGCACCGAGGTTTAATGGCTGACGCGCATGGGTTTCGTACCCTGATGATGCGCCGAAGCCTTCGCTGACGCGCATGAGCTCACGCTCTGAATGCGCCGAAGCTCCAATGCTGATGCGCATGGGCTTACGCCCTGATGATGCGCCGAAGCAAGTTGACGTGCATGGGCTTACGCCCTGATGATGCGCCGAAGCTCTGATGCTAGCGCGCATGGGCTTATGCCCCGATGATGCGCTGAAGCTATTTGACATTTTTCTTTTTGCCTGACTTCCATCTTTGTTGTATCAGTGTCGATGACGATCCCTTTGTTGAATGAGGTCCTTCTGGACGCTTTTCTTTGTCAGATGGGAGTTGATTTTGACGAGGCGGTGATCAATCCTGCGAAGGATGCTATCTTACAGGACCAACCTCGTGAGAGAATGCTACAAATCCAGACCCAGTTGCCTCTTTTCCTCCAGAGTATGATGGAGAGTGGTAAACTGAAGTCTGCTGAATCCGAAAGTGTAACTTTCTTAAAACCTGTCTTTCTGTTTGGCGACCGACTAGTCTCTTCCGAAGCGAAGATACTGAGGATTAGAGAAGACTGGTTCTTTTCTGCCAAAGGCATGGTTTTGTATATGCGACAGGTTAACCGCCAGTTGCCGCTGACGGCTTTTTATCGTCTAGCTTCGAAGAGAAGGATGGGTTGGGAACTTACTCCCTCTCAAGGAGGGGCCTTGGGAGGTACCCTCTCAATTGACGCCTCCTCGAACCAGCGAGATACTTTGACCGCTTCACGAGCCGGTTCTTCTTTTAGTTACCGAGCCTTGCGTCCTGGGAGCATCTATAGTGAGGTCCCAAACGACACGTTTCCCTTCAGTGCCCCGATCTTTGTAAATCGGATGTTGACGTCAAAGGTGATGTATCCGACAGGTAGCTTCAGAGTCGAAGGCTGGTGTCACTACATCCCGAAGTGGGACGAGTTGACCACTTGGGTGCTTTCAAGGTTCGAGGTTGAGCTTAAAGAGATCGGGCTGACAGCCGCCATTCGGGCCACGCAGGGAGGCGTGGACCTCAATAAGCCTATGTTCCTTGCGCTCTTGGAGCTTTTCAATGCCCAGACTGGTAGCTTCTTTACCCCGGTGGGGGAGTTGGGATTGGTCCTTCACGAGATGTACGAAGTGTCCAAGCTTCCTTGGGGCTCGAAACCGTACGAGGAATATTTTCCATCAAATAAAGAGATCCAAGTTCTGGATGATAAGGACCCAGAGATGATGGCTGTTTTCAAAGAGGTGACAAGCCATCATTATCTGATGCACCGGAGGGACAAGGGCAAGACCCAGCCTCATGTGACTGCTTGGAGGGACTACGTCTTCAGGCAGGATTTGACGGATCCTTCGAGGATTCGGTTTGCGACTCCGCAGGGATTGAAGCCCGCGGAAGTGAGTTCTGAAATAAGCCGGCTGGACGAAAGGACCCCACACTCTAATGAGGGCGACAAGGCTACGTACAGCTGTTTCTGGCACTGCGGGCACCGGATGTCATCCAAGGCGGTGTTGACGTCCTACTTGATGATATGGCTCCGAGATTGCGTATTTGCAGGTGGATCCGGTGCCATCGAGAGGGTACATCGGAATCTCAGTTTGCCTGCGGTGAAGTTGGCCTGTGGCCGACCGTTGGCTCTTCTCCCCGCGATGGTGTGCAACCTGTTGCGCGGTTTGAGGTCCTTTGCCGATGATGTGATCCACGAGAGAGGTAATAATGATAACTTTCCCCGGGCCGAGCTGCCCTTCCATTATCTTATGGGGTGGCTGATCTTGCATCATCCGAACGTGATGAGTCCCGGTCCGGAGGAGGACCATGTCGAAGGAGATGCCTTCATTCGCCGCTTCTATAAGAGGAAGTGGTCTTACACTGGCGTCCCCGTTTGCAGGAGAGTCTTGTCCTACCTTCAGGGGTGGGAGATTGTCAAGGTTGGCCCGATCTTCAAAGATTTCGAGGCCGACCAAGATTTAGTTGACTCTGGCGAAGATGCGGTCACTCTGCCGAAATGGAGTTTTTGTTGGTTGCAGAGTATCCGGCCTTCTCACCTGGTCTACCGCAACCAGAATAGGTGTTATCTGGAGCCTTATCTGCCAAGCCGATTTGCTCGTCAGTTTGGCTATACCCAGTTAATGTTACGGAATCCCAGTAGTAGTTTAGGCTTTATCGGGAGTTTGCTGGATGGAGCCCGGGGCTGGCAATATTATAACGCTGGATGCACTAGCGTTAAGTTCACCACGCCAGTTCGCAATCCTCGGCCGCCGATCCTATATCCGGCCGCCAACCTATATTGCACTATGACTGCTATGTCTCCTGGTTACGACAGGGAGACTAGTTTCATTATTGGAACCCAGCTGGAGGCGACAGTGAATATGTTGATGGCAGCCCGATCATATCGTCCACCAGAGTTGGCGGGGTATCGGGCTGTTGCTGCAGTACCAGTGGAAGACCCATCTGTCGGGAAAAGGCGTGCTGACACAGAAGCTGGTTCTTCTGTACCGAAAAGGTCGAGACAGGCGCCGACCCCGAAGGTTACGGAAGTGCCACCTATAATACCAGCAGGATCAATCCCTGTTGAAGTAAGGAATATTTCATAATTCCAATTTTTTGTCATTGTGGCAACTTATGCTCTTCTTCTTGTAGGGATTGAAGAAGAAGTCCCGTGTTTCAAAATCGGGCGCTAGTAAACCGAAGGAGGTGGCAAGCTCTTCTGATGAGCGCATTCCTCCGATGCTAATGTCTCCCGTGGAGGAAGGTCCCGAAGATGTTCCTGCGGAGGTTTTGATATCTCCCGATTTCGAGGTCGCAACAACTTCTGGGAGAGCACCGTCTGCCTTGGAGGCCTTGGATGCTGAGGGTCCTGCGGACTCGAGGTATCCTGATGATGAAGTGGACTGGAGTTCGTCGCCTTTCGATGACGTTCCTCCGGTCTTGCAAGAATCTGCTTCGGGGATAGCAGATATGGTTGAGATAGAGGAGAGGGTTGAATCCCCTCTCTATCATGATGAGGGGAGGTCGGTTATATCATTGCCGAGTCCTACCCCGGCTTCAACCGTGGAAGTTGAGGCGGCTACCACTCAGGAGGTAGCGACAGATTCTGTCCCTGTTGAGGGACTCGATGATGAGACCCGTCTGCCAGTCAAGATCGCTGCGACGAGTCAAGAGACAAGTGATAATCTCCCTATTCTGCCAAGGGAGGTACCAACTGTTGATAGGATGTTGGGGGTAGAAAAGGTGGTCGTTGACGTCGGAGGTTCTTCCGGGCTTGAGAAGGGTAAGGGTGTAGAACCCTCTGTAGCTCCTTCTACTTGGGGGACCATCTCGACGCCTGTGCCAGCTCCTTCGGCTCCTCAGGCTGGAAGTCCAGCCCCTGTTGATGAAGAGCCCATTGATGCTGAGGTTCAAGCCTCGCTGGTTGAAGTTGGCGGATCTTCTTCCGGTCCGCAAACTGTAGTAGCTCCTCCAACTCCCGCGATGATACCGCAGGTCCTGGCGGATGCAGACGAGTATGTGAAATTCCTCGTCGAGGGGGTATACAAAATGCTGCAGAAGGGTGTATCTGCTGTGATGAATGCCAATGGGAGTTTTGCGACGGCAAAAGCTCTGGCAATGCCCTGCATCGAGCTGATTCGTATTCACCAAGGCCACGACCATATGGCCAAAATTCTGGAGGCTTCGGTGATTGAGCTGGATGAGCGGCTCGTAGAACTTCGACGCATCCAGCGAAACGACCTTTCTATCCTGATAGAAGCGGAGGAGGGGAAGCTGATCGCCGAGATCGAGTCTTCATACCAGGCCACCGTGGGCATTTGGGAGCGCGAGGTGGCTGAGACTGAGGCTGCGGTAGAGCAGTTGTCTCAGTCCATGAAGACGACGGTGGAAACTCGAGCTGCATTGGAAGCTAATATCGCGGATATCGACACCCAGATGCGCCGCCTTGAAGACCAACGGGCCCGACTCCAGTTAGAGGTCGAGCGTGTCCGGGCTGAACATGCAGCATTTAAGAAGGATGAGGCGACCTTTACTCAGCGGACTCTTGCCTTGGCGCAGCAACGACAACAGCTTGATGAGAAGCATGCAAGTGATACTTCCGCTAGGGCTATTGAATTGATGCACCGAGAAGCAGAGCGACGAGTCCTGGCGACGGTGGAGGCCCGCGCAGTCGACTTAAAGCTTCGAGTCAAGGAGCTCTCAGCCCATCCTGGGGAGATTCAGGGACCATAGCTTTTTTCCTTTTTCTTTTGTGTTCTTTTGCAACCCTTACTGGGGGAAATGATGTAGTTTTTTGTACTCTTTTTTCAGAAGAATAAAGAAGTCTACAACTTTTTTTTTGTGATGTGTTCATCTTTTGTTGTTATGAACTTGATGATTTGTGTGGACCTATTATCTTTTGCGCACCTTGGTTTTTAGGTACAGATAATAAGTTTGAAGGAACCATTATGTTTGCTCAGAGGTAATATGGACATGGCAATCACTGGGTTCGAAATGATAGAATCTCCCTACTCAGAGGTATTATGGACGTGGTAGGAATGATCTTGGAGGATACGCCGAACAACTCAGAGGTTATATGGACGTGGAAGTTCTGCGATAAATGTACAATAACACAGGGGTTGTTTGTACAAGATGTTTACTCAGAGGTAATGTGGACATGGTAAACATGAAGGGTAGCGTAGGCTTACGAAGTGTAAGATTCTGCTTTGTAGGGTGTAGAGAGACAACTCAGAGGTAATATGGATGTGGTTATCTTTCTACTGGAAGATGCCACGGAACAGCTGGGTCCCGGAGGCGTATGAGTTTGTGGAAAGAGGTTGTTTGAGGAAGTACATGTCTGGAGGATGTCAAGAATAGTACTTCTTTAGGAACTTGCCGTTGATGGGCATCATGAACAAGTCCCCATTGGGTTTGGCGAGGCGGTAAGCACCGTTTGAGTATACCGTCTCTATGATGAAAGGTCCTTCCCACTTGGGCTCGAACTTTCCTGGTGTCTTGTGGGTCAACACCATTGGTCTTCTGACTGCTAAAACCAGGTCGTCAACGTGGAAAGTCCTCTTTTTGACCTTTTTGTTGAAAGCCTGTGATATACGGGCTTGGTAGAGCTCGATGCGTTGCTGAGCTAAGAGACGCTTTTCGTCAAGTGCCTCCAGTTCTCGCAGACGACGACGTTGATTGTCCTCTTCTGTGAGTTCGTTTGTGATTGCTACGCGGAGCGAAGGTATCTGTATCTCGAGAGGCAGTACTGCTTCGCTCCCGTAGACCAGGGAGAATGGAGTGTTGCCTGTTGGGGTTCGTACCGTTGTGCGGTAGGCCCAAAGGCATTCGCCAAGCTTTTCGTCCCAGTCGCGTTTGTTGGATGACACGACCTTTTTGAGCAGCCTAACGATAGTTTTGTTGAATGCCTCAGCTAATCCGTTTGCTGTCGGATTGTAGGCGGTTGAGGCCACGTTCTGAATGTGATTCTTGTCACAGAACCTGCTGAAAATGTGGCTGATAAACTGAGGACCATTGTCATGGATGATCCGCCGGGGTACCCCGAAACGGTAAATGACATGGTGTTTGATAAAGCTGACCACCCTGGAGCTTTTTACTTCTGCTAGTGGAACTACTTCCGCCCATTTGGAGAAGTAGTCGATGATGGCCAGGATGAAACGGTGTCCTCTCGATGAAGGAGGGGTGATTGGCCCTACGATGTCCATGCCCCAGGCTTCGAAGGGCTAGGAGGCGACTGTAGGATGTAGCAGCTCCGATGGTGTATGTATGAAGTCTGCATGAAGTTGGCACGCGTGGCACTTCTTGGCATATTCGACAGCATCGGCAACCATGGTTGGCCAGTAGTAGCCCATACGTCGCAGTCGATCTTGCAACTTAGGACCGGGTTGATGAGCTCCACAAGTTCCGTCATGAGCTTCTTGAAGAGCTTCGGCTGCTTCTTCGTTGGACAGGCATCGAAGGAGGAGCCCATCGAAAGAGCGTCGGTACAACGTTTTGGTAGCCGTATCGTAGTAGAATCGAAGAGAGCGTCTCCTGACTGAGACGGCTTCTTTCGGGTCCTCTGGAAGGATTCCGTAGACAGCGAAGTCGATGAACGGGAACCTCCAGTCTCGGACATTAACACCAGTGTTTGTTGACATGGCGTGAGCCATTTGCAAGCACAGGTTGTTTCTGGGACAAATCAGATCTCGTCTTATTACCGTGATATAGTGTTGAGTCCCAAAGGGTGCTGCTAATGAGGCTGCGAGGCCGGCCAGAGCATCGGCCTCCAAGTTTTGTAAACGGGGGACATGTTCAATGAAGAACCCGGTGAAGGTTGAAATGATGTTCAACGCGACTTCATGATAAGGGATTAAATCTTCATGGCGAACTTCGTATTGTCCCCGAACCTGGTTTACGATGAGTTTTGAGTCGCCGTAAGCTTCTAGATGGTCGACCCTCAGCTGTTGTGCGAGCTGGAGTCCCATGACGAGTGCGTTGTACTCGGCAACGTTGTTGGAGCACAGTTTCGAAAGAGAGTACGCACGTTGGATGACCAGCTGATCGGGGGAGACTAAGACTACCCCCACTCCTGCGATAATTTAGACTTTGGGGCCCGTTCTCGAAGCGCCGTCGAAGAACATCCGCCAAACGAAACTTCCTTCGGTGACGTTGGATTCTTGGACCTCATTCGGGATATTTTCATAGAGTTTTGAGGATTCTGGGATGGGGTGTGCAGCTAAAAAGTCAGCCAGAGCTTGACCCTTAACAGCTTTTTGGGGCACAAACACCATGTTGTACGGTGTTAGCAAGATCGCCCATGTAGCCAGCCGGGAGTTCAATGATCCTGGCTTCGTCATGAGGACTCTGAGAGGGTTGACTCGGGAAATAACATGAATTGTCTGACCCGAGACATAATGACGAGTCTTCTGGATGGCAAACACCAAAGCCAAGCACTCCTTTTCGACGGGGTTGTACCGGTGTTCGGCCCCGATGAGTGTTCGACTGAGGTAGTAGATTGCTTGCTCGTAGCCTGTATCGCTGTTTTGAGCGAGCAGAGCGCCAAGAGAATGATCCATGGCACGGACGTAGAGGAGAAATAGTTTGCCGGTGACTGGCGCTACCAGGACTGGTGGGCTCGTCAAGTAGGCTTTGATGTCGTCGAAAGCCTTCTGGCACTCCTCTGTCCAGACATAAGAGACTCCCTTCTTCATGAGCTGAGTGAAGGGTTGACATTTACCGGAAAGGTTTGCTATGAACCTCCGGATATATGCCAGACGTCCCTGTAGGCCTCGAAGTTCTCGAAGGTTCTTCGGAGGGTCCATGTTGAGGATGGCTTTGGTCTTCTCAGGATCAACATGAATGCCTTTCGCTGTGATGACGAAGCCCAAGAATTTGCCGCTAGAAACCCCCAGAAAAGATTTAGCAGGGTTCATTTTGAGTTGATGCGTTCGCATGAGATCGAAGACCGTCTTCAGGTCCTGTAGGTGATCTCTTTTGAGGCGGCTCTTGACTGTGATGTCGTCAACATAGCATTCGACTGTCTTGCGAAGATGTTGACGGAAGATGGTGCTCATAGCTCGCTGGAATGTCGCACCGGCGTTCTTCAAGCCGAAGGGCATTACTGTGTAGCAGAAAACACCCTTTGGAGTCCTGAATGACGTGTGTTTTGCGTCATCGGGGAACATCTTGATTTGATTGTATCCTGAATACCCGTCCATGAAGGACATGCGCTCAAAGCCACATGTGTTGTCGATCATCACATCAGTGATTGGAAGCGGGAATTTGTCCTTCGGGCAAGCAGAGTTGAGATCCCTGAAGTCGATACAGACTCGTATCTTTCCGTTCTTCTTGGTGACGGGAACGATGTTGGCTATCCAATCCGGGTGTTGTTCCTCACGGATGAAGCCGCTAGTCAAGAGTTTGTCAACCTCCTGATCGATGGTATTTATGATGTCCGGACGGAAGCGTCGCTACTATTGTTTGATAGGTTTGGCATCATGTAAGATGTTCAACCTATGCATTGCGATCTGCGGATCGAGTCCCGGCATGTCTTCATAGCTCCAGGCGAAGACGTCGATATACTCTTTAGCCAGTTGGATTAAAGATTCTCGATCTTCTCCTTCCAGGCTTTTACTGATGAAGATGGGTTTGGAAGAAGACCCCTCCCCGAGGTCGATCTGCTCGACTTCATCTTCGGTGGGAGGTTCACGAAGCTCAAAACGAGATTTCCATTGTTCCCCTAGGCGTTGGGCCCAGGGTTCTTCTTCGAAGGGTTCTGGCGCTTGGTCTTCGCCTTTACCTTTTTGAGGTTGTGCTGACGTCATGCTAGCTGACAGCACTTTCCTGAAGACAGATCCGATACTGGTATCGGAATCCCAAGTCGATGCTTCGGACGAATGGGAATGTTCTATGTCTTCTGCATCTGAACTCTCTGGGGTTGATGGCGGCGTGACATAGCCTAACCCTCGTCCAGTCCGATTATAATAGTCCAGTGGCTTTCCATTGGGCATCGAAAGCCGGACAGGGAGATGCCGACCCTT
Organism: Iris pallida; assembly: GCA_029216955.1. Taxonomy (NCBI): domain Eukaryota; kingdom Viridiplantae; phylum Streptophyta; class Magnoliopsida; order Asparagales; family Iridaceae; genus Iris; species Iris pallida. Next base: position 12,001,571 of record JANAVB010042619.1, on the reverse strand, counting down.
GCCGTAGTTTAAGCCTTTGTTGCTTTTCAGGTCGTAGCCCATCTTTTGGATGATGTGCTTTGCCGCATCCGTGTACCGATATACTTGTACTCTGCCGGTATCAGGTTCGGGCTTGATTGACGGGAGGTCCCGATGACGCTCGACTTTGCCCGAGATGATGGTGCCTTGGTCTCGGCTTCGTGGAGGGACTATGAAGACTCCTTGAGACGGGACTATTCGATTATGGTGGACGGTCGTTATTTGTGTTTGCAACGACCGTAGAGCGTTGTCTAATGTATACATGGCATTCCAGTGTGGAAGACAAGAATAATTAAAAGACACTCTATTATTGATAAAATACGAGATCTTATCCCGTGGGATTACATTGTCAAAGGAGGGTGCCTCTACGTCAGCCGAGATATAATCACCAAGCTCCTCGTCTGTAAGAACTGGGGGCGGACTAGGAGAGTCCAACACAGCTTTGGGGTCCGAGAGGGTTATATGAGCCTTCTCTGACACCTTGGATGACTGCGGCGGCTTGCCCTTGAGACGCACCTTGAGAGGCGCCTCGGCTATGCCTCCGGTGGGTGGTGCTTTCCCTTGTAATTTTGCCACCAGGGGAGCCGATATTTGAGGTGGCTTTCCCTTGAGGCGTATCTTCAGGGGTACTTCGCGAGCCGGCGCTTTCCCTGATAGCTTGATGCTCATTGGAGGCGCCTTCTGGGGTGGTTTCCCCTTCAGTCGGATTTTCAAGGGGGCGTCGGGAGTCGTCTCAGGCTCCATGTCCGGCTCTGTTGCCGTCTCTGCCTCATCATCAGCGTCGTTGGCTTCCTCCTCGTCAATGGGTTTGTACAAGTCGGAATCGGTGAAGTAGGCTTCAATCCCTTTGAAAGGATCGATGTCTGCAAACTCCGTCCGGATGACGCCATTGGTGGATACATACTTCATGCACTGGTGGAGAGTGGAGGGCACCACCATGTACTCATGCAGCCATGGTCGACCGAGCAAGATGTTGTAGTTGACCTCGGCATCTACTACATAACAAGTCACCTCAGTTTTGAGGCTGCCAATGTGACACTTCAGTCGGATCTTGCCCAATAGCTCGCTCTTGCTAGCATTGAAGCCACTGATGGTTGTATTGGAGGGCGCCAGCCGGTACATCGGGATCCCCAGCTTTGATAGCAGCGCCTTCGGAATGATGCTTAGGGAAGACCCAGGATCGATCTGAATCCGACTCATCTTGACCGAGCCAATGTACCCTGTATAATACAGCGGTCGGTTATGTCGGTGATGCTTGAGCAGCATGTCTTGTTGGGTGAAGGTTATGTTTGGGATAACTTCATCCACACAATGACAGTGCGCACAAGTAGTTGGGAGGTCTTCAGGCTGCTTGACCTGACTGAGAAAGGATTCAGCGTCCTTCAGAGCTTCGCAGAGAGCTTCTCGGGAATCTTTAGAAAGACGCAGAAGCTCGAACAAAGACAGGCGCGCAGGTGTACTGGCTAATTGTGCCAGAATGTCGAAGTTGTGAGGCTTGGACAGCCCCGAAGCATTCTCCTTCCGTAGAGGTCTGTCAAAACGGGCCTCCACCTGCTTCTGCTTATTGGCTGCTGAGGATTTAGATGGACCCTCCTCAGGGATGGTGCTAGGAGGCACCACCTCGGCGGCGGCTTCGCCGGACTGGGAGTTCTGTTGTGCACGTGTTTGCACTGGAAGTGCCTCTTCTGTTGAAGAAGAGATTGTGCGGCACGACTTGATCTTCCTGCCTTTTGATTTGGAGGTAGGGCGTACCTCCGATTGAATCACCTCGGAGACGAGGTCGGGGTGAACCCAGAGGACATCTCCTCGAGATGTGGTGAGCGGGGTGAGTCCACTCACATTGTCACGAGTAGGTGGTAAGTTTACCACCTCCATTGTCGCCTTAGGGATGGGGACGACGCCATCTTGTGTGGTAGTTGGCGGCAAGGTGCCGAACTGAAGCGAAGCCAGATTGGCCGATACCGTCTTCTCTTCATAGTCGACGGAGATTACATCCGCATTGATCATGCGCTGGATGTAATTCTTGAGGACGTAGCAGTCCTTGGTCGGGTGTCTGACAAACCGATGGTAGTGGCAGTACCTTGGGTTGTCCACTTTTCCAACATCATCAGGCCGCTTTGGGTCCGGTAGCTTGATCTTGTCACCCTGCTTCAGTATCTCGAAAAGTTGCAGGGTTCCGTCATCATTGAATGAATAAACCTCCTTGGGTCTCGGTGCCAGTGGAGGCTTCTGAGTAGGCGCAGATGCGCCTTTTAAGGCATTAACAGTCAATGCCTGTTTCCCCTTTGCTTCTCGTCCGGAGCTGTTAGCTGCGGACTTTTTCCCCTTATCGTCAAAGGCGGGGAAGCTGACACCCAGAAGACGTGCATTGGCCGCCTTCTTTTCTGCAGCTTCAGCTTCGATGATCAGGGAGCTCCAGTCAGGAGGGGGAGTAGAGTTGAGCCAGAGCTTTACTGCAGGCAACATGTTCATGCTGCAAGCGGAGAGGAGCGCATGTTCTGGCATGCCTGGAGGTAACCTGAAGCAGGCCTGTCGGAAGCGTTCGATGAACGCCCGAACCGTTTCCTTCTCCTTCTGACGTATCTCTATGAGAGACGCCATCGTCATGTCCTTCCCACCGTCATAGAAGCGGTCGAGGAAGAGGTGCGTCAGGTCGTCGAAGGACGATATGGAATTATCGGGGAGGCTGCAGTACCAGTCATACGCCACTCCTTTCAGGGCCCCGACGAAGATGCTGGTGAGGAGCGCATCCTCCTTCGAAAGATGCCCTGCCTGTGACTGGAAGTACGTCAGGTACCGTCGCGGAGAGTCCTTCCCGTCGTATGGGGTGAGTGTTTGCGGCTTATACTTTGGGGGATAAACCACCTTGTTCCACTCGAGGGGATAAGGCTGGGGAATGCCCATCTTCTGGCGTTCTTCTTGCCTGTTCTTGGACTCGAAGCGCTCCCGCAGGTCTTTGATCATTTCGACCACATCCTCCGTAGAGCTAGGAGTCGGGAAAGGAGGTACCATCTGGATTGGAGCGTTTGAGGGCTCCGAGGTTCGAGGTACTTCTGTATCCGAGGGCACCCGTTGGAGGGGCACACTCGACTCCCCATTAGCTCCTGGGTCAGGACCAGTTGAAGGTGTCCTGATCAAGGCCGACCGCATCTCAAACACTGCTTGAGTCAGTGCTTACATAGAGGCAGAGAGGGTTTTGAGACCTCCCTCTAATGAGTCTATGCGCTGGACTATGTCCTGTGACGGTGCATCAGACTCGACATCATCCCCAGCCATGTACACTGTCCTGACACGGCCAGGAGTGGATGGATGGGTTGAGGCTTCGTTTTCGGCCCCACTCTCATACGGGGGAGTTACTTCTCCTGGTGTTTGGCCACCCCCAGCCGTATTCTGGAGTTCATCTTCAATAGGTGCATCTGCAAGGGTCTGCTTGCCCTCAGCTCTGTCTTGAAGGACCTCTTCGTTTCCAGAACTACCCCCGGCAGTGTCCTGGAGGACATCCTCATTTTGAGGGGCTTCTGGGAGAGTAATCTCGCCTTGATGATGAAGATCCGCCGCAGCTGTGCTTTGGACATCTTCGTCTTCGGAAGGAGGCTCAACAAGGGTCTGGCTACCTCCAGCTTCCTCCAAGGACTTCTTCCTCGACCGAGTGCCTTCAAACACTCCAGAGGTCGAGACAGCTGCCTTGGTTTTCCTCGGCTGGCTTTTGGATGAAGACGAGGAATTGGCAGTCGCCTTCCGGATTGATGAGGAGTTGGAGACCACGTTGCATGAAGCGACCTTTGGCTCCTCTTCAGCTGACACCTTCGTCCCAAGGCGACGTCGGAGAGGTGTCGATGATTACAGTCGTTGGAAGACCGACTGTCTTGGTGGAGCTGCCGCCTTGCAACAGCAGTTGATGGTGACCACCACACAAGTATGCCCCGTAAGAGGCGCATCGTGCTTGTTGGTCGACTCTCCTGACCGGCGCTTGTGAGTGATCACGTTGCGCAGGTCGTTGGAGGAGAGTGGTGCCTTCACACCCCCTTCAGACGTATGGCAAGGCCAAACGCCGGGGTGGTCAGGTGATTGCTGCGCCCCCTGATCTAATACCAAGCAGGCATCACGATCAGTAGTGGGGGAACCACAACATTTGAAGTGACTTGAACGGACCTCAAACGCACAACCAGAGGAGGCGCGGGAGTTCAAGACCACTGAGTTTGCCTCTCTCGACTTGGTTGTGCATGCAGTAGATGCGCCCAAGCGAGATGAGGGCTTTGAAGATCGACTCGTTGTTGGTGCAGAAGCACTTGAGTCAACCTTGTACAGCTTGCCATCGGCAGCACGCGTGATGAGGAGCGCGTGCCTCTGGTCGGCTGCTGGCATGGCATGTTTGTGGCGTATGGCCCATGCCGCCTTGGATTTCTTCGTACCAGCCCGCTGGGGCGCATAGTACTCAGCATCCAAATTCTCTTCGCCATTACAGCGAGTGAGTCTGTCAAAGACAGAGGCTTTTTGTGGTGCATCAGAGGTGATGCACGGGGCATTGGCTGCGCCCCTGCTCCGTCGATGTATCTTCCTCGCCTGAGAGGGAGATAGCTGGAGAACGTGGTCGGCCGCACGCTTCCCCAAGAGATGCGCTGCATCGGTGGGCGCACCTTGGTTGCTGAGAACGTCAGCAGGAAGGGAAGGCTGGATTACTGCATCCCCTTCAGTGGTGGTGCCCGAGGCGTCGACTTTGCGCACCCAGGCCGTGCGGATCTTCTTCGGCTTTGGTAGCCGCTTCGAAGGACTCGCACTTCCTTCAGAAATGAACTCCTCGTACGCCTGTTGATTGAGGCGCACGACCAGCGTCTTGTGGGAGGAGCCAACCTTCACGTCGTCGGCCTGTGACACGACTTTCTCGGAAGAGGAAAAAGAAGTCCCCAGCAGAGTCGCCAGCTTGTTTGCCATTAAAATTGTTTGATTAAAAACTTTAATACAAACAGAACAGTGTTACAAATGTAGGGCTTAGATGTAGTCCTAGGAGTACACTTTTGTTTAAGCTGGGTCCTTAGTGCCAATGGAGCGAGTGGTAATGCGTTGACTCCGTTGACCGGCTGACGACGGTTATCGGTTCTCTGAAGGTGTGGATTGCTCTGGGTGTTGGAGCTTGCTGAGAGGAGGAAGACGTTGAGTGTCTGTATCTGTCTCTCTGGTGATTCCTCCTATGTTCGTTGTGGATTCTATCTGTTGTCCGTGGGTGAGAAGGAAATGATCCCTCTATTTATAGTTTTGCAGGCTGGCTGCTCATGCGCGCATGTAGGATGCGCCGGTGTGTGGGGACGCCACGTAGAAGTTGCTGATAGGGGCGCACGGATGATGCGCCCTGATTGGGAGGTTGAACTCTTCATGCTGCTGTTGTGAGCCGGCACGTAGCAGAGGAGAAGATCTTTCTGTTGCTGAAATCTTGGACGAGTTGAGTCAAAGGACACGTGTCATCGACCCATGGCTCGAAGATCTCGGATTTGGGGGGGCAGTGATCTGGTGAGCTGCGCCTTGGATCTGGGCGCAGGAGGAGACTGCGGCTCATAACCTTTAGGAGTTATAAACCATTTAGGGCGCATGGCTTTTGAGGCGCATGCAGGTGACCTTCCTTCTGTCTTTCAGGATCAGAGATCAGTCTGGGGCGCATGGCTTTTGAAGCGCATGCAAAGCTTCAACTGGAGACTCTTCTTCTGTCTTAGGGATCAGTGAAGGGTCTGAGGCGCATGGCTTTTGAGGCGCATGCTGGTTTGGTCGCATGGCCGTAGAGGCGCATGCGGATTTGGACGCATGGTCGTAGAGGCGCATGCGGGTGGCCACGTGGCAGTAGCCGTCGGGATAGAGTCATGATGATGCTGACGTTGCCGACGCTTCGTTCTCTGAAAAAAGCTGTCAACTGTTCAGACTTTGGGAAGTGTACTGCCAACTCTGGTGTCAGTTTAGCATTTAATGTTTGTGACGTTCGATGGACAGCTGAGTGGGCACATTGGTTGGTGTTCCACTTGGCATGGAGATATGAGGGCGCATCCTCTGTGATGTGCCGGGTACTGTAGGGTGCGTCTGTGCGATGTGCCTGATACAGGAGGGCGCGTCCGTGTGATGCGCTGTTTGGCTGGCGCATCCGACATGTCCTTTAATAATGCGGCTGTCTCGCTCCTCGAGTGCTATAAATAGCCGTTTGGCTGAATTCGAGGCGTTCGGTTCATCCATTTAATGCAAATTTATTGCACAGAATTCGGAGAGTCATCCACTTGGCGCGTGGGTTTGATTTGCCCGACCTATAAATAGAGGCATGGAAAGAAGGTTTGCTCCTCATTCCCTCACGTACTTCCAACATGAACTTGGATATGTGGGTGCATTCTGTTGACGAAGTGCTCCCGAGGGTGAAGATGAGACGTCGTGTTGTCTTCGATGCTCTTGAAGGTGACTGTTACATCCAAAAGACGGAGTCGAGGGCTTCTGAGGCAGGCGAAAGGTGCCTGTTGCATCCAAAGATAAGGATGTTCGGGCCTCGTCTTCGTTATTCCGGAAGAGCCGTAGATCGGAATGGCGATGCTAGGCTCTCTCTTCCTTCAAAGTGGGTGCCGCCCACTTTGATTGTGTTGAAAGCTCCTTGTGCCATGATTTCGATCACGGTCTTCCTTGGTCTTTGGAGGCTCTTTCGAAGTCTCCCCTGGCCACAGCATTTGCGGTGCTCTTCTCTCCCTTGGTTCTAGCTAGAGGGTTAAATGCTTTGCTTGGCGAAGCACTTATCAGGCGAGCCTGGCTGGAAGAGCGGCACATAACTGGGCTCTGCTCGGCCAGGTGAGCCTGGTTGGAAGAGTTGTACAGAACTGAGCTGCTGAAGGGATGCACATAACTGAGCTGGATGCACATAACTGAGCTGCTGAAGAGATGGTAGGATGCGCCTGGCTGGAGGCGCATGACATCTGCTGCGCCTGGCTGACAGCGCATGGTGACTGCTGCGCCTATCGGAAGGCGCATGATGGTTGCTGCGCCTATCTGGAAGATGCATGGTGGTTGCTGGATGTAGATCTAGGATCCTTCCTTTGTAGAAATTCTCCTTTGTACCATCTTTTCTAGACATGTAATAGACTTTTATATATATAAAATAAAAAGTCCTTCTTATAATGTCTATGGCTTATTCGATTAGCTGTCTGAGTTCTGGCGCATATAATGCCTGGCGCATGGGCTTTCTGGTTGTGAAATTCCATGCTTCTACAGGACTGATCAACTTGGCCGTATATCTTTCTTTTGCGGCTCGAATCAGTCTGGTTGTAGACGGGCCGCATAGGGTGCTGAATCTGTCATGCGACTTTCCTTTATGCGGACCAGTTTGGCCCAAAGTACTCATGCGGCCGGTTGTGATCTGCATGAACCCTATATTTTCTATGCTTCTACAAGTCCTCCTTCAAAGTTTTAAATTACAAATTTGGAATACTTTAAATAGGAAGTATAGAGATATGTCAAGCCGCAGGGAGTCTTCAAGTCAGGAGAGACCTTTCGCCGCAGGGAGATCTTGAGCTGCAGGGAGATCTTGAGTCGCAGGGAAATCTTGAGCCGCAGGAAAATTTTGAGCCGTAGAGAGATCTCGAGCCGCAGGGAAATCTTCAGCCGCAGAGAGACCCTATCCAGCCTGCCAGCTGTCACTGCTGCATGTAATTTTTTTGATTTGGTTTTTGGATTCGGGTTCTCTTTTCGAGATAAAGCCGACGGTTACTAGGGATAAAATCCCCAAACATCGTCATTATCTTTAATGATCTCGAGAATCGAGGAGGTACTCTTCAAAACTCTATAAATATGGGTCATTTGGGGAGGAATTTTTCTCTTTCAACTTCTTCTCCTGCATCTTCATCTTTCTATTTCAATTTAGCCCTGGCTCCAAAAGCTTCCAAGTCGACGGATGCTGCGGCCAAAGGAAAGAGACTTTCCTCTCCATCGAAAGCAGCGGACTCTCCTTCCATTCATCCCGACATGCAACCCCCTATCACGGGTAAGGACAGTGGGAAGACGATGACTAAAATTTTGAATGGCCTCGTCGCATATTTTATGCACGGGCCTGTCATATATCGCCTCTGTGCTTCAAGCCTGGTCGATGCATACCCTATCTCATTTGGACCGCATGTGTTTTGTATGATAGGGCCGCATGGGCTGAGCCGCATAAGCGCTACACATTTGAACATGAACCGCATAAGTGCCCCAAGACTGATCCGCATGAGCACTTCATGACTGAGCCGCATAAGTGCCTCATGACTGAGCCGCAATGAGCACTTCATGACTGAGCTGTATAAACTGCATAAGTACCTCATGACTGAGCCGTATGAGCGCTTCATGTCTGAGCCGCATGAACCGCATAGGTGCCTCATGACTGAGCCGCATGAGTACTTCGTGACTGAGCCGCATAAGTGCCTCATGACTGAGCCGCATGAGTTCTGTTTGGCTAGGCCGCTAGCTGAAAAGGAGCCCATCCACTTTGTCTTAATATGACTATCTTTTTTTTATTTTTGCAGCATCTATGCCGAAGGCTAAGACCATTGTGAAGGAGGAGATGTTGCCTCCTTTCATCAAACAAGTCACCGTTTGTTAAGGAGGAGGTGATACCAAAAGTTGAGGTAAAGGAAGAGCTAGCGTCCATCGGGGAGAAAATTACTCCTAAGATTGAGGCTGCTATAAAGGAGGAGCCCAAGTCTGAGGACAGTAGTACTGGAAGTTCTGACCCTCCTATCCTCGCCGAAGACCTCAATCAAATAGATCTTTCGTATGCGAAATGGCTAAGGGAATGGTATATGCCTCAACACAACAATGATCCCTGATTGTAGGGATCCGTGGGTTGCCATGTAATTGCTGTTTCTGGGAATATGAAAATAAACGTTCGTATTTGTCTTTATGTTTCTGTCTGTCTTCAGCTGTAGTTTGAGTTTTACTTCTTTTGGACTTCAGTGTAATCCTTTACTGGAGGTGTAATCCTATGAATGTAACTGAAAATAGAATACATTCACTCTATTTTTTGCGTATGGTATCTTGTGGTGCTTGTATCAGAGGGCCTAATATAGTATTTTGATAAAGAATATCCCACTGGGGGACTTTTGTGGACCTATTGCCCTTTTGTGCATCTGGAAATACGAGTAAATAGATTTGAATGATATTTTGTTGACCTACTACTCTTTTTTTTGAACCGATGGGACGAGTAATAGATTAGGAACGAAACCTAACAGGAGTAATATGGATGTGATAGGTTCGGATAAATGGGAGAGCTTTCCTACTCAGAGGTAGTATGGACATGGTAGAAGTAAACTCTGTAGGGATATATAGAACAACTCAGAGGTAAGGTGGATGTGGATGTTCTAGGATCAATGTACAACCACGTAGGGGTGGTTGTACGGGATTTCCCTTAGGGGGACTTTTGGTGGACCTATTACTCTTCTTTGCACTGGTGGCACGAGTAATAGATTTTGAGACAAAACCCAACAGAGGTAATATGGACGTGATAGGTTTTGTGGTCTTAACACCATATCTTTATCCCGAACTGGGTACAGGTGTTAAGTCGAGTGACTATCGGTATCAGAGGTAATATGGACGTGACACATGATAATCGGGCATAATCTTTGGTGGACCTATTACTCTTCTGCGCACTGGTGGTACGAGTAATAGATTTTGAGACAAAACCCAACAGAGGTAATATGGACGTGATAGGTTTTGCGGTCTTAACACCATGTCTTTTATCCCAGGTTGGGTACAGGTGTTAAGCTAGGAGATTGTTTATATCAGAGGTAATATAGACGTGATATATGACAATCGAAACATCAAAGCGAAAGTTCCGAGGTATCAATATACATGACTTGTCGCTCGGAGAGATGCAATGTGAGTCCCCTCGGAGGGAATATAGTATAAATTCAGAGGTACCTGATGTACATAACTCGACACTCTAGGCAATATGGGGATATTTTTAAATATAGTATTTTTGAGGAACTTGCCGTTTATGGGCATCATGAGCAAGTCTCCATTCTGCTTTACGAGCCAGTATACGCCATTGGAGAATACAGTCTCGATGATGAACGGACCCTCCCATTTAGGCTGGAATTTATCGGGGGTCTTGTGAGTCATGACCATTGGTCTGCGAACGGCTAAGATGATATCGCCGACTTGGAATATTCTATGTTTGACTTTCTTGTTGAAAGCCCGAGAGATGCGCGCTTGGTAGAGCTCTATGCTTTGTTGAGCTTGTAAACGCTTCTTGTCTAAGGCTTTCAGTTCTTGTAGCCATCGGCGGTGGTTGTCATCCGACGTCAATCGGTAAGTAAAGGCCACGCGAAGCGTGGGGATCTGAGTCTCCAATGGAAGAACTTCCTCGCTCCCGTAAACCAAGGAGAACGGTGTATTTCCTGTAGTCGTCCGAATCGTAGTGCGATACGCCCATAAGCACTCACCAAGCTTTTCATTCCAGTCGCGTTTGTTTGAAGACACGATCTTTTTAAGGAGCTTGATTATGGTTTTGTTGAAGGCTTCAGCCAGACCATTAGCCGATGGGTTATATGCCTTCGAGGCCATGTTCTGAATCCAATTTTTGTCACAAAATTGATAGAAAGCGTGGTTTACGAACTGCGAACCATTGTCGTAAATAATCCTTCGGGGCAGTCCAAAATGGTAGATGACGTGATGTTTTATAAAACTAATCACGTTTGATGTCTTTACCTATGCAAGCGAAACATCTTTCGCCCATTTGGAGAAGTAATCGATGATTGCAAGTATGAACTGATGTCCCCTAATCGACGGTGGGGTGATTGGCCCAATGATGTCCATTCTCCATGCTTCAAATGGCCAAGAAGCTACTGTTGGGTGCAAGAATTCGGATGGCAGATGTATGAAATCTGCGTGTATCTGGCAAGCCTTAAACGTTTTTGCATAATCAACTGCATCTGCTACCATTGTGGGCCAGTAATAACCCATCCGACGGAGACGATCTTGAAATTTTGGGCCAGGTTGGTGAGCCCCGTAAGTGCCATCGTGAGCCTCGTGTAAGGCTTCTCTGGCTTCTGCATTTGATAGGCATCTTAACAGTAGCCCATCGTAGGATCGTCGATATAATATTTTCATCTCGGTATCATAGAAGAATCTGAGAGAGTGCCTTCTGATTGAAGTTGCTTCCTTCACATTCTCTGGCAGGATTCCGTAGATGACAAAGTCGATGAGCGGGCGTCTCCAGTCTTGTATGTTGTTGGTTATCTGGGTAGAGTAACTCGTACCCAGTTGAACATTATTATTAGGACAGACCAGCTCATGGCCTATCACGTCGACTAGATGATGAGTATCATTTGTAACTGCCAAGGAAGCGGCGAGGCCTGCTAGGACATCGGCTTTGATATTTTAGAGCCTAGGAACATGCTCTGTAAAGAACCCTTCAAAGGTTGCAATGATGGCAATTGCTGTCTGATAGTAGGGAATCAGGTCCTCGTTACAAACCTCGTATGAGCCTCGGATCTGATTAACAATCAGCTCCGAGTCGCCATACGCTTCCAGGTACTTGATCCCCACTTCTTTTACGAGTTGGAGTCAGATGACTAGAGCGTTATATTCGGCTACGTTGTTTGAACAGGGTTCTGTGAGAGAATATGTCCGATTGACCACCAATCTAGAGGAAGAAATTAATACTACCCCGACTCCAGCGACGATGTCACCTTGTGGCCCCATCCTTGAAGCACCGTCAAAGAACATTCGCCAAATGGCATCATGTGAAGTCATGTTTGAGGCGACGACTTCGTCGAGGATTTTTTCATAAATTTTGGCTATTTTTGAGCCTGGATGGGCTGCTAAGAAGTCGACCAGGACTTGACCTTTGACAGCCTTCTGCGAAACAAAAACCATGTCGTTGGAGGATAACAGTATCGCCCAGGTGGCTAGACGAGAACTGAGTGCGCCTAGTTTGGTCATGAGAACCCTGAGAGGATTGACTCATGGGACAACATGGATGGTCTGCCCTGTCACATATTATCGTGTTTTCTAAATGGCGAACACTAGGGCAAGGCACTCCTTCTCCACGGTGGTACACCAATGTTCCGGTCCTACCATCATCCGGCTGAGATAGTAAATAGCTTGTTTATGTCTCGCATCATTATTTTGTGCTAGCAAAGCACCGAAGGAATGTTCTATCGCCCGTACATAGAGCAGGAAGGGCTTCCGGTGACCGGGGCTACCAGAACTGGCAGATTCGTTAGGTACTCCTTAAAGTCAGCAAAGGCACGCTGACATTCCTTGTTCCATACGAAAGCGACACCTTACCTCATGAGTTGAGTGAAGGGTTGGCATCGCCCTGAGAGGTTAGATATGAACTTCCTGATATAGGCTAGTCTTTCCTGAAGGCAATGGAGTTCACGGTGGTTCCTCGGTGGACTCATTTCCAGGATTGCTTTTATTTTATCGGGATCTGTGTGAATGCCCCGGGAAGTAATGACGAAGCCCAAGAACTTCCCGCTGGACACGTCCAGGAAAGACTTGGTGGGATTTATCTTCAGATTGTGCGCTCGCATAAGGTCGAATACTATTTTCAAATCATGTAAGTGATCATTTTTGGAGCGGCTTTTGATGGTGATGTCGTCAACGTAACACTCCACCGTCTTGCGAAAATGATCTCTGAAAATGACACTCATAGCACATTGATATGTAGCACCGGCATTGTTCAGGCCGAAGGGCATGTCCGTATAACAATACACGCCGATCGGTGTTCGGAATGACGTATGCTTCTCATCATCAGGAGACATTTTGATTTGATTGTATCCTGAAAAGCCATCCATAAAGGACATATGCTCGAAGCCACACGTATTGTCGATCATTATGTCGGTGATCGGAAGAGCGAATACATCCTTAGGGCATGCCGCATTCAGATTGCGGAAGTCGATGCAAATTCGAATCTTTCCGTTCTTTTTGATGACTGGTACTATGTTGGCTACCAAGTCTGGATGCTGCTCTTTACGGATGAAACCGTTAGCTATAAGCTTGTTTACTTCTGCTTCAATGGAGTTCATGATGTCTGGTTCCGGACGGGTAGAAGGTTAGTAACCTCTATCGTTGCCCGAGGGACAGGTATTATGTCACGACCCGCACCCACTGTGAGGGTACGAGTACGTAACAGTGCCCAGCCTATGCCACAGTGTCAACGGTAGAACGATGTTCTAGGTCATGAACTATAACTACATAATATGAAATACTCTCCAAAGGAGGAAGGTACAACTCAATCACAATCTAAAGGTAGAATATAGCACGATGGAATAGATAGAGAAATCCTCGACTGAGGTACAACAGAAATAAAATAACATAAGTCTCAACATCTCCATAATAATACAACTCTGAAATAAAAGACAGCAACTAACATAAAAAGAAGAACAGTCTAGACTATCTAAACTATGCATGGTTAACATCCTCAGCAGCTGCCTGAACCTCCCCAGGGGTCCAGGTCACGAGTGTCATCTAGGCAAGCTCCATAGTAAGGGGTGCAGGATTCCTCATCATCCTCTGTAAAATTTTCAAAAGGTCCAGTCAAGACGGGAGCGAACACAATACATCTCACGCAGATCATAACATGTTAGAAAATATAAACATGCAAGAGAGTACGATACATGAAACTGAAAAAAAGTACATGATGTAAATAGAAAGAGAACTGTAATAGAAATATCTACTATAAGTAGAGAGCTACCAGTGACTAGTGATTTAGAGTACAAAGTTGACATGTGAACGGCTGGATTTGCACATGAATATAATAAAGAGGCGCACATGGTTATACTACTTTGAAATTGTTCACATGACTATTTATACTCTCCCATACCCCAATCAATACACAAGGATCCAGACAAGTTATGTTACGTACATGATTTTCACATGAAAGTCCATAGATGGGTGTACATGAAGTATACATGAGGGCTCAGAACTGAGTGCACATGAATTCCGCATGAAGGCCCATGAAGGGTACACATGAAGTATAGGTTATACATGAAATATATGAGAAACATGACCGAACATGAGAGCACATGAGAGTACATGAGCGAGCATGAACGAGCATGAAGCACATGAGAAACATGAATAACATGAGAGCAAAGAATACATGATGTACATGAAACACACGACATGATGTATCCGATGCTCCCGAAGGGGATAATATCTCAATGTAGGGATCCATATAGTACCAATCCGTGATAATATCGTGACAGCATCAAATAAGGTAAACTAGAGCAGGAATATAATTCTAAGCAAGTTATGAAATGATCAGAGAATGTACTCGCTTGCGATGTGAATATTTGTGAGACTATACTGTCCGAGATGAGGTATCTGACTCCTATTTAGAGCAACACAAGTCAAGACATATACAGGGGATAATAAATGAAATGTACAATGCATCTGCATGCTGTCTAGGTCAAACTAGACTAGAGTCAACACTTGGTCAACTCTAGTCAACCACACTAGTCAAACTAGGTCAACTAGGCGACTCCTAACCCAATCAAGTCTCACTAAGCCTAACCAGTCTATCCTAGCAAGCACACACCAACCAAAGCTATACAAGCCAAACACATCAAGCCACACATCAAGGGTACATTCACATTGAGCTATAATCAACATTATATAATGAGAGAGAAATGATTGCATGTATAGCTATGTATGTGTGTGAGCATGGAGGTGCACAACAAAGGGGAAATCAAACACTAGTTATAGATTACACTAGAACATGGCACAAGTTAACAAGGTTACATCTATTTACATTTTAGAAGTAGACTAGTTATGATATATGTAACATGCATCTATACTCTACAATTATCTATATAAATCATGGCAATCATTAGAGGAGGGTTACATGGCATGGTGGTTAACATATGAAATCTGAAATTAACTAGCATTTCAATTTAAGGGGTTAAGGGTTGCATTACATACAGGCATTCAATTATATACAAATGAACTTGGCTTGGTAATTGGAAAAAAGAAAAGTGGGCATACTTGCACATATAGAGTGTTAATATGTGAACCTAATGTACTAACATCAATTCTCAATATAGCTATGCATACAGCTTGGTAACAATGACAAAAATCTGGGATTTAAACCTAGCATTACCTCTAGCATGTGGCAAGGTGTATATCACTCTATGCATACAAAACTGAAGGCTAACTCACTCAGTTAACTACTACATATGAAGGTTCATCCCAACAATGTAAACATGTTAGCATTATACAAAAACTGGCATAAGGAATAGGGTTCACATCCACAGTTTCAGAAAACTGAAATACCAATCAAAGCTCTTCCCAAACAAGCCTAATCATGTAAAGTTAACTTAGCATACATTAGCATCTACCTACATCTATATAGAGCTCAGCATTCATATATATAAAATCTGCAATTATCAATCACTGGAATAATGAAGAATGGCTAATACAATCTCTGTTCAGGAATCTGGAAACTGGGCACACTCCTAAATCAACATCACAATGTAACCCTAGCATAGCAATATGAATCCTAGTAGGGTTCTAAATATGCAGCAGTATAAATTCTGAACCTATATCAACAGCAAGTAATTGATAGCTCAACATAAACTGAACTCAAATAACAGAACATTGAAGAACACTGAAATTGAACTCGGTATACAGGGAAAATGGGGATTCGAATTACCAACACATAAATTAACATCACAATTCGAACCATGGCACAGCAGTTATGATTAGGATGGATAACAGCATGTTAACATAGCAAGCAACATGAATTTAACATTTTAAACATGGATTAAGTTCAGAAAAACAGGAAAGAACACCCATACACTACTTGTATCAGACAGTAAATAGGATACAGAGATTAGATTGATAAATGCTTGATAAAATCACAACTAATGGTTGGTAATGTTAGATAAACATGTATAAGTGTTATCCATGTTGTATCGTGTCCGAAAATAGGACACGAACGTGTCTAATCAATAAAACACCCAAATATACAGAACCAGGCACAACTGTGTCGTGCGGCGAGGATAGAGCCACATTCTCATGACACAGAGCGACACGCATCTCGTGCTCGTGTCTGTGGGTTCACCTAGTATAGGGCTACACCCCAGACACAGTACAACGTGTCCTAGTTGTGGCATACGCGGACACGAACCCCATATCAGAGAGGATTCTCCATGCGTGCACAACCAGGGCAATACCCGTGCACGAGTCCTGGTACCCTCGACACGACACGAAGGCAGCTCAAACTTGACACATGTGGTGTCAGACATTGCACCGAGGTGTGTGCCAAGTATCGTGTCCAGAGGTGCTGTGTCATGTCCTACAGGACACTCGAGCAGCAGGAGAAACCCTAGCTCAGTGCACGAGAGTGTTCGTGTCCTCGTGTGGACCCAACACCACTCGAAAAGAGGCTCAGAGGTTAGGGAAAACCAAAAACACAATAAAATCTATAATTTCAATCAAAAACATTTCATAAAACAGCAAGAAATTCTCTTTGTGGCAATACATCAAACACCTTGGTATATAGACTGATACGTGTCTGATACGGACACGAAATAGACATGACTCAACACTAAACCTATGCTAGCTGCTAGGGGACTCCTAGGGCTATGCACTTATGCAAAGAAATCGAAATCTATTTGTCACCCCCAGTTTTCAGAAACAGGGGTATTTTTGTCATTTTACATTTTTGAATATTTTTGAAATTTAATTTATTATTTATGATATTATTTTGGGGTTGAAATTTATTTTATTATTTATGATATTGTTTTGGGGTTATTTGAGTCGGGTTCGAATTTTAACTCAATCCGACTTGAAACGGGGACTCGGGGGATAGTTTGACTCTAGTGGGACCCACACACTAGTTAGACATGGCCCACATGATATTAATTTTAGTCCACATGATATTAATTTTAGTTAGTAGTTAGACTAATTATTTATGGATATGTTTAGTTTAATTAGAGACTTAAAACTAGACTAAATTGACCTCAACCTTTAACCCATTCCTAATTTAAATCAAATAGATTAGTGGAGGGCATTTTGGACATTCAAATAGAGGACACCTAACCATTTTTGGGCAACCACCTATGGGGGATAAGGAGTGAGTCACTCCTTCATTCATTTGTTTTCATTCACTTTCTCTCTCTTGTTCTTCCCCAAATTAATTTACAGATGGACCTACATTGATTTCATCTCCAAATCAACCCCTTCTTCCACCAAATCTTCTTTATTTCTCTTCTACTCCATGGTTAAAGGGTGCTAGCCAAGTTTGGGAGGATTCGGAGCTCGTTCGTGTCCTTTTGGAATCTTTACGTGTCGGTGCCGTGTCGGAAGGCTTTTCCTTTGAATCTCTCTCCCGGAAGGTATAATCTCTCCTCTAATCCATCCCTACATGCATATAGAAATATTTTGAACCTATAGGAATGACCCCCATGGTTGTATATCCATTTGTGTTTATTTCGTGTCCATTTGGAGGTCATAGGAGTGTCCTTTGTGTTGTGGTTGTGTCCATGTGGGAAAACCCTAAATTTGGACACACTATGTGTTGTTGTTATGTATGAATGAATTATTACATGTTTAATCTCATATTTTTGTATTGGAGATGTGTTATATAGTGTCTCATATATATATATATATATATATATATATATATATATATATATATATATATATATATTAGTGTAGAGAGTGAGTTCTTGATATATTATGTTATATACTTGTGTTTCTTTTGTCTCAAACTACCTAAATTCGTCATAATATTTATCCACGTTTTTAGTAGCAATAGCAACTTAGAAATATCATAACTTTTAGCTTAAAACTCCGATTTATCTTCCTTTTTTTTAAAGAACCGTATCAAAGTTAGCTTTCCAAATATAATTTTAATAAGCCAAATTCGTTTTGAAACTTTCTGTAAAATTATTTAAGTGTCAGCTGTACGAAAGACGAA
This sequence comes from Iris pallida, assembly GCA_029216955.1. Classification (NCBI taxonomy): domain Eukaryota; kingdom Viridiplantae; phylum Streptophyta; class Magnoliopsida; order Asparagales; family Iridaceae; genus Iris; species Iris pallida. Next base: position 11,983,636 of record JANAVB010042619.1, on the reverse strand, counting down.
CGTGTTTCGGTGTTTTTGCGATTTCGGGAGCTTCCGGACACGAAAATGTGATCCGTTTAAAGTTTCGGAAAGCTAACACAAAGATCTATAACATACTTTAATCCTAGAATTTAATGAATGCTTAATTTGTACAGTATTGATTTTAAGTAGAAGATTACTATACGACATATGCATTTTGTGTATCCTTGTATGTACAAATATGTATGTATGCATGTGTATATATATATATGTGTGTGTGTGTTAAGAGAATGTAATATAATATAGAGTATGCATAAATGATATAATGTATGAAAGTATATAATGTATTCAAATATGTATGTATAGGTGCATGAATGAATGAATGAATGAATGCAACGCATGAATGAATGGATAAAATGCAAGCATGTGGGTAATGCAAGGTATTGAAACATGTATGCAAGTATCCATATGTAAATAAGTAACGTAATCAAGTATGAATGTATGCTATATATGAATGCCAACATGATAGGAATGTATGATGCCATATTAGCACTTAGTACCATGTTCATATGTTAAAACCCCTTCTACATGTTGACAGTAATCCCAAGCATGAATACACATAAAATCTACTTACTGTTATGAGTAAACCCTTTGATGTATAAATAAACCCTTTTGTTATGATTGACACCCACACACACACATGCTAAACCTATGCTTTACATGTTATTTCTTCTATGTGACACAATGAACCCTTGCTAAATGTTATCCTTCTAACATAATACCCTCACACTTGAACACATTGTACTGCTATGTACACATTGCCATATCCACATTCATGTATCACTCACTCCTTGTTTGTATGCACCTTGCTTGTAATAAAAATATATATATGAATATATATGTAATGTGTGTTTGATAACTTGTGTAGCTTTGTAATTTTGTGTTAGTGTTAGTCTAGGCTTGGTTAGGACTAATGAGACTTGTTAGTCTAGGTTTAGACCTAGTACTGCCTAGTTAACCTAATTTGACTAGTACGGTTGACCAGAGTTGACCAAGAGTTGACTTTGACCTAGAATGACCTAGAATCATGTAGAATGCATAGTAGAGCTTTATTTTACCATTTTGGACTTGTTGTGACTTGTGCTGTTCTAAATAGGAGCCAGACACCTCTCCTCGGACAGTACATTTCCTTTGGACATTCAGATAGCAGGCGAGTACATTCTCTGATCATTTCATATCATGTTTAGGATTATATTTCCTGCTTTAGACTATCTTACTTGATGCTGACACGTTGGTAACACGGATTGGTACTATATGGATCCCTTCATGAGATATTATCCCTCTCGAGAGCATCAGATACTTTTGTCATGTGTGTTTCACTTACATCACGTATCATATGCTTCTATCATCATGAATCTTCGGGAATCAGCTAGTGACTCATGTACACTCATGATCACCGAGCCTTCACGAATCAATTCATGAATCACCCTTTATGGGCAACGTAGTATAATCATGAATCTTAACGTAACTTGAATGGATCCTTGTGTATTGATTGGGGATGGGGGAGTATAAATGAACATGTGAATAAATCCAAGTAGTGTAATCATGAATCAATTTCCAGTAGTGTAATCATGAATCAGTCCTTAGCCATTCACATGTTTGCAGTACTCTGAATCACTAGCACTGTCTATCTTTATATATATCATAGATATTTACTTATAGTCTCTCTTTTATATTATGCTATTTCTTCAGATCCTGTATTTTATTCTTTAGCATGATTACATTTTCTTTCCTGCTATGACTTGTTGAGATGTATTGTGCTCGCTCCTGTCCTGACTGGACCTGTTGATAAATTTTACAGATAGCCTGGAGGTTGCCTGCTAGCCTAGAGGAGACACATTAGAGGTTGTTTAGTTAGCTATTTTCAGTTGTCTGGAGTTGTATTTATTTTATAGATTACTGTATTTGAGCTTTGAGATGTATTTCTGGGTTTGTGTATCTTAGACACTTAGGCTTCTATCTGCTGTATCTCTTTTGGATTTCATATTTTACCTATCTTTTATCTTGCTCTACCTTAGTTGTGATTGAGACTGTATCTGCTATGTCACCCCCATTCGGGGAGTATAAACTGCTTAGCCTTATACTGTTAAATGCATGAGACCTAGGACAGCGTTCTACCGCCGACACTGCGACGTAGGCTGGGCGTTGTTACGTTCTCGTACCCTTACTCTAGGGTGCGGGTCGTGACACATTTTTAGTGGTGGCCCATGCAGGTCGAGTTTATGTAGTAGTATTCGAACTAGAGTACCACTACAGCATGCAGTAGGATTAGGATATATTTTGAAGATACTCAATTACAGTTAGGATCCCTTGAGAGATTCCTGGGACGACCCTTGAGAATCTTATTTAACTTCGATTTGAAAAATCTCTTTTCCTTGATTTGATTTATCTTTATTTTCTGTTGTTGAATTTGATTTTGATGGATTATTGTTGAATTTGAGTTTGTACTTATTAATTTTGATGGAAGATTGTTGAATTTTGAATCTTGACGTTAGCTGTAGCATCCGAGTTTGTATTTATATGATTTGAAGGATTTTTGTTCATTTTTGAATCTTGATGTTCGTTGATAAATTTGATTTTTGGGTATTCATTGTGATTTAATTTAATTTTTGTCAAGATGAATTTATATGGGCTAGGTCATCTAAGTTATGGAATCTAGTCTTCTATAGTCATATTAGCCAGCATGGTAAGGACATATAGTCTGACTTGGATATATTTCTCGGGTGTGGGAATTTAAGGTTTTTGCAGCCAAGCTAGCGGCATCACAAAAATGTTAAATACCATGATTCTAGAGGTATGTGCCTAAGTCGATGACTCTGTGATTATCGTAGCCTTGCTTACTAGTATGACGAGGATTTAGAGTACCATGATTGTGGATAGACGCATATGATTATCAGATTGAACCTTAAATATTTTCGAACATGTTTTCTCTACTTTTGTTTCAGTCCTTCAAAAAAAAGGGGGAAGAAATTATTATTTGTTTTGGTTTGCTTCTCATTATTTAACTTAGGAGTAGCTTTAGCTATTTTTATGAACCTTGTGCAACTTCTTACTATGAATTTCTTCTTAATACAATGAATCGACGATTTTGCTAAACCTTATCTTGGATTTGATATTATAGCTATGGTTTCAAAATGGTTCTTCCTTTAAACAGATAAGCAGAATAGATTTCATTGTTATTTCTTCTTGCTATTATTATTGTATTAAATAATGATAATAATAATAAAACTGTCTTAATTACATCAATCACCTACTTTACAATTTTGGTAGGAATCTAAATGTTGGTCTTGATGTAGAATTTAATTTTTATATTGGGACATGAGAATACATATATGAATATATATAGCAGACACTTTCCTGACACTTATGCATGCTATACTTGATTTCCACCTATCTGAATACATATTAATATGTCGTTAATGTTTAAATTTTTAAAACCCCAATATTTTTGGTTCTCTGCTTTTTCTAGCTTAACTCGTGTTTTAAATATAAATTTTATGTTATTATTTAGGTTTACATCACTGCACATGTATGTTATACATACAGTTTCAATTCAAAAAAAAAAATTGGTTGAGTTTTGTGTTTGAATTTGTCCAATCTGAGACTGTATACATATTAACCCTTAATATTGGATTTTAAATATTAGTTCAAATTGTTGTTTTAAATGTAATGTTTTGAGCTATATACATTGTGGTATGTAGGGATATAAAATTAGGTTTCATATTCCTACATGATAGGTTGTGATAAACATTGGGTTAATTGATGTTGAATTTCTCCAAATCCTAAAACTGAAAACATGTTAACATTTTTTTTACATTAATTTCCAATGTTTAGTTCAATTTCAGATTTAATATGCAATATTAAGCTGTATGCATAGCTAAATGTATGGATAGTATGTTAGGATTTCTTCTCTATCATGTTAGGATGTATTGGAAGCATTAAGTTGGTTGTGATGTTCAAGCCCTAGATTCTGAAATTGCATTATGTTAATACTGCACTGGTTTAAATGTTAGCTCATTTTCAGATTTTGTATGTAAATGTTGAACTAAAACTGGAGTTAACCTTTCAATACTAAGCTATAACCATGTACAATGACACACACACCCTACCTTAGTATACACTGCCCTGTAAACCTAACCTTTCCTCTCTATGTTATGTTCATATACCTGTATAGATATATATAGAGTTTATGCATACATGTTATAATGTATATAGATACATAACTAAATCTCTACCTCTTTATATATATATATATATATATATATATATATATATATATATATATATATATATATATATATATATATATATGTATATGGTTAGCCATGCACGTTATGAGTAAATAGGTTGTGTGTTGTAGATTGTTTAACCAATATGCCATGAGTAGTGTAACTTGATAGCTATTGTCTTGAAATCCAAATCCTCCTATACACATGCCTACTATCTAACCATATGAACATGTCCACATACACCCCACACGAACCACATAATATTTACATAATGCTAGCTTTTTCCTATCTAACACACTCTCTATATATACATATTGTGATTGGATTCCATGCAATTGACTTTCATTCTTTAACTTTTGATTTTGATTTTCTTGAATAGTACCCCTTATTAGATAAATGGTAGTTAACTTTATTTTATTTTGATAAGTACCAGTTTTTATGTAGGATGGTAGACTGCCTTACAGTTTTGATGATTTGTTATTTCTGTAACTTTTCTAGCTTAGCACCCTAGATTACTTGTGTGTTTTGATACCCTATGACCGTTTCGGTTAGCATGACTGGTATACCTAGATGAGACTTTCACTACCACCGTATGCCATGACCCTGTATGCCGTCCTTTCTGATGGTATGAATTGTTTAAGTTCTGGGACTTGATTGTGGAGGTTTGACCTAGAGAGAGTATGAACATTTTAATTTCGAGGACAAAATTTTTCTAAGGTGGGTAGACTTGTAACACCCAGTTTTCTAAAATGAGGGTAATTTTGAAATTTTGTAATTTTAATCATTTATTGATTTGACATTTAAATCATGATACGATTTTTGGTAATTTTTAAATCATTTTAAAACTATTTAAAATCATGACTTGTGATTTTGATGTTTTGCTAGTGAAATCCTAGAGACTGTTTGACCTAGAGCCTAACAAAATGATTAGGATGTTTTAATGTCATTTCTGGCCTAAGAATATTTTGCATTTGACCTCTTTGAATTATTTTGATATTTATTGCGTTGGTGATTGTTGATTTTGACCTTTGATAGGTGTGATTTTGTGATGGTTTTGTGTCCGTAGCGGACACGTATCAGTTTTTATTTACAAATATTTGATGTGCCTCAAAGAAATTTTTTATTGCTGATTTATTTTTGAAAAGTATTTGAATGAGATTGTTTTCTGCATGTATTTCCTGTGATTGCTTTGTTTTAATTTCGAGGATGAAATTTTTTTAAGGTGGATAGATTTGTCACCCACAGTTTTCAGAAACAGGGGTATTTTTGTCATTTTATATTTTTGAATATTTTTGAAATTTATTTTATTATTTATGATATTATTTTGGGGTTGAAATTTATTTTATTATTTATGATATTGTTTTGGGGTTATTTGAGTCGGGTTCGAATTTCAACTCAATCCGACTTGAAACGGGGACCCGGGGGGTAGTTTGACTCTAGTGGGACCCACACACTAGTTAGGCATGGCCCACATGATATTAATTTTAGTCAACATGATATTAATTTTAGTTATTAGTTAGACTAATTATTTATGGATAGGTTTAGTTTAATTAGAGACTTAAAACTGGACTAAATTGACCTCAACCTTTAACCCATTCCTAATTTAAATCAAATAGATTAGTGGAGGCATTTTGGACATTCAAATAGGGGACACCTAACCATTTTTGGGCAGCCACCTATGGGGGGGATAAGGAGTGAGTCACTCCTTCATTCATTTGTTTTCATCCACTTTCTCTCTCTTGTTCTTCCCCAAATTAATTTAGAGATGAACCTCCATTGATTTCATCTCCAAATCAACACCTTCTTCCACCAAATCTTCTTTATTTCGCTTCTACTCCATGGTTAGAGGGTGCTAGCCAAGTTTGGGAGGATTCGGAGCTCGTTCGTGTCCTTTTGGAATCTCTACGTGTCGGTGCCTTGTCGGAAGGCTTTTCCTTTGAATCTCTCTCCCGGAAGGTATAATCTCTCCTCTAATCCATCCCTACATGCATATAGAAATATTTTGAACCGGTAGGAATGACCCCCATGGTTGTATCTCCATTTGTGTCTATTTCGTGTCCATTTGGAGGTCATAGGAGTGTCCTTTGTGTTGTGGTTGTGTCCATGTGAAAAAACCCCAAATTGGGACACACTATGTGTTGTTGTTATGTATGAATGAATTATTACATGTTTAATCTCATATTTTTGTATTGGAGATGTGTTCTATAGTGTCTCATATATATATATATATATATATATATATATATATATATATATATATATATATATATATATATATATATATATATATATATATATATATATATATATATATATTAGTGTAGAGAGTGAGTTCTTGATATATTATGTTATATACTTGTGTTTCTTTTGTCTCAAACTACCTAAATTCATCATAATATTTATCCACGTTTTTAGTAGCAATAGCAACTTAGAAATGTCATAACTTTTAGCTTAAAACTCCGATTTATCTCCCATTTTTTTAAAAGAACCGTATCGAAGTTAGCTTTCCAAATATATATTTTAATAATCCAAATTCGTTCTGAAACTTTCTGTAAAATTATTTGAGTGTCAGCTGTACGAAAGACGAACGTGTTTCGGTGTTTTTGCGATTCCGGGAGCTTCCGGACACGAAAATGTGATCCGTTTAAAGTTTCGGAAAGCTAACACAAAGATCTATAACATACTTTAATCCTAGAATTTAATGATTGCTTAATTTATATAGTATTGATTTTAAGTAGAAGATTACTATACGACATATGCATTTTATGTATCCTTGTATGTACAAATATGTATGTATGCATGTGTATATATATATGTGTGTGTGTTAAGAGAATGTAATATAATATAGAGTATGCATAAATGATATAATGTATGAAAGTATATAATGTATTCAAATATGTATGTATAGGTGCATGAATGAATGAATGAATGAATGCAATACAATACAATGCATGAATGAATGGATGAAATGCAAGCATGTGGGTAATGCAAGGTATTGAAACATGTATGCAAGTATCCATATGTAAGTAAGTAACGTAATCAAGTATGAATGTATGCTATATATGAATGCCAACATGATAGGAATGTATGATGCCATATTAGCACTTAGCACCATGTTCATATGTTAAAACCCCTTCTACATGTTGACAGTAACCCCAAGCATGAATACACATAAAACCTACTTACTGTTATGAGTAAACCCTTTGATGTATAAATAAACCCTTTTGTTATGATTAACACCCACACACACACATGCTAAACCTATGCTTTACATGTTATTTCTTCTATGTGACACAATGAACCCTAGCTAAATATTATCCTTCTAACATAATACCCTCACACTTGAACACATTGTACTGCTATGTACACATTGCCATATCCACATTCATGTATCACTCACTCCTTGTCTTTATGCACCTTGCTTGTAATAAAAATATATATGAATATATATGTAATGTGTGTTTGATAACTTGTGTAGCTTTGTGATTTTGTGTGAGTGTTAGTCTAGGCTTGGTTAGGCCTAATGAGACTTGTTAGTCTAGGTTTAGACCTAGTACTGCCTAGTTAACCTAATTTGACTAGTACGGTTGACCAGAGTTGACCAAGAGTTGACTTTGACCTAGAATGACCTAGAATCATGTAGAATGTATAGTAGAGCTTTATTTTACCATTTTGGACTTGTTGTGACTTGTGTTGTTCTAAATAGGAGCCAGACACCTCTCCTCGGAAAGTACATTTCCTTTGGACATTCAGATAGCAGGCGAGTACATTCTCTGATCATTTCATATCATGTTTAGGATTATATTTCCTCCTTTAGACTATCTTACTTGATGCTGACACGTTGGTAACACGGATTGGTACTATATGGATCCCTTCATGAGATGTTATCCCTCTCGGGAGCATCAGATACTTTTGTCATGTGTGTTTCACTTACATCATGTATCATATGCTTCTATCATCATGAATCTTCGGGAATCAGCTAGTGACTCATGTACCCTCATGATCACCGAGCCTTCACGAATCAATTCATGAATCACCCTTTATGGGCAACGTAGTATAATCATGAATCTTAACGTAACTTGAATAGATCCTTGTGTATTGATTGGGGATGGGGGAGTATAAATGAACATGTGAATAAATCCAAGTAGTGTAATCATGAATCAATTTCCAGTAGTGTAATCATGAATCAGTCCTTAGCCATTCACATGTTTATGCAGTACTCTGAATCACTAGCACTGTCTCTCTTTATATATATCATAGATATTTTCTTATAGTCTCTCTTTTACATTATGCTATTTCTTCAGATCCTGTATTTTATTCTCTAGCATGATTACATTTTCTTTCCTGCTATGACTTGTTGAGATGTATTGTGCTTGCTCCTGTCCTGACTGGACCTGTTGATAAATTTTATAGATAGCCTGGAGGTTGTCTGCTAGCCTAGAGAAGACACATTAGAGGTTGTTTAGTTAGCTATTTTCAGTTGTCTGGAGTTGTATTTATTTTATGGATTACTGTATTTGAGCTTTGAGATGTATTTCTAGGTTTGTGTATCTTAGACACTTAGGCTTCTATCTGCTGTATCTCTTTTGGATTTCATGTTTTACCTATCTTTTATCTTGCTCTACCTTAGTTGTGATTGAGACTGTATCTGCTATGTCACCCCCATTCGGAGAGTATAAACTGCTTAGCCTTATACTGTTAAATGCATGAGACCTAGGACAGCGTTCTACCGCCGACACTGCAGCGTAGGTTGGGCGTTGTTACGTTCTCGTACCCTTACTCTAGGGTGCGGGTCGTGAAACTAATGGTGATTATGAGGGTTTACCTATTGGTTGAACTTTTAATGAAAAGCTTTAAAAAGGAGGAAATCTCCTTCCTAGCCAAAATATCTAAATTGATTTAAACCTGAGATTTTTCTCCATGAACACAAAATAGGGCTAGATTAGGATCATATGCAAAACACTAGAGTAAAAAAGGATTTAAAATGAAGAATCTAGGGATTGGGGAAGAAATGACATTACCTCTTTCTTCATTTTGTTGAAATATCATAAAAGAGGCAAGAACAATCAATGAGGAGATTATTTATAGGGGGAATAGCCCTAGGTGGCTGGTCATAATGATTGAAATTAGGGTTAGGGTTTCTAGTTAGTGGGCTTTGGGCTTTCTATAGGCTAATCAAGTTCAATATTTTATAGGCCCATTTCACTAAATCAAGTCTCACTAACTAAAACTCATATTTAGATCCTAACTAGATATTTTCTAGCCACTACTTAAGTTAACCATTCTAACGTAGACCATGGGTTAAGTCTAAGGTTCTAGGTTAGGTCCATTCTAGGTTAACGACTAACAAGACACCAAGCAATTATTTAATCAATAATAAATTCACATACATTCCAATAAATTCTAATAAATCCTATTAAATTCAAATAACTTCAAAATGACCCAAATAACCTCAAGCTAAAAATGATAAATGAAACACCCTAATCACATGGCTAGGCTCTAGGTCAAGCTATCTCTAGGGTTACACTAGCAAAATACCAAAATCACAAGTCATGATTTTTAAATAGTTTTAAAATGATTAAAAATCTCCAAAAATTATATTATTATTTAAATATCCTAATTAAATAATTAAAAACACAAAATTTCAAAATTATCCTTATTTAGAAAACTGGGTGTTACAAGTCTACCCACCTTAGAAAAATTTTGTCCTCGAAATTTAAGATGGTAGTACTCCTTCTAGGTCAAACATAGTCAAGGGTCAACCACTAGTCAATTTCTCAACATCCAAATACTTGGTCATCAACTGGTCAACTTCTTAGGGTTTTACCTAAGCTAGCTATCTAGGTGTTGGCAACTAAAGATTAGCAAAAAAAAAAACTCTATAATAGACTAACTCTTAACTTTCCAATCTTATCAAGTCACCCATAACTAAATACCCATAATCTAAGCACACAAATCCTAAATACCATATATACATAAGCTCAAGAACAACAACCCATTACATATATCCTAAGTATATCATCTATATATCCATACATATATAACTGATTATCAAGGGTTAAAGTAGACTAAACTTATAAGGAACTGAACAAATGCTCAAAAATTAGGCTAAGGATGAATGGTCTAAAACATCAATATAGGTAAAAGGAAATGATGCTAAGGAGACTGAATTTATAAACAAAGTTCAGGACATCTAGTGAAGGGTCTGCACACTGCTTATAAAGGTTGATCTATCATGCCTGAACTCATCTCAAGGAGAACTTAACTAAAATAGAAAACTGAACCAAATATAGGCTAAACAACATGTCTATAATCCTACACAACAATGGCCTATAGATACCAACCAACCCATATCCCATATGCCAATACCATCTGCAATCTATCTATATATATATAGACCTCTCAGTCTTAGGTGAATTACAACTATAATCAAGGACATGCTCTGTTCATGGGTGCCTTACTGGAAAGGTCAAGGGAAAATAATAATAAATCATCAAGGCTGCAGAGCAGACTAACATCCTCTATGAAAACTGGTAGGTATTATAAATAACAGGAAAATCATCTACAATGGTTACTATTCTAATACCAATGCTAACTATCATCTCTAGGGTACAGACACTCTACAAGTCATCATGTCATTACGCTATGAAAGAACTATATATGAATAAGTTATACAAAACTAAAATATCCCTACTCCTAAATTATTTGATGATGGAATACAATTTATAACAATAGAAGGGTACGATAGAGATGATATGTTTAAAAACCTTCTCAAGATGAAATCTGATAATCATATGCGTCTGTCCAAAATCATGTTACTCAGAGTCCTCGCCATGCCAGTAAGCAAGGCTGCGATAAATGATAGATTCCATAACTGGGGTATACACCTCTGCAATCATGTCATCTAGAAATCTCGCTATGTCGACTAGTATAGCTGCGAGAAATTCCAAATCTCATAACCAAGATACATACATCCGAAGTCAGGTCTCTATGTTTTTGCCACGCCAGCTAATATGGCTGCGATAAACTAAAGGTTCCATAATCAAGTAGACGTTTCACCATCCCTGTTATTCCCGTCAACATATGTTATCAGAAAATATCGTAACTCAGGCCATAAAATTTATCTCGTTAGGAAAATCAAAATCAACAACGATCCATCAAAAATCAAATTCAATAATCAAGGAGTGAGAGCGAACAAAATAAGGGAAAGGATTTTCAAATTGAAGTTTAAATAAGATTCTCAAGGATCGTCCCAGGAATCTCTCAAGAAATCCTAACTGTGATTGAGTACCTTTAAAAATATATCATAATCCTACTGCAGGCTGTAGTGATACTCTAGTTCGAATACCACTACATAAACTCGACCTACATGGGCCACCACTAAAACCGTGTCACGACCCGCACCCACTGTGAGGGTACGAGTACGTAACAGTGCCCAGCCTACGCCGCAGTATCGACGATAGAATGTTGTTCTAGGTCATGAACTATAACTACATAATATGAAATACTCTCCAAAGGAGGCCAATCGCAGAAGGTACAACTCAATCACAATCTAAAGGTAGAATATAGTACGATGGAATAGATAGAAAAATCCTCGACTGAGGTACAACAGAAATAAAATAACATAAGTCTTAACATCTCCATAATAATACAACTCTGAAATAAAAGACAGCAACTAACATAAAAAGGAGAACAGTCTAGACTATCTAAACTATGCATGGGTAACATCCTCAGCAGCTGCCTGAACCTCTCCAGGGGTCCAGGTCGCGAGTGTCATCTAGGCAAGCTCCATAGTAAGGGGTGCAGGGTTCCTCATCATCCTCTGTAAAATTTTCAACAGGTCCGGTCCAGACGGAAGCGAGCACAATACATCTCACGCATATCATAACAGGTTAGAAAATATAAACATACAAGAGAGTACGATACATAAAACTGAAAGAAAGTACATGATGTAAATAGAGAGAGAACTGTAATAGAAATATCTACTATAAGTAGAGAGCTACTAGTGACTAGTGATTTAGAGTACAAAGTTGACATGTGAATGGCTGGATTTGTACATGAATATACTAAAGGGGCGCACATGGTTATACTGCTTTGGAATTGTTCACATGACTATTTATACTCCCCCATACCCCAATCAATACACAAGGATCCAGACAAGTTATGTTACGTACATAATTTTCACATGAAAGCCCATAGATGGGTGTACATGATGTATACATGAGGGCTCAGAACTGAGTACACATGAATTCCATATGAAGGCCCATGAAGGGTACACAAGAAGTATAGGTTATACATGAAATACACGAAAAACATGACCGAACATGAGAGCACATGAGAGTACATGAGCCAGCATGAACGAGCATGAACGAGCATGAAGTACATGAGAAACATGAATAACATGAGAGCGAGGAATAAATGATGTACATAAAACATACGACATAATGTATCCGATGCTCCCGAGGGGGATAACATCTCAATGTAGGGATCCATATAGTACCAATCCATGATAATATCGTGACAGCATCAAATAAGGTAAACTAGAGCAGTAATATAATTCTACACAAGTTATGAAATGATCAGAGAATGTACTCGCCTGCGATGTGAATATCTGTGAGAATATACTGTCTGAGATGAGGTATCTGACTCCTATTTAGAGCAACACAAGTCAAGACATATACAGGGAATGATAAATAAAATGTACAATGCATTTGCATGCTGTCTAGGTCAAACTAGACTAGAGTCAACTCTTGGTCAACTCTAGTCAACCATACTAGTCAAACTATGTCAACTAGGCCACTCCTAACCCAATCAAGTCTCACTAAGCCTAACCAGTCTATCCTAGCAAGCACACACCAACCAAAGCTATACAAGCCAAACACATCAAGCCACACATCAAGGGTACATTCACATTGAGCTATAATCAATATTATATAATGAGAGAGAAAGGATTGCATGTATAGCTATGTGTGTGTGTGAATATTGAGGTGCACAACAAAGGAGAAATCAAACACTAGTTATAGATTACACTAGAACATGGCACAAGTTAACAAGGTTACATCTATTTACATTTTAGAATTAGACTAGTTATGATATATATAACATGCATCTATACTCTACAATTATCTATATACATCATGGCAATCATTAGAGGAGGGTTACATGGCATGGTGGTTTACATATGAAATCTGAAATTAACTAGCATTTCAATTTAAGGGGTTAAGGGTTGCATTACATACAAGCATTCAATTATATACAAATGAACTTGGCTTGGTAATTGGAAAAAGAAAAAGTAGGCATACTTGCACATATAGATAGTATTAACATATGAACCTAATGTACTAACATCAATTATCAATATAGCTATGCATACAGCTTGGTAATAATGACAAAAATCTGGGATTTAAACCTAGCATTACCTCTAGCATGTGGCAAGGTGTATACAACTCTATGCATACAAAACTGAAGGCTAACTCACTCAGTTAACTACTACATATGAAGGTTCATCCCAACAATGTAAACATGTTAGTATTATACAAAAACTGGCATAAGGAATAGGGTTCACATCCACAGTTTCAGAAAACTGAAATAACAATCAAAGCTCTTCCCAAACAAGCCTAATCATGCAAAGTTAACATAGCATACACTAGCATCTACCTACATCTTTATATAGCTCAGCTTGCATATATATAAAATCTGTAATTATCAATCACTGGAACAATAAAGAATGGCTAATACAATCTCTGTTCAGGAATCTGGAAACTTGGCACACTCCTGAATCAACATCACAATATAACCCTAGCATAGCAATATGGATCCTAGGAGGGTTCTAAACATCCAGCAGTGTAAATCTTGAACCTACATCAACAGCAAGTAATTGATTGCTCAATATAAACTGAACTCAAATAACAGAACAATGAAGAACACTAAAATTGAACTCGGTATGCAGGGAAAATGGGGATTCGAATTACCAACACATAATTTAACATCACAATTCGAACCATGGCACAGCATTTATGATTAGGATGGATAACATCATGTTAACATAGCAAGCAACATGAATTTAACATTTTAAATATAGATTAAGTTCGAAAAAACAGGGAAGAACACCCATACACTACTTGTATCAGACAGTAAATAGGATACAGAGATTAGATTGATAAATGCTTGATAAAATCATAACTAATGGTTGGTAATATTATATAAACATGTGTAAGTGTTATCCATGCTGTATCGTGTCCGAAAATAGGACACGAACGTGTCCAATCAACAAAACACCCAAATATACAGAACCAGGCACAACCGTGTCGTGCGGCGAGGATAGAGCCTCGTGCTCACGACACAGAGCGACACGCATCTCGTGCTCGTGCCTGTGGGTTTGCCTAAGATAGGGCTACACCCCAAACACAGCATGATATGTCCTAGTTGTGTCATACGCGGATACGAACCCTGTATCAGAGGGGATTCTTCGCGCGTGCACAACCAGTACAAAACCCGTGTACGAGTCCTGGCAACCTCGACACGATATGAGGGCAGCTCAAACTTGACACGTGTGGTGTCAGATACTGCCCCGAGGTGTGTGCCAAGTATCGTGTCCAGAGGTGCTGTGTCGTGTCCTACAGGACACTAGTGATGGAACTGGGGATTCCCAGGACCCTTTCTTTGGTGTACGTATTGATCGATAGAAAGTTAAAAAGATCTAATACGTGTTCTAACCCTTTATAGGCAGAAACTAGGGTTCACGAATTATACCTGCGACAGAAAGGAGACAAGTAATTCCTGGCAATCTCAAGCGGACGACCCCGAGATCTTCTGTACGTATTCCTTCCTCGAGTTGGACGTCATGTGGGCGACGATCTTCCAACCTTTTCTTCTCCTTGGCAGCCCTCTCTTTCTCTGCTTACGTGAATCATAAATTTAGAAAAAGTATTTGATTTCTGATCAGTAATCTGGCGGCCAGAGAATAGAGGATATATATAGGCTACGGCAGGGACCATAAGGAGAAATTAGGGTTAGGCCTCCTAACGGATCTGGATATCCCGTGTTCAGGCCGAACACACAATCTAGGCCATTTAACAATAGCTCGGTCCACTAATGAGCTATTGTTGCACTACCTCCCTAATCCCAAATTATGTTTGTGGGCTCCTTTTATTATATGCTCGTTTGGCTTCCCATGTTAAGATATCGTATGTCCGTCGATCAAATTAAGTTACTGACAACTATATTGATTCGATATCTTTTATCCTTAAGTAGTACCGCTCAACTTTATTTGTCATGTCGAATATAATCCACCTGCAGGATTTACATGACAATCCTTATGAGCTCCTTAAGGGGACATCATCAACTCGATGTATCGGGACATGGATTCCATTTATAATCAACAGCCCATCATACATACAATGTTATTACCCAATTCATAGAGGTTGTTGATCCAATAAATCTAACTCTTTTATGAGTTAAAGTAATGCACACTGCATATACATGTCTGTTATTATATCCGGATTAAGAGCACAAGTATCCATAATAACTGAGGTGTTTGTTCTCTTATGTAGTCATTACAAAGAGAACAACCTCAAGTGGTCCTGTTCAATACACATAAAGTATACTAGTATAAACCTACAGTCAAGATAGACTAATACCAGATTACACTACAACCTTTCCAATAGCTTGTCCAAGTCCATCTAGGTTGTGAACTATTTATATACTCCATAGAGAACTGATAATATAATCTTCTGTGTGACACCACACACCATATTATCTACAATATAGAATATCAAATATTTGCATTAACACTTGCAACAAATACAATATACAAACATTTGCCTATATGATTCTTATTCAAAATTTAAGGAAATAAGGTTACTACAAAAGTGATGCTTTTAGTATATAACCCTAACAATCTCCCACTTATGCTCAAAACATTGTTTTTCAGTATACTGTTACAAATCTCACACTTATACTTAAAGCTATGCTGCTACACATCTGACTCCCATTTCCTCAACATGACTATCAAAAGCCTTAGCTGGTAAGCTCTTTGTAAAGGGATCAGCTAGGTCGTCGGCTGATGCTATCTTGATCACAGCAACTTTTTATTTCTTTACGAAATCTCGTATTATGTAGTACTTGCGCTCAATGTGTTTGTCTGTCTTATGGGCTCGTCGTTCCTTCGAGTTTGCAACTGTACCACTATTATCACAATAAAGTGTAATAGACTTAGGCAAACTAGGTACCACATCCAAGTCCAACAGAAAGTTTCTGAGCCAAACTGCTTCTTTGGCTGCCTCAGAGGCTGCCACATACTCGGCTTCCATGGTGAAATCAGCAATACATTTTGCTTGATACTCCTTCACATAATGGCTTCACCTCCCAAAGTAAACACATAACCTGAGGTAGATTTCCTAGAATCCCTATCTGACTGAAAATCTGAGTTTGTTTACCCCACGGAAACTAAACTATCTGCCTGGTAAACTAGTATATACTCTTTAGTACATTTCAGGTACTTCAAAATATGCTTTACGGCAGTCCAGTGCTCTTGTCCTGGATTAGACTGATATCTGCTGACCATGCCTACGGCAAAGCAGATATCTGGTCTCGTACATAGCATTGCATACATTAAACTTCCGACTGCTGAAGCATAAGAAACTGCCTTCATGTTCTCTATCTCTTTAGGTGTCCTTGGACACTGCTCCTTTGATAGAGCAATTCCATGTCTAAAAGGTAAGAAACCTTTCTTAAAATTTTGCCTACTAAAACGAGTTAGTACAGTATCGATATAGGAAGCTTAGGATAATCCCAACATCCTTTTCTTGTGATCTCATAGAACTTTGATCCCAAGGATGTGACCTACTTCTCCCAAGTCCTTCATATCAAACTGTTTGGATAACCATACCCTTACATCAGATAACACCTTCACATTATTTCCAATGAGCAAGATGTCATCCACATAAAGTACTAGGAACACCACTACGTTTCTGTTATACTTTCTGTATACACATGATTCATCCAGACATTGATCAAATCCATAGGATTTTATCACCTGATCAAAACATATGTTCCAAGATCTGGAAGCTTGCTTAAGTCCATAAATGGACTTCTCGAGCTTACAAACAAGATGCTCTTGGCCCTCTTCAATAAACCCGTCTGGTAGCTTCATATAGATGTCTTCCTCAAGACTTCCATTAAGGAAAGCTGTCTTGACATCCATTTGCCAAATCTTATAATCGAGATGAGCTGCAATATATAAAAGAATTCGGATAGACTTAAGCATGGCTACAGGAGAAAAGGTTTCCTCATAATCGATACCCTCTCTTTGAGTAAAACCTTTTGCTATAAGCTGAGCTTTAAAGGTTTCAACCTTACCGTCTGATCCTCTTTTTCTCTTATAGACCCACTTGCATCCAATGGCTTTTACACCAACGGGTGGTTCTACAAGCTCCCAGACCTGATTAGAATCCATAGATTATATTTCAGATATTATTGCTTTTTGCCAAGACTCTGTATCTTTATTTTGGAGTGCTTTATTGTAGGTACATGGATCATAATCTTGTTCCTCAGGAACGAAGTCTGACGACTCTTCCAAGAACATGTATCTATCAGGTTGTATCACAACCCTCCCATTATGATAAGGCACTATCGGTTGTGGTGTAACATTTGTGACACGTTGTGCAGTTATTTGTGGTTCATCCTCTTGTACTGTTGGTACTGAAGTACTTGGTGTCTCACGTCTCAGTTCTTCTAGAACAACTCTACTTGTGGGTTTATGGTTCATCACATAGTCTTCCCCTAAGAATCGGGCATTGGTGGTAACAATAACCTTCTGATCCTTAGGACTATAAAATAAATCTCCTTTCGTTCCTCTTGGATAGCCTACAAACAAGCGTACTTCTGTACGAGATTCCAACTTATCTGCTTTCCCATTTAGCACATATGCTGGACTACCCCAAATACGAACATGTTTCAGACTAGGCTTACGCCCAATCTACAGCTCTGTGGGAGTAAGAGGTACTGACTTAGAAGGAACCATGTTCAAAATATAAGCTGCAGTCTCTAAGACATATCCCCAAAATGAATCTGGCAAATCTGAATAACTCATCATTGATCTAACCATCTCCATAAGAGTTCTATTCTTTCTTTCGGCTACACCATTCTGCTGAGGCGTTCCAAGTGTAGTCAATTGGGATACAATCCCAACATCTGATAAATAATCCCTAAACTCTCCAAAGAGGTACTCGCCACCACGATCTGATCGTAATGACTTGATACATTTTCCATAACGTTTCTCCATTTCAGTCTTGTACTCTTTAAATTTCTCAAAGCACTCAGACTTACGGCGCATCAAATAAATGTATCCATACCTTGAATAATCGTCAATAAATGTGACAAAATATTCAAAGCCACCTCTAGCTTGGATAGTCATGGGTCCACACAAATCAGAATGAACCAATTCCAACACATCTTTGGCCCTATACCCCTTCGCCATAAAAGGCCTTTTGGTTATTTTACCTTCCAAGCAGGATTCACAGACTGGTAGAGCCTCCACTTCCAATGAACTCAAAGGTCCATCTTCAACCAGTCTTTGAATCCTTCTTAGGTTAATATGCCCCAATCGTAAGTGCCAAAGATATGTTTGGTTCATACAAGAAGGTTCTTTTCTCTTATTTAAGTTAGATGACATATTATTCATTTCCGTAAGTTGTATTATGGGCAAAATAGGATTAATGACATACAGATTATCAACCAATACACCAGAATAGATAAAATATTTATTCTTTCTAATAACAATATTGTCATTAAAATAAACTGAATATCCATCATTAACTAACATAGAAACAGAAACTAAATTCCTTCTAAGTGAAGGTACATAAAGACAATCTCTCCATGTCAAAGACTTATTTCTATCAAAAGATAAAGTAACATCTCCTAATGCAACGATCGATACTTTTGTAGCATCACAGATAAACAAGCATATCTCTCCATCACTGAGACGTCTGGTTTTCGGGAACCCCTGCAATGTATTGCAGACATGATTAGTGGCTCCTGTATCTACACACCAGGTGCCGGTAGATAACACTACTAAACATGTTTCAACTACTAGGAAATGAGATATACCTTCTTTTTTCCCCTTGTTTGAGAAGTGGACAATCAGTCTTCTAATGTCCTGACCCTTTGCACTTAAAATATTTGCCTTTCGGCTTTTTCACCATACCTTGAGGTCCCATGCCCTTTTTTGCTGAGTTTGCCTATTTCTGAATGTTATTCTTCTTTTTACCGCCTTTTGGCTTAGAAGTAGAAGTCTTTTCAGAAACAAAAATATGACCACTCTGCCTAAAGAGAGATTCAGCATCCTGTAGCTCTTTTGCAAGTTCTGCCAAACTATACAACCTTTTGTTCATGTTATAATTAAGGCAGAAATTATCAAAACTTTTAGGCAGAGTTTCGAGAATGATATCGACCTGGGATTCCCTATCGATTTCAGCTCCAAGGATCTCCATCTCATTCAGATGACCCATCATCTTGAGGACATGATCCCTTACTGGTGTACCCTCATCCATTTTTGTATTCATCAAACATTTCATAGCAAACTGCCTAGCTGCTCTACTCTGATGTTCGAAGAGTTCCTTAAGGTTATATATTATGTCATAAGCTGTGGCCATGGCCTGATGCTGATATTGCAGTACATTTGACATAGATGCCAGAATGTAACACCCCACTATCTCATCTATCTTTTTCTACTTCTTATAAGCCTCTTTGACCTCTTCATCAGAGTTAGCATCGGTCTTAGGTGGGCATTCCTCAACAAGTATATATTTATACTCCTCAGCATTCAGAACAATATCTAAATTACGTTTGCAGTCAATATAATTTGGTCCAGTAAGTTTGTTTTCTTTAAGAATCATCATAAGTGGACTGAAAGAATCCATTTTCGAAATCCTGAGAATCACATAAATAAAATTATGTAGGGCAAAAAAAACTTTTTGAATTAACTAAATATTGATTCCCTCAAAACAACAATAAAAAATTCACCAACACCTTGAACACCATAAATTTAGCATGCCACGATAGTGTGGACGTATACAAATTTAACTTTGTTCAAGTAGGTTTTTTTATTAATTTTACTATCATGTCAACATAACTTTATGACAAATAAAATTAATATGCTGGTCTTGCTCTGGTCATACAAATAATAGCAGTGACTCCGATGGGGAGGATACCATTATTAATTTTACTATTATGTCAACATAACTCTATGAGTTCCTTCAAATGGAGAAGTGAACACATACTAGGTAACTTTCTACAATTATCCCTAAGGAAGTTTGTACTGGTGATCCATAATTATACTCATCTGATATGGAAAAAGTACTAAAGCCAACGCGCAAGTATAATTACATCACCTACAAACCAGTAATAGAGACCATAGGATTTATACTAAATAAATATCCTCTCCCACTTAGTCATTTAACAATGAGGGTTTTTCTACTAGTTGATATTATGTCCATGTTGTCCATTATTAATATAGGATTAGTTTTTTAAAAAAAATATCCACACAATAATAAATATGCATAATCAGAAAAAAGCAAAATGACAAAAATAAGAGAAAATATCCAACTATTATGGTCATCATTGCTGCTCCGTCCTCAACTATCTGAATCCAAAATCTGGCGCTGCGCAGACCTATTCGGGGTTCGACCTGCCCGGTCAGGTTGCAGGATTCGGGGCAGCGCCCCAATTTTTTTAAAAAGGTTTAGCTGTCGATTCCTTCATCGAAAATTATCTGTCTGCCTATGGACTGCTTAAAACCAGCATCTCGTCCAGCATCAGAAACAGCCACCACCGCCATCATGATTGATCAAAAATAATTAAAATTACATCAATCCTATACCTTTCGAAGGAGTTCACACATAATCTAGATTGAAAAATTAAAATAATAAGCACGATCAACCCTCGTGATTTTAATTACATCTATAGCAACAACAACATCCATGACATGTCCGTGGTTTAAACAACACAATCAAAAACATGTAATGGACCATAATAGTTGGATCTAAAATACCTGTAAAACCGAGTTAGAACAGATCTACATCTACCGACTATTACATAGCGCAGGTTTTATTGGACAACATGGACGTATCAATCAATACGTAGATCCAAAGTGGCTCTGATACCAATTGATGGAATTGGGGATTCCCAGGACCCTTTCTTTGGTGTGTGTATTGATCGATAGAAAGTTAAAAAGATCTAATACGTGTTCTAACTATAGGCGAAAACTACGGTTCACGAATTATACCTGCGGCGGAAAGGAGACAAGTAATTTCTGGCAATCTCGAGCGGACGACCCCAAGATCTTATGCACGTATTCCTTCCTCGAGTTGGACGTCGTGTGGGCGATGATCTCCCAACCTTTTCTTCTTCTTGGCAGCCCTCTCTTTCTCTCCTTACGTGAATCACGAATTTAGAGAAAGTATTTGATTTCTGATCAGTAATCTGGCGGCCAGAGAATAGAGGATATATATAGGCTACGGCAGAGACCATGAGAAGAAATTAGGGTTATGCCTCCTAACGGATCTGGATATCCCGTGGCCCGAACACACAATTCAGGCCCATTAATAATAGCTCGGTCCACTAATGAGCTATTGTTGCACTACCTCCCTAATCCCAAATTATGTTTGTGGGCTCCTTTTATTATATGCTCGTTTGGCTCCCCATGTTAAGATATCGTATGTCCGTCGATCAAATTAAGCTACTGACAACTATATTGATTCGACATCTTTTATCCTTAAATAGTCCCGCTTAACCTTATTTGTCATGTCGAATATAATCCACCTATAGGGTTTACATGACAATCCTTATGAGCTCCTTAAGGGGACATCATCAACCCGATGTATCGGGACATGGATTCTATTTATAATCAACAGCCCATCATACATACAATGTTATTACCCAATTCATAGAGGTTGTTGATTCATAATGAATCTCACTCTTTTATGAGTCAAAGTAATGCACATTGCATACACATGTCTTTTATTATATCCGGATTAAGAGCACAAGCATCTATAATAACAGAGGTGTTTGTTCTCTTATGTAGTCAGTACAAATAGAATAACCTCAAGTGGTCCTGTTCAATACACATAAAGTGTACTAGTGTAAACCTATAGTCAAGATAGACTAATACCAGATTACACTACAACCTTTCCAATAGATTGTCCAAGTCCATCTAGGTTGTGAACTATTTATATACTCCATAGGGAACTGATAATATGATCTTTTGTGTGACACCACACACCATATTATCTACAATATAGAATATCAGACATTTGCATTAATATTTGCAACAAATACAATATGCAAACATTTGTCCATCTGATTCTCATTCAAAATTTAAGGAAATAAGCTTACTACAAAAGTGATGCTTTTAGTATATAACCCTAACAACTTGAGCAGCAGGGAAAACCCTAACTCAGTGCACGAGCGTGTTCCTATCCTCATATGGATACGACACAACTCGAAAAGAGGCTCAGAGGTTAGTGAAAGCTAAAAACACAATAAAATCAATAATTTCAATCAAAAACATTTCATAAAAAGTAAGAAATTCTCTTTGTGGCAATACATCAAACACCTTGGTATATAGACTGATACGTGTCCGATACAGACATAAAATGGATACGACTCGACACCAAACCTATATAGCTGCTAGGGGACTCCTAGGGGTATGCACTCATGCAAAGAAATTGAAATCTAATGGTGATTATGAGGGTTTACCTATTGGTTGAACTTTTAATAAAAAGCTTCAAAAGGGGGGAATCTTCTTGCTAGCCAAAATCTCCAAATTGATTTAAACCTAAGATTTCTCTCCATAAACACAAAATATGGCTAAATTAGGATCATATGCAAAATACTAGAGTGAAAAAGGATTAAAAATGAAGAATCTAGGGATTGGGGAAGAAATGACATTACCTCTTTCTTCAATTTGTTGAAATATCATAAAAGAGGCAAGAACAACCAATAAGAAGATTATTTATATGGGGAATAGCCCTAGGTGGATGGTCATAATGATTGAAATTAGGGTTCGAGTTTCTAGTTAGTGGGCTTTGGGCTTTCTCTAGGCTAATCAAGTTCAACATTTTATAGGCTCATTTTACTAAATCAAGTCTCACTAACTAAAACTCCTATTTAGATCCTAACTAGATATTTTCTAGCCACTACTTAAGTTAACCATTCTAACTTAGCCCATGGGTTAAGTCTAAGGTTCTAGGTTAGGTCCATTCTAGGTTAAAGACTAACAAGACACCAAGCAATTATTTAATTAATAATAAATTCACATACATTCCAATAAATTCTAATAAATCCTATTAAATTCAAATAAATTCAAAATGATCAAAATACCTTCAAGCTAAAAATGATAAATGAAACAACCTAATCACATGGCTAGGCTCTAGGTCAAGCTGTCTCTAGGGTTACACTAGCAAAACACCAAAATCACAAGTCATAATTTTTAAATAGTTTTAAAATGATTAAAAATCACCAAAAAATTATATTATTATTTAAATATCATAATTAAATAATTAAAAACAAAAAATTTCAAAATTACCTTCATTTAGAAAACTGGGTGTTACATATTACCCCGTCAGGAGTATTTGTTTGAAGGAAGTCCCCGAATTGAACTGATACCATGTTCGCAGCCACAGTAACCTCTTCAAAATCTATCGACAGAGCTTTGGAGTCGATAAGACTCTAGATGTACCGCTTTAATTGGAAGCAGTCTTGAGTGGAATGATGGCCATAGCGGTAGAAGTGACAATATTTTGGGTCCTCTATTTCTGCCGCTCGAGGCTCGCGCCTTGGTGGAGGGAGCTGGATCCTACCCCCTTGCAAGAGCATATCGAAGATAGATTTTATATGACTATCTTCAAAAGAGTCATTCACCTTGGGCCACTGACCTTCCGCCTGTTTTTGTTCGGGCTTCTTGGTCGCATCAGCGACCATGGCCTGTTTGCCTTTATTGTCCCGGTTGGAGTTGCCGCCACTGATGTTGTTGTTGGAGATGGAACCAGGACGCTTGCCCTTATCCTCTCCATCTGGGATGTGTAATCCCAGTTGGCGAGCCTTTTTCAACTTTGCCTCTGCATTGGTAGCACTTATGATGAAGGTCGTCCAATCCCTGAACTGATCGTCACCCATCCAAAGGCTAATTGCGGGGAGCAACTTCTTCTGGCAGGTTTCAATCAAGGAGCTCTCGGGATTTCCTTGGGGCAATCTCATTACGGTTTGGTGGAAGCACTCGATATAGTTCCTTGTTAGCTCCCTATCTTCCTGAACGACGTCCATGAGAGACGACAATGTCACATCATACCCCACTTCGTAGAATCTCTCCAAGAACATGTGCTTGAAGCCGTCAAATGAATGGATGCAGTTGCTAGGAAGGTTGCAGTACTAGTCGAACGTGATCTCCTCCAATGCTTCCATGAATAATCGTGTAAGGATGGCATCGCTATACGACAAGTGGTCGATTGTGACCTCAAAATAAGTCATGTACCAACTAGCAGAGGTCTTCCCATCATATGAAACGATTTGTAGCATAGGGGAAAAGGAACATCTCTCCATGCGACGGGATATGGCTGCCGTATTCTGAGGTCTCGAGAGATGTTTCGGGCATTGAACATTGCTCGAAGCTCCTGGACTTCCCTCCTTGCCTCCTTGGCTTCGTCCACAGCTGAAGGAATGGATACTCCTAAAGGATCATCACCCAAATAAGGGACGGTCGAGTTGGAGTCCACGTTGACTGCGGGTCCCAAGCTTATTTGTTCGGGCGTCCTTGCTGGTTGAGTTGGCAAGGCGGCCTTGATTTCGTCTACTGACTTAACCAAGGACAGGAGCATGGCTTCAAGTACTTCTAGACGTTGTCGGTCAGTAGGTGGTTCATCATCATCGTCGGCCATAACAATTGTCCTTAAGTGGGTAGAGGTGGAAGGGATCATAGCAGAGGTGCTCTCTGTGTCATACCACTACTAAAATATGCTATATTAGCGACGTGTTTTAGCGACGTAAGAAAAGAACGTCGCTATATATGTAATATAGCGACTCCCGTCATGTGACGTCGCAAATCGTCGCTAACCAGCGACGTTCAGCGACATTACATAATTTACGTTGCAGAATAGCGACGTTCGGCGACAGAGTATTAATATATGTCGCCATGTAATAAAGTTTTGCGACGTTTAGCGACGTCGTTAGTTGACGTCGCTAAATGTTTTACTTAGGGCACGCTGTTTCCTTTTCCCCCTCACTCGAAAGTTTTCCAAAATTTTCAGAATCCCTCTCCCCCCCCCGGCGACTCTCCCCCCCCCCCCCCGCGACTCTCCCCCCCCGGCGACTCTCTCCCCCCGCCCCCGGCGACTCGCTCCCCCCGCCCCCGGCGACTCCCTCCCGCTCCGACGAGCTCCTCCTCCCCCAATCCGAGATCCTCCTCCTCTCCCTAGCTCCTCCTCCTCCTCCCTCTTCCTAAGGTAAACCCTAACCCTAACCCTAACTCCTCTCCCCCCTCCTCCTCCTCCTCCTCCTCCTCTCACACACACACACGGACACACACACACGGACACACACACACACACAGACACACACACACACAGACACACACACACTGACACAGTTCTTTTTGTGTTTTGATAACTCTTTGTTAAGAGCAAACCTGGGTTTTGGTTTTAGACTATTAAAACTGAATTGGTTGTTTGTATAAACTGTGTATTAATGTTTAGGACTTGGGTTGTGTTGATTGATGAAACCTGAGTTTAGCTTTAAACTGTCAAAACTGAGATTGATAGGTTGTGTATAAAATCTGAGATTTAACATGTTCTTTTGACTATTTGTTAATTCACAAAATCTGAGAATGAGGGAGGAAAGAATATTGTTTCCCTTAACTATTTTAGTGTTTTCCTATCACTCTATACACACAAATTCACACCACACACACATTTGCCTGCCACCTTGTAACACTCACACACCACCTATCACTCTTTACACATGTACACACACCTATTAGCTAAAGTCTCACATTGCCTCTCTTTGCACACACACACATTGCCATTTTCTAAATTCTATGTTCTTGAATATATATGTATATATATATAGGAGATGCGTATATAGCCTATATATTATAATATATGTGTATTATATCTAGGGATATGTATTGATGCATGTATATGTGTATATATATAAAGTGAATGAATGCTTGATGTAAATTGCTAAGTATATATAATATAGTGAGTGTGATATGTGTATATAGCCTATGGCCTATGTATGCCTGTTTGACTAGGGAGCCTAGATTGGGCTTGTACAGCCTTGTTAGACCTAGAATAGGCTTGCTAGACTAGTGTAGACTAGTTTGACCTAGTGTGGACTTGGTTGACCTAGTTTGACTTCTAGGGTTGCCTATATGTGTGTGTGTGTGTTAGCCTATATGTAAGCCTAGGTGAGAGCTTATGAGTGTGGTATCATGGGTGATATATGTGAGTGAGTGTGTAAGTGAGTTGTGTGGATGAGTGTGAGGTTAAATGTGTTAGATATAGGTTAGCATCTTAGGCCATATCCTAGTTAGATATGTAGTTGTTAGTATCCTATAGTGTTAGAGCCTTGGTTTGGGATACCAAGTTGGGGTTAGAAATAGGATACTAGTTAGCTATTGGTATGTGTAGATATATATTAGATAGATAGTTGGATGGATAGGTGGATAGATGGATGGGGAGTAGAAGGGGAGCTGCTGCCCCCATTCCAGCAACAGCAGCAGCAAGAACAGCTGTTGTAGCAGCAGTTTACATCAGCAGTAGCACCCCCATGGCCCCCCACTTGTAGTGATTAGCACTAATGGGGGCAGGAGAGGTAATTATAGGAGTAATTAGATCTAGATCTAATTAGCACTTGGCTACAAGGCATATTCCAAGAATATTCTAGAGAATATTCCAAGTCTATTCTAAGGAATATAGCGACTCCTATCGTTTGAAATAACCACATCTTGGCTATTTGTTAAATAGATCGACCCTGAGCTCCCATATTTAGTCGTGCCTTCAACATCATGTTCAAATGAAGGTGACAAGCAGCTGACTATGAAAAAATATGCCGTCTTGAGCTTCATAAAGAAATGCAAGATTACAAGCTCCTATGTAGTAATCTTACATTTCTTTATGAAGCTCAATACGACATATTTTTCTATAGTCAGCTGCTTGTCACCTTCATTTGAACATGATGTTGAAGGCACGACTGAACATGGGAGCTCAGGGTCGATCTATTTAACAAATATCCAAGATGTGGTTATTTCACAGAAGCCATAAATTACCGGAAAAATAGGAAACATCTCGTACTCCTCCCGTGAAATCGTTACCGGGAAAATAGGAAACACTAGCAAACACTTAGACGTTAGCAAACATTGTTAATTGGTGTGTTCATCTTTGCAGAATTATTTCCAAATGGAGCTGAATTACTACTTGCGGAATCGTTCATGGATGTACAATCGTCGTCCTGAAGATATGTGTGGTGTGCGGGATGAATACATAGCGGGAGTAGAGCAGTTCCTGCAGTTTGCTAAGGCGTTCCCTCAGTACATGGACGGCACCAAAATTAAGTGTCCGTGTGTGAAATGTCATAACGTAAAATATTATCCAGAAGTGGAAGTGACATATCATTTGTACTCGAGGGGTTTCACGCCTAATTACTATCAGTGGACCGCACACGGAGAACTTGTGTCGTTAGCATCAGAGCCGGAGCCTTATGTTGAGCCGTATATGCATGCGGGACCTAATTTTGTTTCAGATAATCATGCATACGACGACGGGTGCGTGAACATGGTTTTCGACGCTGCTGGGCCCAGTTTTGTTCCTGATGCAGCTGAGGAGGCACCGAATGTCGACGCTGCAAAGTTCATGGAGTTGTTGGAGAATGCAAGGACTCCATTGTATCCTGGTTGTGAGGATCATTCACCGTTGGAGGTGGTTACAAGACTTTTGAGCATTAAGTCAGATTTTAACATGTCGCAAGAATGCTACAACCGAGTGCTGGAGTTGATTATAGAGATCTTGCCGGCGGGTGCTAAGTTACCTAAAGACTTCTACCGGTCTAAGAGGATGGTGAGATCGCTCTGGATGGGATACGAGAAAATCGATTCTTGTCGTAATGGGTGCATGCTGTACTACAAAGACGACAAGGACGCAGATGTGTACAGATTTTGTGGTGCTGATCGCTATAAGCCAACTAGTACAGGAAGGTCTACCGGTGCAAGAAGACCGACCGATTCAATGCACTACCTGCCTATAACGCCGCGGTTGCAAAGATTATTTATGGTGAAAGAGACGGCCGAAAATATGAGTTGGTACATGCGAGAACAGATTGAAGGAGTGTTGGATCACCCATCCGATGGAGAAGCGTGGAAGCACTTTGATCGAGTGTATCCTGATTTTGCTTCAGATCCACGTAATGTCAGGTTGGGGCTATGTTCTGACGGTTTTACTCCTTTTGGTCTTTCGGGATCCCAGTATTCGTGCTGGCCTGTGATTGTCACTCCGTATAACCTACCGCCTTGGATGTGCATGAAGACCGAGTACATGTTTCTAACCGTTATAATTCCTGGTCCGAACAATCCCAAGAGGAACATTGATGTGTACTTACAGCCTTTGATAGATGAGTTGAATCAGTTATGGGAAGTAGGCGCTAACACGTACGATGTTTCCAGGAAGCAGAATTTTCAGATGAAGGCAACCCTTATGTGGACCATCAACGACTTTTCGGCATATAGAATGTTATCTGGATGGAGCACTCATGGCCGTCTCTCATGTCCGTATTGCATGGACCGTAGTAAGGCTTTCCGCTTGAAACACGGAGGAAAACCGTGCTTCTTTGATTGTCATCGGCAATTTCTGCCAAAAGATCATCCGTTCAGAAGGAACAGGAATGCTTTCCGTGCCGGCGTTGTAGAGAAGGGTGATCCACCGCCAAGGTGGTGCGGAGCCACGATATGGGAGGAGGTTAAAGATTTTCCAAGTGCTATCGAAGATCCTACAACTGGGTACAAGTGCGATGGATTTGGTAGAGATCATAACTGGACAAAGAGGAGCATATTCTGGGATCTGCCATATTGGAGTACCAATCTGATCAGACATAATCTTGATGTCATGCATATTGAGAAGAATGTGTTTGATAACATAATTAATACTGTGATGGACGTAAAGGGAAAAACGAAAGACAATCCCAAGGCCAGGTTGGACTTAGCAGAAATATGCAAACGCCCTGCGTTGCATTTGATACAGCAGAATGGAAAACAGTTCCTGCCGAAGTCAATCTTCTCACTGGACAAGGAGGATAAAGTGAGACTTTGTCGGTGGATCCAGGGCCTAAAATTTCCAGACGGATATGTGTCAAATCTGAGAAGATGCGTCGATCCGAAGGAAAACAAATTGACGGGTATGAAGAGCCACGATTGTCACGTATTCATGGAGAGGTTAATTCCGATTGCATTTCGGGAATTCTTACCGCAGGCAGTTTGGGATCCATTGACGGAGCTTAGCATATTCTTCAGGGACCTTTGTTCTAAGAAATTGCTCGTTGATCGTCTAGAAAAGCAAGAGAAGGACATTGCGGTAACACTGTGCAAGCTAGAGAGGGTGTTCCCTCCTGGATTCTTCGACTCTATGGAGCATTTGCCGATTCATCTATCCTACGAGGCACGTGTTGGTGGACCCGTCGAATATCGATAGATGTACCCGTTCGAGCGACATTTGAATCACCTAAAAAGAAAGGTGAAAAATAAGGCACGGGTCGAGGGTTCTATTTGTGAAGCCTATATTCTCGAGGAGATTACAAACTTTTGTTCGATGTATTTCAAGCCTCATGTTGCAACTAATAGAACGAGAGCTTCCAGAAACGATGACGGAGATCATGAATATAATGATAGAATACTGAAGGTATTCAATGCTTCAGGAAAGCCGTCGGGTAAAATGAAGAAGAGATATCTGAACGATGATGAGCTAAGGGATGCTCAGGTGTATGTATTACTCAACTGCGATGAGGATGAAGTAGAGAAGCTGGAGGGGTAAGTAATTAATACGTTTACATTATTTTAATAGTGTTGATTATTAGACTATTACATTAATTGAACGATGTTGTTTTCAGCATATTTAATGATGAAGTGAGGTCAGGTAGGCCACACATAACAGAAGAAGAACTAGAACAAGAAATGAGGCGTTATTTTCCATCATGGTTGAGTGCATATGTAAGACTTGAGAACTCTGTAATTACCTTTCAGTATATGCACTTGATTGAGAATGAGCTTAATTTATTTTTTCGTCGTATTTAGGTCGATAGTCCATACGCAAGACTTGAGAATGAGTCTATTAGAACGCTAGCCAAGGGACCAATTTATGCTGCAAAAATATGGCCAAGCTACTGTGTTAATGGGTTCAGGTTCAGGTCAACAACTTGCCCGATCAGAGACAACTTTGTGGATCTCGACTCCACCAAAAACAGCTGTTTGTGTATCAGATCTTCGAACTACAAAGATGTTGATGCGGGCAACGATTTCTACGGCATCCTACGGGAGATTGTGGAGCTGACATATAGTTATGGAATAGAGCCTGCTAAGATTGTGTTATTCAGGTGTGATTGGTTCGATCCGATTGAAGGTCAAGGTTGGAAAGTAGACAAGCACGGTCTTGTGGATATAAACTATCAGCGTCGATATCAAGCCTATGAACCATTTGTCCTATCAAGTCAGGCTCAGCTCGTGTACTTCACAAGTTATCCTAAACGGGGAACAACAAGGTCGGACTGGTGGGCAGTATGCAAGACCAAAGCTAGAAATACCTTTGAGGTTGACGATATAGCTTATCAAGAGGATGAACTACCTCTTGTAACAAATAATATAGAAGTGGACAATACGGAAGTTCCTCATTACACATCTAATTGTGTAAAAGAAGTAGAATTATCCGAAGAGGAAGATGCAGATGAAAGTGAAGATGTAGAGGAGGAGGAAGAAGAAGAAGAAGAAGAAGAAGAAGAAGAGCTAAACGAACAAGATGAATTTTCAGAAGAGGATTAAATATGTACGACGCGGAGGACGTCGCGGAGGACGTTATCTTTAGTGACACTTTTGTGACAGATATTTTCCAAAAATCTGTGATGTATTTAGTGACACTTTTGAGACTATGATATTTTCCAAAAATCTGTGATGTATTTAGTGACACTTTTGGGACTATGATATTTTTCAAAAATCTGTGATGTATTTAGTGACACTTTTGGGACTATGATATTTTTCAAAAATCTGTGATGTCTATCATATAAATATGTTATTATCAGGTATGGCAGGAGGACGACGCGGACGACGTCATCATACGGGTCAGTCCAGTGTGCCTCGGGATAGGGAGGCAGATTTCGTACCATCATCCTCATCTCCGAGTACGCCAGTGTACAGTACTGTTCCCGGTCCATTACCGGGACAGGGCAGTTCCAGCAGGTTGGCGACTGATCTTCCCTCGTCGTCCAGCATTCCACCATCGTCGTCCAGCATTCCTCCGGCGTCCAGCATTCCTCCTGCGTCCAGCACTCCTCCTGCCGACGGCTCCATGGGGAGAGCCGACGCCCAGCATATGGAGGACGGGGATGAGATTGATCCTGACCAGGCAGGAGGTGATAGCGACCCTCCATGCGCTCCACCGGGCGAGACGCGGATGGAGATTTGGACGGACGGGCCTACGAAGTAAGTTAATTAGTTAAT
The DNA here is from genome assembly GCA_029216955.1 of Iris pallida. NCBI lineage: Eukaryota > Viridiplantae > Streptophyta > Magnoliopsida > Asparagales > Iridaceae > Iris > Iris pallida. The sequence continues at coordinate 11,951,644 of JANAVB010042619.1, read as the reverse complement.
ATATATTTCTCAAATGATTATATGTTCATATATATTCATGAAATTTATTATTTTATAGATATCGGCCTCCTGCAGTACAGAGAGCGCTGGGAAGATTTCTGAGGGAGAACTATGGTGGGGCGTGGATTAACTATTCAGATGCTCCCGCCGATAGGAAGGCCTTTTGGTTGGCCCACTTCAAGGTAAAAAATTTGTTTATTTTTAAATTTTAATAATCATTTTTGTATATTATACAACTTTTCTATTTGACTTCTCGTAGAGGACCTACTTCTATCCACCACACCGGGCGGCGAAGATCGAGGGCCAATTTCCTGCCGTCGCAGGCAAGCTCATTCGTGATGCGATCCGCGACCAGAAGGATCGTGACCGCGCCGGAAAGCCGATCCAAGGTTGGATCACGCCAGAGCAGTGGATTGCGATGAAGGCTAGATTCGACGAGGACGGGTACCGGCAGCGGTCTGAGAAGGCCAAGATGGCGCGGTCGAGCGCCGGTAAGTGGTGTGGTGGCTCCATTCCTATGACGGAGCATTTTCGTCGTCTGGTACGTTTCTTATGACGGACATCATTTTATATATAGTTGGAAAGAATGTTTAATACTAATAATAGATAAATATATATTTTAACAGGTAAAAAAGGGTGAGGACCCCAACATGGTGACCGTCTTCCTGGTCACCCATCGGAGGGCTGGGGAGTTCATTGACGAGAGGGCGACGCAGGCATATGTACGTTCTATCCTTTATATTAATTTACTATAACTTAGAAAACAGGAAAATAGATATCAATATAGACTTTAGCAAACACTTAGACGTTAGCAAACATTATTCTAGGCCGAGTTTCTTCGGCTACAAGAGGAGGCGGCTGCTGCTGCTGCTGTTAGTGCGCCAGCAGAGGGAGGGGCTGGTACTTCCTTGCAGCCGCCTACAGCTCCATCGCCAGACGACCTCTGGATGACCGCCGTTGGTGGTCTTCAGAAGGGTACGTACTACGGTACGGGATCCTACGACGCCTATTTGGCTTCAGAGTCATCCCGGGCCCCCTCTGTCAGTGCGCAGTCTCCAGCTTCACAGGCGTCATCACAGGCGCATGATATTGCTCGTCAGCTCCAGGAGCTGCGTCGCGAGTTGCAGCAGCAGATTTCTGAGGCAGCTGGGGCCGAGCGACGATCCGACGATCACCGGACGATTTGATGCGATCGAGCGCAGTATGCAGGAGATGATGACTCTGCAGCAGGCTACAGCTGCTAACTTGCACACGCTCACCGAGTCTACGTAGCGCACAGAGCGTAGACAGGTCGAGCTGGAGGGGACGCAGATCGCCATGTCTGCCACACTCAATCAGGTACAGACTTCGCTTCAGGAGAGTAGTCGGAGGATGGTGAGTGCCCTGGCTGTGCATGCTGAGCGACTGCGAGAGATAGAGCAGCGTCCTCCCGGTCCATCGACGGCGCCGACTCCAGACGTTTCACTGCCTCCGGACGTTGCACAGCTCACACAGGAGCAGTACGACATCATTTTATCCCAGATGCGCAGCCGGGGTCCTTTGTGATGTCTTTTTTATTATTTGTTGTTGATACACTTGTTTCTCTGTTTGTGAGACTCTTATTTGTGGTTGACTTGTATTGGTTGAGATACTTCTTTCTCTGCTTTCGAGACTTTTATTAGTTGTATTGGGTGATGATATTGCTCCATCGTCTTTTATTGGTTGTATTGCTTGTTAGACTTTTATTGTTTGTAGACTTTTATTGATTGTAAACTTTTATTGGTTGTAGACTTGTTTTGCCATTTATCTGCGACGGGGATGACGAATATACCTACGCTGGGTTATAAGCGATGTTCTGATATACAAAGGAGGTGCTGCCCAAATTTTAAAAAAATATAATGTGTATTTTTGTGATGATGTGTGTCTGTGTTTACAGTGAATGTGAAATACAGTGTTCGGAACCATCGACAGTTTCGATTACTGTTGTATGTTTTATCTTGGATAGAAAGAGCAACAGTTCAGGGTGTACTTCTGAGAGCTTCATTTTCACGGCCTTCACTTTCTCGGGATGTCGTAAAGGATCCCGAGAAGGTGAAGGACGTGAAGAGGAAGCTCTGAGAAGTGCACCCTGAACTGTTGCTCTTTCTATCCAAGATAAAATATAGAACAGTAAGCGAAACTGTCGATGGTTCGAACACTGCACTTCACACACACTGTAAACACAGATACACAGCATAACAAAAATAGCAATTATTTTTTAAAAATTTTTTTATACCATCTACGACGTATAGCGACGTTCGACGACGTCTAGCGACGGAGAGAAGACGTCGCTATACGTCGCTAACGTGCTGACGTGGCTGACATGCCATGTCATCGTATCTAATGGTCAATGCGTCGCTAAGTTGTCGCCCTACGTCGCCAATCTGGCGACATACACTGTAGTCGCTAGACGTCGCTAAATTAGCGACGTCTAGCGACAAGTCATCTAACGTCGCAAATAGCGACGAACTGTGACGAATTGGCCATCTGCGACAAGCCATTACGCGACGTCAAATTTTCGTCGCTAAATCCGTCGCAGTTCTGGTTTAGCGACGGATTTTCCTCATTTAGCGACGTATTCTAACGTCGCTAATATGTGTTATTTTAGTAGTGTACCCTTGTACAGAGAAATCATCGAAGAATATCGGAATATCATCTTCCTAAGACTCGGAAGGGGTGCTACCCCCTGTGTAGGAAGCCGCATCGTCTTGGTGAGGGCGGTCGCCCTCAGGAAAGTCCAAGTCTGTTGCGTAGTTCTGGGGATCTCTACCCCCTGTGTGTGCTCTTGGTACACCGAGTTATCGCATATATTGAGGGGACTGTACACCCAGCTTCAACTACTCCTAAGGAGGCCGAAGGTGCACCCGTAGGTGCTGGAAGCTTCTTTTTGGATCGAGTGCCTAAATAGACACCCCATGTGGCTGTCGGCGGTAACCCTCTAGATGAGAGTTTTCTTGCAGTGCTGGCTGAGATTATCGGGCTGGAAGAGCCTGTCTGCTTTCCCCATTTGTCGGGAGGAACCTTCCGAGTTGAATTACAGGAGGCGAAAGGAAACTCCTCGTCTCCCAGAATTTTCACCTATTTTTCGAGTTGTTGTCAGACAGGTACTGGCTGCTGCAGTCATTGGAAAATGGACTGTCGATCTTCAGGTGCTGCCGACTTGTCGCAGCAGTATTTGATAATGACTTGGGTGCAACGACGTCCCGAGAGGGACTCATCGCATGCCAAGGTTGCTTATTTGCATTTGTGAGTAGTCACCTCACGCAAGTCGAGCAAGTTGATCTACCTTTGTATCAAACTTGTGGACTCGGGTATCCCGAGCACACAGGTGCGTAGGTATCATGTTTGCTCCCTAATCCAAGGCTAGTAAAAGCAGTTGCTCTCGATCATTGGAGGGAGACTTTAAAGACCCACCCTGTCCGTTAGCCCTGGAGGACTGGATGCGGGTGGTTCTGTACAATTTTCCATCAGGAGCCTAACGTTTAATAGCTTGGACAGTTGACTGGGCTTGTTGGGCCCGTACTGTCCTAGACTTCTTCAACTTAGCACCTGAAGGCGCATAGTAAGAAGAGTCCTGATTGGAATATTCCACATTCTCAAAGGACCGCATAGAGTCGGGCCCGCATGAGAGACGGTCGAACACAGAACTTCTGACAGGGCCCCATAAGACATCCTATCTGAGGCCAGGATTGGCTGTCGCATGGGTCATCTTCCTACGGCCAGAGCTGGCTGCCGCATGGGCCATCTTTTTGCGGCCAGAGTTGGTTGCCGCATGGACTGTCTTTCTGCGGCTAGAGTTGGTTGCCGCATAGGCCATCTTCCTGCGGTCAGAGTTGGCAGCTGCATGGGTCGTCTGTCTGCGGCCAGCGTTTGCTGCCGTATGGGCAGACTGCCTATTTCTCTTATGCGGCCTCTTCTTCGTCCGCTTGGATTTCCCTTGTGCCCTAAAAATTCAGCATCGTAGTATTTTCTTTTGCTAGATTTGGGGACAGTGGGGTCCTCTACGGTCGGAAGCAAAGCCACAGGAGATCTTTGATCACCATCTTGGGCTGCAGAAGGAGCTTCTTCGAGAACTTGGTCGAGGGCAACAGTTTTGTGTGCCGACGTCCTGCAAGTTATCTTTGGATTGGCTCGCTTCTGTGACGGACTGGCACTCCCTTCAGAGAGCATTTCTTTAAAGGCTTGTTGGTCAAAACGAACCACAAGCATTTGCTATGTAGAGCCGAGCTTGGATGCGTCAGATTGCATCACCAGCTTTTCATCAGAGGAGAAGGACGTCCCCAGCAGAGTCGTCATCGTATTTTCCATTAAATATCAAATACAGGTATTACAGAAACATTAAAATTTATTACAAACTCGCTTGTACAAAAAAAAGCCTAGAAAGAAATCCTAGAAAACAATCTAAGTACAATTGTTTAGTTTTTTATTCTAGGGGGTGAAGGTGGAGGCTCGGGAAAGTGTATCAACTCTGCCTTACTCCTTGGACTATCCGATGCAGTCTTTAGCGCTTGAAGAAATTGCCCTTCGTAGGTTGCCAACCTCTTGCAGGGGTGTGGCACCCTACTATTTATAGTGATGTATTTTGAGCCGCATAGATGGCCCGTGGCCATGTGGCTAATCAGCACGTAAAGACCCACTCTTTAGCCGCTAGCTGGCGATTTATTGGGATTTTTTTGCAGCAAATCTGGGTGGTTGGGACTTGGTCAGCCTGCCACGTGTCCTATCGCAGGATAGGATTAATTTGCTGGAGTCATTTTGAGCTATATGAGTCTTTCAGTTTTCGGCCATGCTGGGCCGCATAAGGCTCATGCAGCTTAGGTCGCAGTCTCCCTTAGCTTAAGGACTTTTGAGCCACATAGATTCTGTATTTTGGGCCACATAAAGCTCATGCGGCTTAGGTTACAGTCATCCTTGGCTGCATGAAGCTTAGAGACTTTAGGGCCGCATAGGTTGAGCCGTATAAGATTTATGCGGATCGGATAGCAATCCTTCTGGCCGCATGACTATGTTTAAGTGTATGAACCATGTTTTTAGTGACATGACATTTTATCTAATCATGTCTTATCTTTTTGTCAGAACTGTTATTTTTGTCAGTTTTGACAAAGTTTGTCAGCTTTATCAGAAGGATTGATCAACTTGGCCGTATATCTTTCTTCTGCGGCTTGAATCAGTCTGGTTGCAGACGAGCCGCATAGGGTGCTAAATCTGTCATGCGACTTTTCTTTATGTGGACCAGTTTGGCCCAAAATATTTATGTGGTCGGTTGTGATTCGTATGAACCCCATATTTTCCATGCTTCTACAAGACCTCCTTCAAAGTTTTAAATTACAAATTTGGAATACTTTGAATAAGAAGCATGGAGATATGTCAAGCCGCAGGGAGTCTTCAAGTCAGGAGAGACCTTTAGCCGCAGGAAGATCTTGAGCCGCAGGGAGATCTTGAGTCGCAGGGAAATCTTGAGGCGCAGGAAAATTTTGAGCGCATGAAAATCTTCAGCCACAGAGAGAGCCCATCCAGCCTACCAGCTGTCACTGCTGTATTTAATTTTCTTGATTTGGTTTTGGATTCAGATTCTCTTTTCGAGATAAAGCCGACGGTTACTAGGGATAAAATCCCCAAACTTCGTCATTATCTTTAATGATCTTGAGAATTGAGGAGGCACTCTTCCAAAACTCTTAAATTAGAGTCATTTGGAGAGGGATTTTTCTCTTTCACCTTCTTCTCCTTTGTCTTCATCTTTCTGTCTAAATTTAGCCATGGCTCCAAAAGATTCCAACTCGACTGGTGCTGCGGCCAAAGGGAAGGGACTTGTCTCTCCGTTGAGAGAAGCGGACTCTCCTTCCATTCATCCGGACATGCAACCCCCTATCAAGGGTAAGGACGGTGGAAAGACGATGTCTAAAATTTTGAATGGCCTCATCGCATACTTTATGCGCGGGCCTGTCATGTATCGCCTCTGTGCATTAAGCCTGGTCGATGCATGCCCTATCTCATTTGGACCGCATGTGTTCTGTATGATAGGGCCGCATGGGCTGAGCCGTATAAGCGCTACACATTTGAACCTGAACCGTATAAGTGTTCCAAGATTGATTCGTATGAGCACTTCATAACTGAGCCGCATAAGTGCCTCATGACTGAGCCGCATGAGCACTTCATGACTGAGCTGCATAAACTGCATAAGTGCTTCATGACTGAGCCGTATGAACTGCATAGGTGCCTCATGATTGAGCCGCATGAGCACTTCATGACGGAGCCGCATAAGTGCCTCATGACTGAGCCGTATGAGTTTTGTTTGGCTAGGCCGCATAGCTGAAAAGGAGCCCATCCACTTTGTCTTTATGTGACTATCTTCTTTCTTTGATTTTTGCAGCATCCATACCGAAGGCTAAGACCATTGTGAAGGAGGAGATGCTGTCTCATTTCATAAAACAAGAGTCACCGTTTGTTAAGAATGAGGTGATACCAAAGTTGAGGTAAAGGAAGAGCTGGCGTCCATCGGAGAGGAAATTACTCCTAAGATTGAGGTCGCTATAAAGGAGGAGCCCAAGTCTGAGGGCAGTAGCTTGGGAGTTCTGACCCTCCTGTCCCCGTCGAAAACCTCAATCAAATAGATCTTTCGTATGTGAAATGGCTAAGGGAATGATATATGCCTCAACACAACTATGATCGTTGACTGTAGGGATCCGTGGGTTGCCATGTAATTGTTGTTTCCGGGAATATGAAAAATAAACGTTCGTATTTGTCTTTGTGTTTCTGTCTGTCTTCAGCTGTAGTTTGTGTTTTGCTTCTTTTGGACTTCAGTATAATCCTTTACTGGAGGTGTAGTCCTATGAATGTAACTAAAAATAGAATACATTCACTCCATTTTTTGCTTGTGGTATCTTGTGGTGCTTGTATTAAAGGGCCTAATACAGCATTTTGATAAAGAATATCCTACTGGGGGACTTTTTATTGACCTATTGCTCTTTTGTGCATCTGAAAATATGAGCAAATAGATTTGAATGATATTTTGTGGACCTACTACTCTTTTTGTGCACCGATGGTGCGAGTAATAGATTAGTAACGAAACCTAACAGGAGTAATATGGATGTGATAGGTTCGAATAAATGGCAGAGCTTTCCTACTCAGAGGTAGTATGGACATGGTAGAAGTGAACTATGTAGGGATATATAGAACAACTCAGAGGTAAGGTGGACATGGATGTTCTAGGATCAATGTACAACCACGTAGGGGTGGTTGTACGAGATATCCCGCAGGGGGACTTTTGGTGGACCTATTACTCTTCTGCGCACTGGTGGTGCGAGTAATAGATTTTGAGACAAAATCCAACAGAGGTAATATGGACATGATAGGTTTTGTGGTCTTAACACCATGTCTTTATCAAGAACTGGGTACAGGTGTTAAGTCGAGAGACTATCGGTATCAGAGGTAATATAGACGTGACACACGATAATCGGGCATAATCTTTGGTGGACCTATTACTCTTCTGCGCACTGGTGGTGCGAGTAATAGATTTTGAGACAAAACCCAACAGAGGTAATATGGACGTGATAGGTTTTACGGTCTTAACACCATGTCTTTTATCTCGGGTTGGGTACAGATGTTAAGCTAGGAGATTGTTTATATTAGAGGTAATATGGACGTGATATATGACAATCGAAACATCAAAACGGAAGTTCAGAGGTATCAATATACATGACTTGTCGCTCGAAGACATGCAATGTGAGTCCCTTCGGAGGGAACATAGTGTAAGTTCAGAGGTACCTGATGTACATAACTCGACGCTCTAGGAAATATGGGGATGTTTTTAAACATAGTATTTTTGAGGAGCTTATCGTTTATGGGCATCATGAGCAAGTTCCCATTCTGCTTTGCGAGCCGGTATGCGCCATTGGAGAATACAATCTCGATGATGAACGGACCCTCCCATTTAGGCTAAAATTTGTCGATGGTCTTGTGAGTCATGACTATTGGTTTGTGAACGGCCAAGACGAGATCGCCGACTTGGAATATTCTCTGTTTGACTTTCTTGTTTAAAGTCCAAGAGATACGCGCTTGGTAGAGCTCTATGCTTTGTTAAGCTTGTAAACGCTTCTCGTCTAAGGCATCCAGTAGCCGTCGGTGGTGGTTGTCATCCGACGTCAATCGGTAAGTAAGGGCTACACGAAGCGAGGGGATCTGAGTCTCCAATGGGAGAACTGCTTCGCTCCCGTAAACCAAGGAGAAGGGTGTATTTCCTGCAGCCGTCTGAATCGTAGTACAATACGCCCATATGCACTCGCCAAGCTTTTTATTCCAGTCGCGTTCGTTTAAAGACACGAACTTTTTAAGGAGCTTGATTATGGTTTTGTTGAAGGCTTCAGCCAGGCCATTAGCCGATGGGTTATATGCCGTCGAGGCCATGTTCTGAATCTGATTCTTGTCATAAAATTGATAGAAAGTGTTGCTTGCGAACTGCGGACCATTGTCGTGAATAATCCTCCGGGGCAGTCGAAAACGGTCGACGACTTGATTTTTTATGAAACTAATCACGTTTGATGTCTTTAGCTCTGCAAACGGAACAGCTTCCGCCCATTTAGAGAAGTAATCGGTGATTGCAAGTATGAACCGATGCCCCCTAGACGACGGTGGGGTGATTGGCCCAATGATGTCTATTCCCCATGCTTTAAATGGCCAAGAGGACACTGTTGGGTACAAGAATTTGATGGCAGATGTATGAAATTTGTGTGTATCTGGCAAGCCTTACACTTTTTGCATAATCAACTGCATCTGGTACCATTGTGGGCCAGTAATACCCATCCGGCGGAGACGATCTTGCAATTTTGGGCCAGGTTGGTGAGCCCTGCAAGCGCCATCGTGAGCCTCACGTAAGGCTTCTTTGGCTTCTGTATTTGATAGGTATCTTAACAGTAGCCCATCGTAGGATCGTCGATATAACATTTTTGACTCGGTATCATAGAAGAATCTGAGAGAGCGCCTTCTGATTGAAGTTGCTTCCTTCACATTCTCTGGCAGGATTCCGTAGACTGCAAAGTCGATGAGCGAGCATCTCCAGTCTTATATGTCATTGGTTATCTGGGCGAAGTAACTCATACCCAGTTGAACTGCCAGGGAAGCGGCGAGGCCTGCTTGGGCATCGGCTTCGATATATTGGAGCCTAGGAACATGCTCTATAAAGAACCCTTCTAAGGTTGCAATGATGGCAATTGTTGTCTGATAGTAGGGAATTAGGTCCTCGTTGCGAACCTTGTATGATCCTCAGATCGGATTAACAATCAGCTGCGAGTCGCCATATGCTTCCAGGTACTTGATCTCCACTTCTTTTGCAAGTTGGAGTCCGATGACTAGAGCGTTATATTCGCCTACGTTGTTTGAACAGGGTTCTGTGAGAGAATATACTCGATTGACCACCAATCCAGAGGGTGAAATTAATACTACCCTGACTCTAGCGACGATGTCACCTTGTGGCCCCGTCCTTGAAGCACCATCAAAGAACATTCGCCAAATGGCACCATATGAAGTCATGTTTGAGACGACGACTTCGTCGAGGATCTTTTCATAAATTCTGGCTATTTTTGAGCCTGGATGGGCTGCTAAGAAGTCGGCCAGGGCTTGACCTTTGACAGCCTTCTACAGAACAAAAATCATGTCGTAGGGGGATAACAGTATCGCCCAGGTGGCCAGATGAGAACTGAGTGCACCTGGTTTGGTCATGAGAACCCTGAGAGGATTGACTCGTGAGAAAACATGGATGGTCTGCCCTGTCACATATTGTCGTATTTTTTGAATGGCGAACACTAGGGCAAGGCACTCCTTCTCCACGGCGGTGTACCTATTTTTCGGTCATACCATCATCCGACTGAGATAGTAAATAGCTTATTTATGTCCCGCATCATTATTCTGTGCTAGCAAAGCACCGAGGGAGTGTTCCATCGCCCGTACATAGAGCGGAAAGGGCTTTCCGGCGACCGGGGCTACCAGAACTGCCTGATTCGTCTGGTACTCCTTAATGTCATCAAAGGCACGCTGACATTCCTCGTTCCATACGAAAGAGACACCTTTCTTCATGAGTTGAGTGAAGGGTTGACATCTTCCTGAGAGGTTAGATATGAACCTCCTGATATAGGCTAGTCTTCCCTGAAGGCCGCAGAGTTCACGGAGGTTCCTCAGTGGACTCATTTCTAGGATTGCTTTTGTTTTATCGGGATCTATGTGAATGCCCCGGGAAGTAATAACGAAGCCCAAGAACTTGCCGCTGGACACGCCCAGGAAAGACTTGGTAGGATTCATCTTCAGATTGTGCGCTCGCATGAGGTCGAACACTGTTCTCAAATCATATAAGTGATCATTTTTGGAGCGACTTTTGACAGCAATGTCGTCAACGTAACACTCCACCATCTTGCGCAAATGATCTCTGAAGATGACACTCATAGCACGTTGATATGTAGCACCGGCTTTCTTCTGGCCGAAGGACATGACCGTATAACAATACATGTCAATCGGTGTTCGAAATGACGTATCTCTCATCATCAGGAGACATTTTGATTTGAATGTATCCTGAAAAGCCATCCATAAAGGACATGCGCTCGAAGTCACACGTATTATCGATCATTATGTCAGTGATTGGAAGTGAGAATTCATCCTTAGGGCATGCCGCATTCAGATTGCAGAAGTCGATGCAAATTCTGATCTTTCCGTTCTCTTGATGACTGGTACTTTGTTGGCTACCCAGTCTGGGTGCTGCTTTTTACGGATGAAACTGCTAGCTATAAGCTTGTTTACTTCTTTTTCAATCGGATTCATGATGTCTGGTTCCGGACGGGTGGAAGATTAGTAACCTCTATCGTTGCCGAGGGACAGTATTACCCAGTCTGGAGTATTTGTTGGAGGGAAGTCACTGAATTGAACTGATACCATGTTCGTAGCCACAGTAACCTCTTCGAAATCTATCAACAGAGCATTGGAGTCGATAAGGCTCTGGATGTACCACTTTAAGTGGAAGCAGTCATGAGTGGAATGATGGACATAGCGTTGAAGTGACAATATTTTGGGTCCTCCATTTCTTTCGCTCGAGGCTCGCGCCTTGGTGGAGGAAGTTGGATCCTACCCCCTTGCAAGATCATATCGAAGATAGGTTTGACATGACTATCTTCAAATGAGTAATTCACCTTGGGCCACTGACCTTCCGTCTATTTTTGTTCGGGCTTCTTGGTCGCATCAGCGACCATAACCTGTTTGCCTTTATTATCCCGGTTGGAGGTGCCTCCACTGATGTTGTTGCTGGAGGTGGAACTAGGACGTTTGCCCTTATTCTCTCCATCTGGGATGTGTAATCCCAGCTGCCGAGCCTTCTTCAAACTTTGCCTCTGTATTGGTAGCACTTATGATGAAGATCGTCCAATCCCTGAACTGATCGTCACCCATCCAGAGGCTAATTGCGGTGTACAACGTCTTCTGGCAGATTTTAATCAGATGCTCTCGGGATTGCCTTGGGGCAATCTCATTACGGTTTGGCAGAACCGCTCGATATATGTAGCCTCCCTTCCGAAAATTGTTGAAATATTTTTAATTAATTTAAATGGTGACTTTTAGATTTTACGAATAATTATTTGTTAATTATTACGGTAGGTGACTTTACCCATGGTGGAGTTTTGAAGTACAAGACGACTAGGAATCATGGCACGGATAGTGCAGTGACGTGACTTGACCGGTGTATTAGCCATGCCAAGGAAGGCCGAGACATAGTGATGTCCTAACTAGGAAAACCAACAAGCCAAGTTATGGCGTGACCATTATAAATTTTAATCATTTATTATTATGATATTTGACGTTTAAGTGACCTGGTTTTACCAAGCTAGTTCTGACATGACCCGAACCAAACTCGGGCCCATGTAATGCTGTAGAGCGACCAAAGACATCCATGACCACAGGTGTGTTGTATGCATGTGCGTACTTCATAAATTGCGTAGTAATCTAGGAAATGTTATATATATATATACTAATTGTCATATGGAAATATTGATAAATGTTTCACTTGATAATCATAGTGAATATTTCCTTAAATATATGTTTGGGTGTGAGATTTAGTAGGCTATATATATAGGTATTTTTACGTATATATAAGCACATTCGAGACATACAAAAATTAGGTTTATATATATATATATATATATATATATATATTATATATATATATATATATATATATATATATTTTATATAGGTTTAAATATATATATATTATATATATATATATATATATATTTTTATTTTTTTTTATTTATTTTTTATTTATATATTTATATATATATATATATATATATATATATATATATATCTATATATATATATATATATATATATGTGTGCATGCATAGCTATTAATTGTGGTTATATGATATTAATGTTAAAGGAATAATTCAATAGATATTGATATATTTTAAAATTTGTATTTGTTTGTATGGGAATTTGGGGTATATATATATATAAATACGTATATACATGGTGTATGATGGAGATATATATATAGGTATATGTGTTTATATAATATATATATTTTATAGCATATGTATACGTATGTGGGTATATATATATATACGTGTGTATGTGTATGTGTATAAATATATATTGTACATATGTGTAAATATATATATATATATATATATATATATATATATATATATATATATATATAATATATATATTATATATACATGTAAATAGGCAATTTTGTATAGATATAGATATATATAAATATATAGTGTTGTATACATATGTGTGTTATATATAATATATAAATATACAATACTTGCTATATAAAGAATAAATGGATTTAGAAAGCTCAGCCAACAGTAAAAAATAAATCCCAGGCCCAACTAGAGCCCAGCCCAACCCTCAGGCCGGCCCAGCCCGTGCGCTGAGGTCCACCAACCCAAACCCAAGCGGCTTTTCCCCACAGTAGCAGAAACGAGCCTGTGTTTTTCCCCAGGGCTAACAACAATATGTGCGCGTATACATAGAGACGGAGCGAGGGTCGAAAAACCTAAGACTCTAACTCTTCAACGCTGCCACCACCCCCAAGCGACCCCTCTACGCTGGGCGCCGCCGCACGGCCACCCTGGACCACCGCGCGCCGCTGCACGGGCTGCTGGAGGCCATACCAGGGACAATTGAACACGGAGGCAGCAGCATTGCCCCATGG